>CM033270.1:9072004-9572004 GCA_019343175.1 Oedothorax gibbosus | reverse complement strand
TTTTGGTTCGATAAAGTAGTAACTAACGCTCAGTTTATTTTAAGTAAAATTGGCTGGAATATAAGAATTATAAAGGATATAGACATAGCCAATTTTATTCCATGGGTGTTTAAAATATTTTTCATCAACTGCGAAAATTATTTTTAAATAGTGTAAGTGCACAAATATATAAAGCTTATTTGAAGGGTCTAGTTGAAAATCTCAAAATTTCCAAAGTTTAACTAATATACAAGATTTAGTCGATTCATTGGCGATTTCGTCCAATTGAATTGACAATTGTCAAAAGTCGCCATTGAGGGGACCAGACCCAATATCTAAGTTATACTATGGAGAATGTGAGTTTTGCAACTAGGCCCTTCATTTGAGAGAAACAAAAATGCCAGTTAAATCTTTGTGAAACCAGCGGCTCGAGTTACACAAAACCATTTACAATAATTTTATTAAAAGTGGTACACATTCTCCTTGACTTTCCCCATCAATTAACACGGAGAAGCCAGCCATTATTCTTCCTATGGAGAAAGTGGTGCACGGAATTCGGCTTCAGGTTAAAAAAATGGTAAAATAATAGCCTGCTAGTAGCCGCATACCGCAAGCGTGAAAATGAAAAAGCATGCCTCACGTGGTAATAGTTTGCCCATGGCCCGGTGTGCCGATCCCTGTAATCATTCCGTTTCCTCATCTCACCCAGACCCCTCTAATAACCCGGGTTCAAGAGATACCACCATCGATCTTCCTATTCCTCCTCAATAGGAACGCACCTTCAAGCCACATTAGCCTAAGTCAAGTAATGAAAACTTCTCAGCCACATTAGGTTAAAACCAGTAATGAAAACTTCTCAGCCACATTAGTCTAAGTCCAGTAATGACAATTACAGTTCTACAGGTACAATTGGCTTCGACTTCGATTTTCAAAAGCGATTTGTAGAATATTTAAAAGATGATTTTAAGGGGCTGTTTCGGGGATGGGCGAAATCCAGACCAAAGCAAGGGGAGGATTTGTATCTTTGAAGTTGCTATGTGAAGTAGGCAAATTGGACTTACACTGGTGTTTCTCTAAAGATATGGGATGGGCAACCCATCAGAAGTTGAAGATCGCCCTAATATGAGCTGTTCGGTTGACATTGAACTAGGAAAGGGAATCAAATTGTTTGTTTTTTATTGTTGTTTTTATTGACCTCTTTTTTTTTCTTATTCTGAAGATGGTTTTTGGTTTCTTTTGGCCACTGTCTCGGAGGCCATTGAACTCGCCAGAGGTCGTCCTACGTCTTGAGGCACGTTAGAGGATAGGAGACGACTCGATGCTATTGTGGTTTGTAAACGACGCAACTGATAAACTACTTAAGCTTACACTTGTTAACCGATGCTAAACATCGGCACTCTTAATCTAAGACTTTACCGAAAGCATTTTTAGTGATTGGTTTGGGAGTGAAAATGCTTTCTTGCAGGAAGAGTGACGATATTTGGCAAAGGTTTACATGGCCTGTCCCTAGTCACGTCTCTCCGTGTATCCCTAGATTTAACGGATTTTACTTGATGACTTTTTAACCGATATGCAACAAGAGACACATTTAGTCTGAGATACATTTGCAAAGAGCTTCGAACTCTTAGGTACCGCAAATTTAAGCCCAAAATTAGAAAACTATTAAGTACAAATTTTAAATATTGTTTACACTTTTTAACAAACTTACGAAATATTGCAGAAAAAAATTAAAAATTAGATGTTAAAATAGAAATTCTTTAAAGTAATTGTCTTAATTTTTCTAAGTCCAGTCCCAAATAAAATACTAACGAAGATAAAAATCACAAATAGCTTCAAAAACTTTCGTTTATTTGCATGTCACCACCCAAATTTCTTTAAAGAACGCACTTGATAGAGTGTATATCCATTGTTCCTGAATTAAATTCAATTTTGACGAAATTTCGGTTACAATTTTGTCAAAGAAACATAGAGGACTTTCTCTAAATAGATTGCACCAGAAATATTTCTAACGTCATATTCTTGCCCTCGAGGTTCGATCTGAAGTTGAGGGTTGAGGTTAAGTATTATAAAGTCCAGGTTATCTATACTTGGCGCTTTATCTTTAGAGATATATGTCACTATTTCAGTTTTAAGCTTGACTTAATCAAAAGGCTTGAAAACTATGTAAATGTGTTTACTACTAAGCTAATGAGATTTGAT
This sequence comes from Oedothorax gibbosus, assembly GCA_019343175.1. Lineage (NCBI taxonomy): Eukaryota > Metazoa > Arthropoda > Arachnida > Araneae > Linyphiidae > Oedothorax > Oedothorax gibbosus. The sequence goes on along the minus strand of CM033270.1, from coordinate 9,569,826 downwards.
TTGGTTCTCTCTAATCAGTTGATATCCAGCATGATAGCCGTATTGTGCATTATGTATTCGTCAGAGGGACTTCCATCAATAATAAACTCTTGTAGGGTTAATTGGGGAAATTAATAAGTAAAGTGAGGGTGATTTTGGAATTCGACGGCAGGAAAAAGGGAGGAAGAGAGTCAGAGGTCAGGCAATAAAATAAGGAGTTCTGGACGCAAAGTATGGGAGTTTGACACTAAAGTACAAAGCCGTCTGGAGGACCTTTATCTTGGAGGGGTCCAAATTTGGCGGGAAAAGTTATAAAGGTTCCGCCGGACCAATGATCAAAATCAGGGGGCCGTATCATCAATACTCAACCAGTTCATTCTCAAGATTAGAGAATGAACGACACTAAGCACCAGTTTAAAATAACAACAATGCCCTCCAAGACTAACCGAGCTCTTTCAGTGTAGTTAATTGAAATTTCTTCAAACCTTCAGTTTCTTCGATTGAGATAACAATTTTGTAAAAAAGTAGAAACATATTTTATTTTTAACACATTTATTTTAGTAGTAAAAATATACAAAATGCCATTTTTTGCTACGTTATCAACTCATTGTAAGTTAATTATTTGAAATTTTAAAATATTGTTTACAAGTTTGTATTATGGTTGTTTATAAAATTAGATGTTATCATGCAACTATACGAACATCTGAGACACTAATGATTGAAAATTGCCCTTTGGTATATTTGTTTTGCTATTTGGTGCAGTCACGGTAAAAAAGGGAGTGCCGATGTTAATAACTCGTACACGTGCTGAGACCAACGGCCATTATACTTTTGTTTCTTTACTGAAAAAAAGTTTGTAACGTATAAGCAAGTAAGTAAAAAAAAGTGCAAAACTTCTATCCATAATTGAATGACTTATAAAAGGAATTCGATGAAATTCTCGAATGAAAGACAGATTTACTTTAAAAGAAACATTTCGAGAAAGATGAACGCATGATTTTAGAAAAAACCCTTCAAAGTAAGCATTAAAAAAATTGAAACTAACATAACAGTTAAACAAATTACGCCAATGTGATTCATAAAATAAGGTACCAAACATTTAGCAAATGAATAAATATATTTTTTTATTTCTATAAAAAGGATTTATAAGAACAATTTATTGTAATAAAATGTATCGTACTCTACACTGTAAAAAAAATTACTGCAATTAACGGGAAAAGTACCGGCAGCAGAGTTGCCGAAACTTTCCCGTTTCGTTAAGTATTTTCCCGTGTATTTACAGAAGTTCCGTTTCTTATTTCTCCGTTGTTAAAATTTTCCATTTTGCATTTCCCCGTGTTTCTACTGAAGTTCCGTTTCTTATTTCTCCGTTATTAAATTTTTCCATTTTGCATTTCCCAGTACAGGTAATACAGGTAAGGTAAGGTAATCGTTTCCGGCTACCTATTTATAGGCTCCTTTAGGAGCTTTAACACAGCCAATAACGCCTCGTAATTTAGAACCCTGGAAAAGTCATAAAGTCGACACCTGAGCGGGCACCCAACGGAACTTCGAGCGACATCGTGCGCTAACGCCGTCGGGACTTTGGACTCCACAGATTTAACGAGCACGTCTGTCCAAGTGTACTCGGGCCCATCCGTGAGAGAATTGAGGATTTTTCTACCATTTCCACCACAGATCCTATTTATATATGACTGGCAATAGGTGGGATTCGAACCCCCGCACTCCTGAGAAGGTTAAATCTCTAGGCTGATGCCCTAACCACTCGGCCAAAGACGAGCCTGGTAATACAGGTATTTGATGTTTAAGTTTCGATGTGTGTATTCTTTAATTATCGCCAATTCTACGATAGGGTAATAAAAGTATGGCAGCTCTAAAACCGGGAAAATTCCGTTTTCATCTCTTCGCTCGTGGTTTACGGACATTTTCCGTTTTTAGAAGGAAAAACCCGTTTTCAGAAGGAAAAAACCCGTTTTCAGTCGTTACGGGAAAGTTCCGTTAAAATCAGTAATATTTCCTCCTGAAATTTCAGGTTTTTTTTAACAGTGTAACATTCAATCTCAATAAACAACCAACATTCTTCCCAAAAATGCATGAAGTGTCTGTCCTCTTGTCTCTCTCTCTCTCTGTCTTAATAACTTTAATTCATTTTGCAAAGCTAAAATGTATAAATAAATGTATATTTAATCAATCTGTGACTATAAATTTTAAAACTAAACAAAGAAAAGAAATAACTTTATCTATGGAGGGTTTTTTTTGCATGTGGAATGGTATGGGCGTAATTACTGAAACTCGTACGACGTCATACCTGAGCGATAGTGTGGCAAGCTGGCCGGCTGCGTCCAACAAAGCTTGAACATTTAAACGGTTTCCATTTCAACTGAATACTTTTTATTCTTCAGAGGCAATGAGTCATTTTAAATGATTTGCGTTACAAATTGTTTTTTATAGGAAAAGGTAAAAAAGATAGTTCTTTTTATGTACATTGTTACACCATGTTTCACCGATGACGCATAGTCGCGTATGTAACTGGTTAATTTTGCTTAGAAAGTTATAATATTCTCGAATTTTATCTATCATGTAACGTTAATTTAAAATGTCAGTCTTCAAATTTCAATCCTTATCTTAATGTGCATCGTACACTTAAAAAAGCTTTATAATATTTATAAATTATCGAGTAATTACTATAATAATCGAACTAAAAAATGGTGTTGTTTAACTTCTTCAGGCAGGTATTCTAAATAATTATCATTTTAAAATTACTTACTATAGTAAGAACTTTTCATTAAACATTTTTCGTCGACATTGTAAAAACTTTTTCCTTAGGTTTACGGAAATTGACTTTGTTTAAGAAAAAGACTATGCAACTAATACAATTTCAAATTAATTATTAAACTTTAAGTTATGTCAAAGATCCTTAGATTAAGAGACAATTCGACAAGCAAATTACAAAACTACTTATCATTTAATAACATCTAAATTTCCGATTATATCAGCGGGTCAAAAGAAAAACACAGGCAAGCCCTTAACTCCCGCAGATATTTGACGAACTCGAAACAAACCTTTTGAACTTATCCATTGTATCTGAAAAAATAAAACTAGACATCGCTTAAGCTTCAAAAGTCTCTCGTTGTTTTAACAATCATATAACTTTGAAGTCGCTTTGAAAGCCGTCAACAATCATTTACACCTTTTTTTTACCTTGGCATTCTTTTTCAAATGGAATTTTTTGACCTCTCGCACTATAAATCTATCAAGAGCTTGGATGAATCGACAAGTGACTGGGTTCTTCCGTCTCGTTCTTTTTATTAAAGGTGGTGGGTATTCTTTACTTTAAATAGGGATGCGATCTTATATTTAAATCGTGATTTAGGTATTCGCCTTCAGAGGGAATGGGTACTATGGGAATATACTCCAAAACAAGCTGTTGTTTTTACAGTTAAAAACTGTCAACTGGGAAGCCAGTCAAAACCCTTTTTTTACAGTTTAAAGCAGTAACTTTTTTTACAGGAAAGATGCAATGTTAAAATATATAAACTGTTAATTTAACATGGAAAACTGTTTATTTAACAGCTTTTCCGTTCTAAAATTCCAGATTTTCCCGTGTTAATTTAACATTTATTTCCAGTTGAAATTCCACATTTAACGAGCACGTCTGTTCTAGTGTACTCGGGGACCCCCGCGATGTTTTGAATTTCTTTCCTAGCACAAATACGTTTATAGTACGGCTAATATAAGTTAACTACAGCCTTATTACTTATTTTGTTAATAACTGCTCTAAAATAATTTAAACTCAATTAAATACATTCTTACAAATCCAAACATGCGAAAAACCATCAAAAACTCAATAATCTTTCCCTAAACCTCTGTTATTTCTAAATATCATTTTTCACCAACCACAACCTTAATGAAATCGATTACACGGCCAATTAGCAATTCAGCTCAACCTTCATCACCAAGTGAAGAAGCCTCCATTATTATCCTCATGCATAAGCAAACAATATGCGGAGAAAGTGAACATATAACCTTCGTTCATCGGCTCCCTCCAACCAGTTAATTTGCTTAAGATAAAGGGGGGAAATTAAGCACATTAGCCCTTGAAAGATTGACTTCCACAACCTTTGAGAACTTCTACTTTCAGTGAATAGCATCATTAGTGATTGTAATCAAAGTTCTATTGCTGTTGTTTGTATTGTGTTGTTCGTTTTTGTGTTACCGATAAGTGAATTCAATTTACACTTTCGTTGTTGTTATTATTATTTTAAGTTTTTGGTTTCGGTTGGTAAAGCAATTGATATAAATTTAAAGGGATTTTTGAGACCAAGTTCTTTTGTTCTTCATACCAAGAATTTCGAGTTTGTAGAATTTTGAGTTAGCGATCATTTTTTTTTATCCTAGAACAAGTCCTAGTATTCTACCTTCCCTGTAAGCTGGAGAAAAATGAATGAGAAAATAAAAGAAAATGTCACTCACATTGACAAATTCATTCATTTCATGTATTGGTATAGTAATTCCCAGGTTCTGCTGACCGTCGAAGAATGATACATAAGATTTTACAGAGTAACATTAATTTCATTGGCCTTTCAGCTATTTAAGAAATTGTATTGCAATTGAAAAACTTTCGGTACAAATAAAAATAATAAGTTCATGATAACTGAATAATTAATATTCAAAAAGTTTGTAATAATTAATGGGCCCCTCATTCCTTCTTTTTATTGCATTGAAAAAATTGTCGTCAAATTCATTATAACATTAACGAACTGTTATGAATTTTTCGATATCTAGCAATAATTATGATAGCAATCCCAAGAATAATATCGAATATCAAAATATTTAATAATAAATTACTTGCCCTTTATGATTGTTTATAATGTGCTCATTCTTTATTCCATCATACATTTATATGCATTCACAAATAATATAGTTCCATTTAATTCAACTATGACCCTCCCATTCGCTTCTATCAACTACAATTCTCCAAGTCTACAAAGTTCTTTTTTTTAACAAAAGCCATTCAATCCTCCCTTTTCTTCAAATTGATTCTTAGGGACGCAAACTACAAATTAACATTCTTATATCACACCAGAGAATATCTCCACATCGAAAAAAATTCTAGCTAGTTTCCGCTTTTTAACCACGTCTCTCGGAAAAGAATCGGTGGCGCGTGCAAGAAAACAAAATGGATGACTACCATTTATTTTTTTTCCGGCTCTTTTTTTTTTCTGACACCAACATTGAAAGAGAGCGTTGGCGATTATTCCAAGGAAATCAGCAAATTACGCCGTAATGACGCGAAGATAAAGGAGATGTTATAGGGATAATATTTATGTTCATTCAGTAGACAATTTCGAATGTTTGTTCTACGGGACAAAAGTTCTTTTTCTATTGGAGAAAATGTTATTTTTTTCATTTAGTATATCGTTACACACACTTTCATATGCGGAAATCTTGGATCAAAATTGTATACTTCTCCTATTTATTAAGTGAGTGTCATTGAAAATGTTATTTAGGTAGTAGAAAGACGTTCGCTATTACATGCAGTATGATGATAACTATTTGTACAATTGCTTCGGCATATTTGTAAATTCATCGTGAACGATTATGTTTTAAAGACAATGTAGCCACATAACGTAGACAAATTCTAATCTTATTATGATTAATTAATTATTAGTTTTCTTAAATAATAATTTAAAAATAACTAAGCACATTTTTCTTGTATCACATGAAAGGACGGCGTTTATGAAATTGAAAACTTTGAAATGCTTTGTACACATTACGCTTACATATTTCAAATGAAATTACTTGAAATAATAAATATTTATTAGTTTATCACACAACATAGAAGTAATGCAAGGAACACATTATCTAAATATATTCCGATAAAAAAATTAAATTAATCAAAAAATATTTAGAAAGAATTTCCTCAATGGAGAACATTGATTCGAAAAGCACCAATGAACTTTTTGAATTCTGTTCCTACATTCTCCATAAAGTTATCCTTGCGATTCTGATGAATTAAGTGTTGAATGATATTTATTTAAATTATTTTAAATATAGCTTTATTTTCAAAAAAAAGTATTTCATATTTAACTGTGTATTTATAACTTTAGGTATAAATGATTTTTAAAAAAAACATTCCACGTGTTATTTATTTGTGCATTTAGAGTCTAAAAACAGTTGGAATGATCTTAAAAACATCGTTTCAAAACCATGATGCCGGTATACAATTATCAAAACAGCACTTGTTAAAACTTGTCGACTTTATCGCGAAACACAGATTGTTTAAATCGATGTACTTTCAGTCAAAAACCATTTTGATGGTAACCCAGAGATGTAACTAACACTTTTATGATTTTTATTTAATAAGGTATTATAATAACCATTAAACTAGAGATCTATGTAAATAGTTAATTATAATTATACGTATATAGGTTAAGTTTTTCCTGAAAACGTTTATCAAAAATATAGGAAATAATATATTTAATAGTGTATATACAAATCAAAAACATGTTTTTAACAATAATTCCGCTTGCAATTTTACCGAAATGAAAGTGGTGAAATAGATGGGAGGAGAAACAGTCATGTCTTGTCATAAGAATAACATGGTTAACAACAGCTTAGCGCGAAAAAAAAATGGCAGAAGATTTTATCTCGATAAAAACTGATGCTTTTTTTCTCCCTTCAAGCCGAAAGCGATTTGTTTACTGTGATGTTCCTATACAATACGATTTTATCTACAATCGGGTTGTCGATGTGCATGAAATCATTTTAAAAAAAATATATGTTTTTTGTGAAAAATAGGTTTTTATTTATTTCACTCAAATGACTTTTTTCAGTTTTATCTGCAAAAAAGTTAATATGATGTAATTTTTAATTAAATACTTTTTCAGATATGGTTGTTTATTTAATTATTTTAAATAAGTCTTTACTTAATATTAAGTAACTAGTTGTTTAGAACTATTGCGCGAAGAACTGTTTCATGCCAACAAAGGTTTCCCCCAATTCCATTTATAGAAACTGCGAAACCATGTATTTGAAATTCTTACCAACTTATATTTTTATGATGCTTGAATCCCAACAATTACGATGTAAAACTTACTATTCAGTAGTTACTATTCATAGTTTCACATTGATTTTTAAAAATATTTACTATTTCAAGATAAATTTGTAGAAATTCGTTTTTAACCACACTTGAGTGGCCATGATATCTAGCTTCAGCTTTTACGTCTTTCTCAGAAGTGAAAGGGTCAAAGCCTTCCTTCGTTGATCAGTGAATTAAAATAAAAAACATCGACTTGTTTTGTTCACCTACTACTTAAATACTATCAAAACTGCTCGTTATAGCAGGTTTTTGTAGGTAAAAAGGATAAACAACTACTCTTAGTTAAAGAAACTGACCAAAACTATTCATTACAGCATGTTTTCGTAGCGGAAAGACACAAGTACTCTCTAAACTAAATACTATATTTACAACAGGAAGGCTTACAAAATTGCTCATGTGTTTCGTGCAGAGAAGCAAGGCAAAAATCAGCCACTGAGAAGTATTTAAAAGTTGGTCTCTTATTACACAATAAAAAAATCTTAACGATACTCTATCTATCGCAAACATTCCTGGCTTTTTTAGGTTTACTTCTCGTCTAGATTTTACGTTTTTCCCAAAAACATAAGAAAAATCAATTAACATACATCATTTTGACAATTCCATATAATGCATTGCCGTCAACAAGCAAACATGGCCGTGGCGCCTAGTTATGAAGTGGTTTAGCGCATGGACTCAAACTTTGGTAGATTGAATCCGGCCATATACAGGGTGGTGCAAATAAAAGTGGCCCCAACGTAGAGATAAGAATACGGCAGAAATGTTGCCAAGTCAAAAACCAATACAAAAACAGGTTTGCTAACTGAAGCTATTGATCGCTTCAATATTAAGCCCAAACAGACACTTGGCGACTTATTTGCCTGCAACTACGCTATGGTTTGAGAAGCTATAGTTGAAATGAAAAATAAACAAGGTTTGTAGAGGTGTCAAAAAAAGTTCCCACTAGTGATTATTTCGGTCGTTATTTATCCTAGAAAATCGAACCTTTTTGTTTTTGTTAATACAAAACATTCTAAATTGATTGCAAGACCCAAACTCTGGTGTTCAGACCAGTTTCGGAATGTTTTTGGACTTGTTGACAGCAGATCCTGTCTGACGCCATTTCGTAACTATTCGTTGCATAGCAATCTTTTTAGGCTCTTTTACACCTTTAAATTCTTCAACAAACAACTGGCCACATTTTCCCCACGAATTAATTTTAATAAAATTTTCTACAATGAACACTCACTGTTGTACTGTGAGTTTCATGTTCATCTGTGAATTGATCAACTTACACTCACACAGTCGCAACTCTCACTGACGCACTACGATCTGAACTGGCCAATAGTCCCAATAGTCCAAGAGTATAGCTCTAATGTGATGCTAATCCAATCCAACCAATGAAAAACAGGTTTGTTAAGTGAAACCATTGCACTCTTGAATAATCTTTTATTTCCACTTGAAAGCTTTCATGCGGCTCCAAGAGTTTTTCTCGCCAAGCATTTCAACGTATTCCTATCTCTAGACCGGGGCCACTTTTATTTGCCCCACCCTGTACAAATCCAAGTAGCATGCAGTTGAGAAGAAATTAAAATGATTAATGGGGCCGCGCCCAGTTTATTTTGCATCTAAATGGACATTTATTTTTGGACATTTCCAGAAAAGTTACTGGCTTTATGAGTGATAATTTCTAACGTTTAAAATAAAAGTTAATGATTTATTTTAGCAACATTGCTAATTAAAATTGGACCGTTCAGCTGCCAAAAATTTCTTAGTAACGTCTTTGGAATTTTTTTACAGCGCAAGCAATGCTAAAGGCTTAAAAAGCATGTGTATAGCAATGCTAAAGGCTAAAATTCTCACCAGCATCGACTTGTGTTGTTGTTGCTGCCAGCAGCAAAAGCAGTGCAGTGAAGACGCCCGCTTGAAGCGGCGACGGGCGGCCCATAACGGCCGGTAGGAACGGAATCTGAAACACAAAAGAAATATAAGCATATTTTTCAGATAACACAAGGTTGAATTATGAAACACAAAAGAGTATAAGCATTTCTTTTCGGTAACACAGTAAGTCTGAAACACAAAATGCATAAAAACTTTTTTTTTCAGATTAATCATCAAGAACAAAGGATGAGCATCTTTTTCAGGTAACACAAGATTTAGTTATGATACAATTTGTTATGTTTCAGAAGTATCTTTAACTAGTTAGAAATAAGTTTTGATAAAAATAGCAATTAATATTCTGGTGCATGAAAATATTAGTTATGTATGAAGTATATGCTATGTAATACAATTGTTTTTGTAGGATATTAATGCTTTAGGGTGCATAGTAGTAAAAATGTATATTATATATATATTATTTTACATCTGCATGAATTATGTTTTTGGTGTATAAATTCGTAAAATAAAGTATATGGCTAAAGTTAAACTCATTGTAGATGAACACGTAAAAAACTATATGCAGTATATGTTCTTTTCTCCAAATAGATCATACTAAAATTTCAATGATCATTCTCTACTTGTATTATTTCAAAGCTCTTATATTTTTAATGAAAACCCTCCCTATAACCTATAAAAATTGTACGATTCTACAATGTTTTATTACACAAAAATATCGCATATCATACGATAAGATAAGAACGTTATAATAACAGGTAATAAAAATAAGCTATCTTTAAGACCATTATACATATCAATGCAATCGAAAGCTGAATCTAAGTAACAACATTTAAGGTATAGAATCCAACAAATAAAATCGAACTCAACCAATAACAGAACACAACAACCTTAAGTAAATATCATTATCAGCCCAAAATCGTCCCTGAAAGAATGCAGAAAAACCCCATCATCAAATTTTATAGCTTTTGCTTTTCGCCAGTCCGAAGTAGAGACGTAAAACAACACCTAACATTAAGCTAACAATCCACAGTTCCCCGAGGAACTAGAAAAACTATTTTTTATTAGTTGCACCCACTCTCCCCTATGGCTATGCGATGCCCTTTTCACTTTTTGCCAAAACCATTTTAGGGTCGAGCTGGAATTGTGAAAGAAAGAACATCTTGGTTTATTAACTTACTCTTTAGATTTATTCAATTCATTTTTATGAGAGATATTAAACGATTTATTTTAGTGCATTTAAATCAGACTCCCCTTTTTGACATAAAGGATTTTAAATTATTTTTCAATATATTTAAAACAAAAAAAACTTAACTAGCAGTAAATAAACTTTTTTAATGAAATGATAATATAGTTTTTTTTTAAATTAAAGGGCAAATTTCATGGTAAGATAGATATACAAACAATTATTATCTGACTGAGTTTCAGAATTTTACTAGTAAATCAAATTTAAAGCAATAAATATATGAAAAATAAATTAGATAAGATACGTTCAAACAAGATGAGATACGATAATTTGTTATTGCGTAAAGTTGGTATATATTTATGAATTATTAGAAAAAATGTCAAGTTGTAAAATAAAATACGAATAAAAATAGTTAAAAAGTATTTTAAAAACTCATATGGCTTAGGGCTTAGTTTTTGTAATAGGTAGTAAATTTGTTCACCTGAAACATGTTCATTTTATTTCTCAAGCGTTTTCGCAAATTTAAAATATGAATGATGTCGAGTTTTACATGCGCATAACAGAAATAACAACAAATAGTTTCAACTAAGCACTCTTATTTCTAAAGTCGAGACCAAGCCCATTTTTTTCGCTCGTCTCTGACCGCTGCCGAAAGAAGTTTCGGAAAATATTGCCCATGTGTCTTTTTATTGAAAGATGCGCCGACTTCTTAACCTCTCAGAAGAATTGTATGGAATGCAGGCGAAAAATGCCATGGGTTTGAAAACAAGGGATATTTTAAGTTATCAATCACAATTTAGGGATGATCACCAATTTAAGGTTGCTTTAGTTTGTTCGGGATTACTATGTTATGTAAGTAAGAAATAGGAGTTAAAAAATATGAATTTCGAAGCATTTTGAGCCTTGGCTATTTTAATCGTTATTTTTATTTGATAACGTTACACTGCAAACAGTTTAATTGATAGATTGCAAGAGATTTATCAAGTCGGAATTAATCTTGGGCATATTTATATAAAACGAAAATATTTGTCAAAACTAACATGGGGGAAAAATTCAATTTAAACTGAATTGTTATTTGGCGATATTGTTTTCAAAGTCGGAGCATAAGTAATAACCAACTTTATTTCTAGGGAGAAAAATTCAAAATTTCAACATGGAAAAATATATACATTTAAAAATCCTTTGATTTTCCAATGGTTTTTGTATATTTCCAGTTTGCACGAAGTGCATTATTGAAGAAGAGAAATTTAGAGAAAATGAATTTTGTATCTAATTTGATATAAATTAGAGATAAAAAAAAGATAGACAAAAAAATATACATTAATTTTAATCCTGTATTTTAAATTGATTATCTATGATAATTTAAAAATTCTATTCCTTAAGTGATACTTAACAATAACTTAAACTACTCAACACACATAAAAATTATTTTGTAATACCAATAAAAATATACCCAACAAGCTCAGTTAAAAATGAGGCATTTAGATAAATTCAAAACTACAACAGTGGCTTTCGAAAGCCACAATTTAACATATCTCCATAACGATTTCGCTTCCTGGCGACATTATAGCAAGCGCATCCCGAACCAGTTCTGCTAAAATTGTATTGAAAGTTCTGCAAATTGCCTTGTCAGCCATGCCTAGACCTTTTCGCGCTGCAACCTTTGGCCCCTTACCGAGGGGGTCAGCCTAGGTTAACGATCGCAGGGTCCCTTTCTTGAAAATAAATAAATAAATTCACTGAGCTTCCTGGACTGGGATATTTTGGGAAAAAGTGATCTATGTCCCATTGAGTTAACATGGCAGAAGATGGACTTTTTCGGTTTTGACCAAACCCTCTGGGGTACAGTCTTGAGGAGTGGTTAGGGTAGGTGAATGGACTCGTAATACGTGAAGAAGATGTCCGTGCTGCTTGTTTAACCCCACCTGCATCAAAACTATTAAAATTCTGTGCGAGGTGTTTGTTTAAAAAATTGAAAAGGAGAGCCTTCAGGAGTTTGCAGCAAACGGATTATGTTTGCTTTGCACCCTGTTAAGGGAAAAAACATGTAAGATTTTGTATCAATTTTGTGAAATTTTGTAATTCCTCCAATTTCTTTCTAAGTTAAATATTTTTGGCATTAAATTAAATATTTCTTTTAATGATTAGTTCTGTCTAGAGTTTAATTCTCAAAATGTCATAAATTTAATAAATTAATAAAATGTCATAAATAATTTTAGTTTACTTTCCTACTAGTTTATGGAACTATATGACTTTATTAATTTTTCTACAAGATAATTAAAATTAACACGATAATTAGCATTGAGATATAACTACGTCAGTTTTGCATAAGCTCATTTTACTTCAGTTTTATATAAGCTCTTTTTATACAACAAAATCAAAGATAATGTGTAAATGCTATAATTTTATCTTGAAGAATGAAATATGTTCAAATAAATGTTTGGCCTTATCTGTAAAATGTTTTTTGCGTGCAAATTACACCAAACGTTTTTGTTCAAGGACGTCTTGAAGGATCCAAACTAAGAAATAGAAGATTTGATCATCCATCTAATTAAGAAGGAAACATTCAGTAATTGCGTATTGTTGTCTGCTTCATATTCCAAAACTCAATTCACAAATTAATTAACTTTGTTCTGTCTTCCCCAATCACCCAGTTGCAGCAAAAGATTTAATATTTTTGTCACGATAAGGCTTAAATGGTGCGATGGCGGTGTTTCTGCAATCATGATATTCTACTAAATCAATCATTCAAATAACAAGAAAGCTGCCAACTTTACTTCATGAAATTAATCGAAAAGAGAAAGTTGCGTGCCGAAGCAAGGTCTAATCGAATGTTTGAAAACAATTTCATTCTTGATCAAGGTCATTCGAGGTCATTAAGATCATACGCACCACTGAAACATATGTTCTGGTCAACCTTTGTCATCTAAATGATCGCCAGATGGAAGCACGTAAATAAATGAATAATAATGCGTTCTCGATAAAGGGCTGTCTTATATAATTATGTCTTAATAAAAGGCTATAAATATAAAATTTTGTCATAAAGGTATGGCTTTGCAGGTAATTCGTTTTTAAAGTTACTGTTACTATAGGTCACTGCGTAGCCTAAGGCGTTGTTCCGTTTAAGTTAATTGAGTGAAATGTAGTGCGCATAGACACTAAAATTCAGTAGTAATTATAATTAATAAATCAAGTTGTTAATAGCCCATGTGAAGCTCACGTGAGATAATATTTCAGAAAAACCAAATAAAAGCCATAAATTGAACATTAGCCTTTAAATATGCTTTTAAAGATTAAATTATCACTTTCATTCTTTAATTGGTTTGTTTCAGCTGACGTATTTCCTTCCAGCTTTCATTCCTTGACTTGTTAAGATCGTTGTTCTGTTCCTAAGTGACATTGATTCGCCAATCGAGGCTCGAGAAACAATTTATTATCATTCAGCATTTCTGTTTCCACTCAAGACCTGAAACATGTCGATACCTCTAGATTTAACAAAGAATTGGAACCCCACATTTTAACTTATTTGACTATAGTGCTCGGGAAGTGACGCTTTTGCCATGTTAATCCACATGTAGAAGCGCCATTTTTTCGCTTAGAGTGCAGTTTCGCGTAGAGTCAAGTTACCCAATTTACCGGTAATAAAACTTTTCGGCATACCTCGCTGCTATTAGAAATTGTTCACTCCAGAAAGTGGCGAACATCTAATCAGGGGCCCAGGTTATCGAACCCCTTTCCTCAAAAAACAACAAGCGTTTTTCACGAAAATTATAGGATGGACCTCGTCCAGAGCCCACACCCACAGACATGAAAAAAAAATCCTCGAAGAAAATGGCTACCGTATGGCGACAGAAGCAAACGATTGAGAAGAAGAACATTCCAAAGAAAAGGGAAATGGACACTTTTACTTTTATTCTGGCAATGAAATTGCAATCCTTGCATAATTACATAGTTTCACCGTCACTTGGAAGTGGATCTGTTATAAAATGGTTTTCTTTTGAGATGGAGGATGAAAAAAAAATGGGTGGCCCATTGTTTTTTTCATCATCCGGATATATTCTTTGCCATTTGTTGCGGGGTCTTTCACCCCTGGACCTGGGACTGTGGCCACCCCTTTTGGACAGTCAACAGCCTTCTCTGGGTAAGTAGGATGGTAGAATTGAAGGTTTGTATGCGGATTATTAAATATTGGATCAATAGTTAGAAAATCTGACTATGAATATTGAGAGGGAAGCAGTTGTCGAAAATGATTTTACAGGACAATTTTAAAAATGGATACAAGCAGAGTTAATAACACATTATTCGATTTACTATCACGATTATTCGAGGTGAGAATGAATGCTACCAATATTAAAAAAGGAAATTAATATTTAACAGATAAATTCTGATCAATTATAGAAAATTCACCCTATTTTTTACTGTAGGCATTCAATTAAAGAAAAGTTAGGTCATCGGCGTTCGTAATAAGAGAATTTTAATAATTTTAAAAATGGATCTTTGTTTAGAACAATGTTCCATATGGTGTATTTAAAGAGATTGTTCACTTGATAATGTTTAATGTTACAATGAAATTAAAAGACAATCAACGGTATTTCAATGACAATGGCATTTATAATCTTGTGAAAGGAAACTATATTTAATAGCATGCTGTGTCATTTATAATGTTAAAACGCTCTGTATCTTTTACTTAATGTAATTCATCATAACTATAATAGAATAAATCAAAACATAGCATTTATTTAAACAGTCAAATGCTTATAATTTTTTTTAAATAAATTTTGAAATTTTTCTCCAAGTTAGTTGTATCATCACATTCATCTACTGACTACAAAATAACAAATTGCTTGCTTAAAAACAACTATCTATTAATTTTTCAATTTACAAAAAAAAACTACCAAAAATATATTTTTTGATAATTATGTTTAAACTGTCCCCAAATGAATACAAATAATGACGATCCATCCCAAAAAGCGTGAAAATTACACGTTGGAGGTTTGGCACTAATAAGCGAGCAACCACAATATAGTTGGTCCAATGAACCGCCCAGCACATAAATTCATCTTTCTTGATTGCAAGACACCTTCACTTGAGGCTAAATTGAGGGATTTTTAGGGGGTACCCTCCTCTGAGGCACCTGACTGACACGTCCAAACAGTTGCATGGAAGTATAGTTTATAACCTTAAAAAATAATAATGCATTGGAATTCCCCCCATTTCACGATGAAAAGAAGGTAAGCTATCATTTGAAGGTTTCTCAACGAGCGTTTTGAAAGGTATTTTTTTTTTTTTTTGTAATGATGGGAAAGTGATTTTTTGAAATTCTATGGAAAGCGAAAAATACAGTGTCATACAGAGTTTTGAAATGTTTCAGGCTGCAATTTATTGTCTTGGCTTAATTGTTTAATTACATATTTTTTCGGGGTTGTCAGAATTTTAGTTTAGGAAATACGTTAATTGCAAGAAAAATATTTACGTAGATTTCAAAATAAGTCCAGATATCTCTCCACTAGAAAAATTGGAATCTTAGTAGATTAAATGCCGAAATACCAGGTCTTAGTATATCATAGAACAATGTTATTAAATTGTTGCTGAAAATGTAACTTTTAGACATCGTACCCCTTTCAACACAGGTTGCTACTGTTGTCTATGGATAGAAATTTTGAAGGCCAAATAAGGCCGTACTCGTTTAACACGGCCTCAGCAATCTGAAGGCAGTTCTGATTAAAGATCCTCGAAGGGAGAGTCACTAATTTACTGAATGCTCACCATTCATTTAACATAGGTATAGATATAGTATAATTTTTCTTTAATGAAGAGCAATTCCCAACACTACATTGATAAAGAATGTTTAGATTCCCAAAAATAATTATATCGTTTATTCATTAAGTATAATAACATATACACAGTTTTTGTCCAAAGCGCAATTACTTCCTGAATTTCTAAGAAGCAAATGGGAAAAAAAAGTGAATCAAAGTATTAACGTGAATGCGTATCGAATGATTCCTTTGATTAAAAATGGAAGCCTCATTTTTGCAATCCAGTGTAATTAAAGGTCTCGTGGCCACGAACTGCTCAACCATCTGATTAATTTCTTCAGGGAATTGGCTGACATGGATAAACAAAGTTGTAACTGAGGTTTTTGTCAAAATGAAGTAAAACATATTTGTAATGACAGGGTTATACCTTTTAAAAAAATACATTTTCGTAAATGATACTGATATCATTTGATGGAAAGGAGGTTTCTATTTCAACAAACAAATTTTCCATTATAGTTCCTATTAATTAAAGATCTATTTAATCAATATAATTCCAGTATTAAATGAAATGTTTGTTTTAACAGAGCTAACGCTCTACTCATCATTTAGAGACACAAGTATCCTAAGCTTTTAGGACTCATACACTCTTAAAACAAACGAGCAGTTTTAATTCAGTCTGAGTTAATTTGCACTCCTTTCCGTGCCGAAAATGCACTTCCCCTATAGGAGTGGATTTCACTCTTTTGTTTTAAGAGGAGTATCAATATTACAACATGCTCGGCAAGAATTTAAAAAATATGATATTCCTAACTCAAATAACTTATAATATAAGCTATATAGATAAAATATAAGCATGAAAACTCAATTTCTTGAGAAGTCAACTTAAAACATTCTACAAAATATTTCCTTCATTTACAACCATGTCTTACTAACCTCAGTGATTGGTCAAGAAAGTAACGGAGTCACATAACCAGCGAGGTAGCAATAAGAAAGGGGATCACTTAACTTCAGGCTTACGGGTGCCATAACATTCTTCCCAAAGTGGTGTGTTGTAATAATCTTAGTAAGTCATCAACCTGTGAAACGTTTTTTTATTCCATTTCAGCTATCTTTGTTATTTTTTTCCTTACATGATGCATGGGCATCCTCACCTGTCACATTGTCCAAAGAAAGTATCGGCAAACATGCTTTTTTATGACCATGTCTATGTCATAAAAAGAGCCGAAATGTTTTGGGGGTCTTCTTGTTTTGCAATTATTAGGATCTTGCCTATACGGAGTTTGGGTTTAAAAGGCTATCAGTGTCGGTTTCATGTTAAAAACAACCAGTGTGCAATGGTTTGGCTAATTGTCCGGAAGGCTGTAACGAAATATATTGTCAATTGATGAGCGAGTGAGTATGTCTTCAGAATGGCTCAATATCGTCAAAAATAATTTATTATACAGCACTAGAGAAATGTTAATTGAACCGAACCGTATTTAAGAAGCTCATTTAAAATTGGTTAATAACGAAATTTTCAGAAGAAGAAAAATTGTAAATTTCTTTAAGGAGAGTCTGTGGGAAATAGATTGTATTGCAATGTATTTTAATTTATGTGTGTAAATATTTATTTTTATCATAACAAAAATTTAATGAGGAAATAAATGTCCAAAACGATTTAAGGTTAACTCAATGTAAAAGATCCCTGTAAACAATGAACTAGTAAAAATATTGCAGCAATTTAATTCTAGCATAAAAAATAAAAATCCCATGACACGATGCTGATCAAATAGCTGCCAAGTACCTTATGGTCAAAGAACTTTGACCTCCGTAATCGTCGCGACAAATTTATAGCTTTTGAAAAAATTGACATTCATAAGTTATACTTAAGTAATGGAAAAGTTTAAGATCAATAATCATGATTCAAAATCAGCATGTGGGTCCATCCCACGTAATAAATAAACCATCTACAATTGTGACAGTCATACCAGCAAATCAGCGTCACATCTTTGATTTGTGTGACTGACTTGACAAAACTTCTTATCGCATTTTAAATACCAATAAAAATATCCTACGTGATGTCTGACGATGAAAAAGACACGCCAAAGCAGAGTTTATCGCCTACTGAGCCACTGACATTGGACAATATAAGAGTTGTGGTTTACAAAAACAATGTCGGCAACTTTTTTTAATGCTTTTCACTTTCACACAGTAAAGGGTGGTAAAAAATGGGTCTGAGTCTAACCTATAATTACTCTTCTGGCGGATTTGGCGATAACTTTAAAAGAAGTCGAAGTTGTATTTACCTTATCTTTTGATAAATATCAACAATTTGACTTAGTATTTGTTTGTGAGATGGCTAGGGCCCTTAGGGTACTATAAAGATGCCATCGACTGCAATGGTTGTTTTCAACACACCCAAATAGTGCGAAGACTTCTGTAAGTGTCTGAAGAGGCTTCATTAGAGAAAATATCTCAAATCACTTCAAAACATTCCACCTTTATAAAAAAATGAGGCAATGTCAATTCAACCCTTTTATTTAGTTTAAGTTACTCTTCTTAATACCTCATTATGTATAAAGACGTTATCAGTTCCCTTATGTATTCCTTTTTTGTGGTTCCCATGACAGGGCCTTACCCATTACTATTCTTGTTAACATATGCTCGATCAATCTATTATATATTTAAAATATAAATTAGAATATATACTAAAAGATTGGAACAGGTTGTTTTCGATTATTTATTTCTTCAGTAAAGATTGATAATAGATTATACAATAAATACTTTAAGTGCATATAAATGATTTGTTTTCGATATTTATTTTGAAAGATTGAAGTAATTTTTTTCGATTATAAGTACGTTAAGATAAGATTAAGTTAAGGTTAGATTATAAGTACTGGATATAAGGTTAAGTAAGGTTAAATTATAAGTAAGAATGGTTTCATAAATATTAATACATTTTATTTTTGTAAAGCTAAAAGAATGTAATGTAAACTTTAAGGTAAAATCTCTCGTTAAATATAAATAAAAGACTCCGAAATTACGTTTAGCAAAAGTGATTCATAAATATTAATACATTTTATTTTTGTAAAGCTAAAAGAATGTAATGTAAACTTTAAGGTAAAATCTCTCGTTAAATATAAATAAAAGACTCGAAATTACGTTTAGCAAAAGTGATTTAGCCTTTGATACTATTTTGTGGTTTTAAAATTAAAGTTAGCGTTATTGTTTATGTGTTTCCCCGAATTTGTGTAACAAGAAATCGAACATCTTCGGGGGCTCTGGCAACCATCTTCCGTGGGATAGCCACGGATACGACAGCAACAACAAAATTAAAATTCGATAAATTTAACTGAACAAAATTAGTTTGATTTTGAACACTTTTACACAACGTCTAAAAGAATTTCATGAAAATTGCAATGAAAAAAATAACCTAAGTTAATATACCATCACAAAAACCATTTCCTCATATAAAAGTTATAGATTCATTCGCATTCTAAATACCACTGGTAAGTGGTAAACAAAACCCTCAAATAACAGTTGTTTACGAGGGTTCCCACAGCGGAAATAGAGGGTGGTAAGAAAACCTTCGCATTTATAATAAAATACACGTATTAAGTTTAGAAAAAGTGATTTATCCTTTTAAAACCAAAATTTGTCTGATTTTGAACACTTATGTTTAGCGTCTAAAATGACTTCATGAACTATTCAATGAAATAATAACGTATGTTACCATACAATCGCAAAAACTATTTTCCTTATATAAAATATATACAGTCCCTGAACAAATTATTAGACGCACTGCAAGAGTTCATGTATCGATCAATGATGAACACTACCTGCTATACTCAGGTGAAAATACTACCTGCTACACTTAATACATATATCGACATCTTTTTTAATGATATGGTATTATTTGGTATGATTTCATCATTACTAAAAAAATACAGTGCGTCTAATAATTTGTCCAGGGACTGTAGATTATTTACATAATAAAAACCAGTGGTAAACAAACCCCTCAAATAACAGTTGTTTACGAGGGTTCCTACAGCGGAAATAGAGGGTGGTAAAAGAAAACATTTCGCCGAAATGGTGCGTTCTGAAAACGTTCATGGAAGGTTTCCCAGAGGTCGAATTACTTACACCTTGAAGTTCCGAAAAAGACGGGAAGGGGACCGAACCAGGGAACTCTTGACCCCTTAAGGTATGTTTATTGGCGGGCACTGAATGGAACACATTTGGGAGTGTTTTCGTTTTCGGTACCACCAAGTGTACCTACAATTTTTACTGCCGTATTCGTCTTTTGTAGGTTTCTTTGACTTCTTCGGTGTTGGCTTAGTTTGAAAGGTCGGGATTGTTCGGTTGGGTATATTTTTACGGTTGTCGTAAAATGGTTAGGATTTTATGTTCCCATTATTTGTAATGTTATACTCGTAGTTGTAAATAAAATTATAGAATTAGAAATTTTGGTAAATATTTTTACTGTATTCGTAAATAGATAATATTATGAAAGCAAAGAAATTTGCAGACTGTAATCGTAAATAGATAAAAATATAATGTAAGAGCGAAGACATTTTTCGGCTTTGTGTTTTTAGTTTGAATTATCGTCGCACTAGAGCTACACGAGGGCTATTGGCGACGGGAGTCGTATTTTAGAACCACAGTCAAGTGACGAGCCGACACCTGAGTTGGCACCCAACACAACTGTTAAGGGCGACATTGTACGCTGCGTTGGGACTTTGGAGCGTATTTTAACGTGCACTCCCTCTACACGGGGTATTATTCGTCGGACATTTTTGGCTGCACGGGCCGTTTATAGGTTGGCAGTTATTTTGGCGATGCTCGGACCCGAACCTGGGACCTTTCGCATGCTAGGCGAGCGCCTAACCGACTGGACTCCCCAGCCCCCTAGGCTTTGTGTTAATAGTTATTCAACATACCACATAATTAGGTATGTCAATAATGGCATAGAAATGCAATTTATGATAGAAGTTATAAGTGCCTAATATCAATTGAATTCATTGGAATTGAAGTGTTAAATTTATTTCGTATTAGTATATGAGAAAAAAGGTCTGATCCTTAGAATTCGGATTGATGAGTGATAACAAAATGCAGTTTGGTAGTTTCATTTTTTACTGTGATGATGTAATTGCATTTTTCAGAAAACAAAATATAAAACACGGTATAAATACATTTTATATAAAATATCTTGAACAAATGCTCATCGTTTTTGAATAGTGCGGTGCATTTATACTCATTTCTTTATTTTACGTAAGTATAAGGAAAGTACGAAGGATGTGTGTGTAGATAACATTATTTATTAAAAAATACATTAATACAGATTAACGTGCCATATAGTCACAAAAAAATTAATATTATTGTTGATTTAAAAGACAATGAATATAAATACATTTACAGTCCCTGGACAAATTATTAGACGCACTGCAAGATTTCATGTAAAATAGTGTTGCCAAAAACACAGTGTTGCCATATGTTAAAAATAAATACAAATATGTAGTCTACAACAATTCTTTTAAATAAAAATCAATAATATTGTAGTTTAAATATACCATTATTGCATAAAAACTCTTAAGAAACATAAAATTACTAAAAAATATACAGTGCAGTCTAATAATTTGTCCAGGGACTGTATGTATCGTAACTAGTATGTAAGCGTCCATACCAAAATTATTCGCTATCCATAATGGTATCAGAGGTTCGTGAGATTTTATCCAGAACATATTCAGTAGGAGCAATACCCTTTTCTTAACTCCCTATAATTCTAGTCTTTAAGTAAATGGTCCTTCACGCCAAACGCAAAATTGAATACCGAGAAGTAGCGTTAAGTACTGGTAGGAAATTAAATTGAATTTTCCAAATTATGAGTATGTTATTTCCCATTCGCAATGTTAAGAACCTCCAAACGACGTAGCAACGACTTGTCAATGGAGTTCAAGGAGGAGGGCGTGTGCTTTCCCAAGACATTGTAACTAACTTGGTCGGGGTAAATAGATCTAATCATGCGGGCATGATCTCCAGAAAGGCTTTCTAGAGATGATAGACATCACCTCTTGTGACCTCTTGAAGAACTAACTTCCTTTAGGTGGATAGGTGTTTATTTTAAGAGGTGATGTTAGGTTTTACTATATCGTCAAATAAGATTTTTTTTCTTCTCACACGAGAATGTAAAGACTAGAGACTATCAGACACTTTTATTGATTATGGTAATGAATAGTTGTGAATTAATGGACAACAGAAATGATAAAATGGATGAAATAATAAATAAATTGGACATCAGTAATAATAAATAAAATTTATTAATGATGTTCCGTAGCCTTATATGAATAGTAGCCAAGTTACTCATTAATGATGTGCAAAATTTTAATTAACATTCATGTATGCATAACATATCATTGCCTTCTTGAGCCTTCTTGATTTAAAACAAATCCTTAAATTCTCGTTAAATTTAACAATTTTGAATGCATACTGTTGCATGCTATTTTTGTCAAAAGAATATAATTGTCAGGAAACGAAATTTGAGAGTAAGAAAAATTATTTTCATCTGAAATTTATGTATATAAATTTTTAGCTATAATTATTTAGGTGCACTATCAGCTATCACAGTATGTTAAAAAGATGCCCTCGTTAGAAAATAATTTTATTTAATAATATTACGATATATATGGGATTGTCATGTTCAAAGATGTTTTTTAAATAAAACAAATACTGCTTAGAATAATGCAAAACTATGTAAAGAGTTATTCCATAATATTCTGAAAAGTAAGTGCAGATTTTACATCATATTTAAGACTAAATTTAAATCTAAGTTATATTACTAAAGATAACTCTATCTCTATTTACACTGTACGCAGAAAAGTTACGTAACTGACAAAATTGAATATTTGAGATAAAATCGCATTATCTTTTGTCCAATCCGTCACTTTTCACTACAAAATTCAACTACCACAATTGACATTACAATTTATAGAGATGCTTCTCAATTCAGTCGAAAGATGCAAAAAAAAACACCACCCAAAAAGAGTCCGTTTATCTGCATTTGGTGTTTTATTTATTAAATAAAAAAAATTGAAGCGTGTAATCCATCAGGAGGCTCATTAGCTAACTTCCTGCAAGCAGCAGGCCTGGCCTTACCCATCTCACGCGCAGCACGAAATTGTGATCGATGCCTGGCCTAAGTTCTGAAGCCACATGTCCCTGCTTCAGAGCCGAAACGGCCCAACTACAGAATGCACTTTTAATTATTGCAATTTTGGATACAGAGTGAAAGGGCTCTCTAAAAAATCCTTCCTTCCACTACTGTCCTTAAATGTAAAATATTGGTTTATGTTTGTAAACTACAGGCATTCAATTGTCTACCCCAATGATTCTTAATTGTAAAAATCATTTCCTTCCTCCCTCCACTGTTTAAGCATTGTAAAATAAGAATTTAGTCACTGTTTTTTAAAATTATAAGTTCATAAAGTTAGCGTGTTGGTACTAAAGATAATTAACAAGTGACAACTGTAGCTTACCGGTTTCAATATAAGGCTAATGTGACGGGTTCTGAACCTTATGTATGTGCATGAAATATTTTCCGAGGTAATACCGAATTCTGGCAAAACTATCTTCTTGTAAACTGCAAAGCAACGGTTTGAGGCAAGCCTTCGCAATATTATTCAATTTTTTGTGATTGAAAGTAAGCAGTGAAGATTTTCTACAGATTTCTGTACTCCAGGGTACCAATAAGCCATTTTCTTATACGGTTAAAATGAGACATAAAAGCATAAAGACTTCAGAATACTTATGAATTTTCCTTCAAACTAAATTCTTTTAACACTACAAAAGTACGATTGGTATGGCTGGATGAAAAATAAAATTCTACATACAAAACTTTAAAAAATGAACTTTAAACCATTCTGACTCGTAAGAACACAGTTAAGATTGGATTCAACCTACAGACAGTTACGGAGACGTTATGAAATGGAGAAAAAAAACGATTCATGCAGAGAAGAACCCACTGAATGTTTGATCGGGATTTCATTTACCTAAATACAGTAAACTACGCAATTTGGTTTGTAGGGTTAATCAATTTTCGTCTAGTGAAGTGTTTCAGATGATAAAAGTTTTTTATTGTTTCTGTAAAAGCCGCATTCGCTTTTTTTGTTGGGTACAAGTGGTTTAGTTTTAACACTAGGATTAAATAAAAGTTTATGTATTTATATATAACACCAGATAAACGTGAAAAAATCAGCGATATTGAGTATACGAGTGATGTTATTTTGATACCATTTATTTTTTTCTTATGTATCGAATACGAATAATAATTGGGTTTTTCAAAGTTCTATTTCGCATTATGTAACGATAAATATTCCAAAAATATAAGGTTTAACTTCTACAATAATTGTATCTATTATGTCATCTACCTATGACATCTATTAATCCATCAATTTGTAAATTTATTATTTCGTTGAATTGAGGTCCCAAAAACAAATTAAAAACTTATATGAACAGATGCTCTTACAAAAGAATGAATAAAAATTCCCACTAATAAGAATAATTTTGAATGTGTCCCATCCATTCTATACACACACAAATCACAGGAAAATTTAGTCTTACATCATCACCTATTAATAACATCCCAATATTTTTTATAACCATGAAGTAAGCCTCTTTGTTGCAACTTCACTTAGAAATCCTTCATCGAAGAGGTCAAACTTTTCTTTGCCAAATCTTTTTATTATCTTATTTTTTTCAATTTAGAAATGACGATTCCTGCCAGAAAAACTTTTCACTTTTGCAATTTCCCCAAACATCCCTTAAGGCAGATCGGGTAGGGATCAAGGACTAACTACGGAAGATGAGTCAGTGTGGATTGTAGATTGCATCGGATAGATAGATTTATGTGAAGTCTATCTAGCGACCTTCGTTTAGGAAATCACTTTGGTTTGGTGGCTGCGTTGAAGTTCGTCTTGGAGGCTGGAAATAGGTAGCTGGAAACTTTAAAAACAAAAACAAACTTTGTTTTATCTGAAGTTTCAAAAAAAAAATGTTGCAAAAATTGTTGAAAAATTTTTTATTAAAAAAATGGTCAGTCCCATGGTTCAAATGTATTATTTTTGAAATCACACTATCTAGCAAAGAAGTAAAATTAAAGTATTTTTTCGCCAGGTATGAAAATAGTATTTACAAAAGCTAAAAATATTTGAAGAGAAAACATCATCCAGGAATTAAATTATTAGTTTTTTAATTTGAAAACTTGATCGCCATCTATTGATGAGTTTTGGCTATTTTAAAACTTCGTTTTGTTTTAGTACTTATTTCATACTTGGTAGATTTTCATTCTGAGAGCAAATTTTTTTAAATAGTATTGCAATACCTTGACTGATGTGATTAATTAAAAAAGCAATGCCTTAGATCTATAAGACTGACCATATCTCTTAAAGATTGAGACAAGTTAGAGTAAAATTCTACGTTACGGGAAAGTAGGGAAATTCAACAATCATTTATTTGTAAAAAACTTATTTTAACCAAATTCTTTAGTAGTTTTCTATCGCTTTAAAGAAATCAATAATTATGCTGCCTTGAAAAGCAATCATTTTGAAGTTGTAGTTAATTTTGGGGATCTGATACGTAATTGTCACTTTTCGAAGTCGAATAGGCTTGTTTCAGGCAACGTAGCTCCTTTCTGATTTCATTACTGCTCTCGATTCGTTATGTGCTTTGATTGGTGCTATGCGGTCACATGACATTGGTTCACCAATCGATGCTCGAGAAAGAATTTATTTTTATTGAAGCATTTCTGTTGTCTCGCAAGACCTGAAACATGCCCAACTCCTTTGTTGGGGGAATGTTTAAAAAAAATCTGTTGTGTTTCAAACTTTTTGTGATAAAATAGTTTTGCATTTACCATATCTAGCCTCAAACAATTGAAAATTTTCAAAACTTTCAAATGATTACACTATCCTAGAAATCGTAGATTGCAATCACAAAAATACTACCGTCTCCTTAAATAAACAGCAAACTGTTATTGCAGTTTCATGACGGGATTTGAAAATTTAATTATACACGGAAAACTATAAATCATTCAAAGAAGATAGCATCAGATGAAGTCACTGTTATTCCAAAACAGGATATTAGTGAACACAAATCCTCATTCAATTCATTCAATTATTCTGAAAATGTGAAAGAATTAGTCGTTCTAGTTTTTTCCATCGTGATGTTATAAGTAAATTCGATATTGAACAATTAAATTACAGTTTTTAGTACAAGTATAAATTCGTATCATTAAACAGAATCACTAAATACTTTAATGATAATCAATGGTTATTCTTATTAGGGTCGTTTGCACGCTTTTAGAGGCAAATTTAATTTTTTAAAAATCTAATATAGTTATTAGTACGAGTATAAATTCTTATCATCAAATTGAATTGCTAAATATTTTAAAGATAATGATGCCCCAAAAAAGGTAATTCAAATGAATTTTTTTTATAAATGAGTTGTCTTTTGTATATAATCATAACTCAATTACAGAAGTATGACTAAAATATAGGGCTGGGTCCAATCATTGGCCCATTCTGATAATGGTAAATTCAATTGGACCGAATCACCAATGAAGGGATATGGCAGTCATTTTATGATGCGTGTTTAGGATTCTTATCATTAAGTTGAATCTCTAAATATTTTAATGATAATGATTCTACAAATAAAAGATAATTCAAATTCTATTTTTTTATCGAAAAATTGTCGTTTGTATAATTTTATGATTATTTTTATTCTCATTATAGACGTTTGTACAAACGGTTTTATAAGCAAATTTAACTTTGACCGATCAATTGAAGTTTTTAATACAACTATAAATACTTATCATTAAATTGAATTGCTAAATATTTTAATGATAATGATGCCACAAATAAAAAATAATTCAAATTCTATTTTTTTAGGTAAGTTGTCGTTTGTATGTAATCACAACTCAATCATGCAGTGGAAAATAACAATTGAGAAAAAAACATCTCCCAAATCATAGCCTTTTGTTTCTTAAATATCTCTTACAAATAAAAATTTACTTAAAGAATAAGATTTGTGATATTTGATTCGAGGACATTTTCTTTGATAGCGTCGCTTTGACGTTTAGAACAAAACATTCCGACCTTCATTTTAATGAATAATATCGACTCAAATATTTTTTTTTTCACAAAATATTCCTTTATTGATTATTTAAGACTTTATGTTGATGATTAACTAAATTTAAATTAATCCTGAATATTTATAAATAAAAAAACATTTAAGCCCTTCGTTAGCAATAATCTTAAGAACTAACATACATAACTACCTATAAAACAACAATATCATAAAATATCGCTAATCCCCTGTAAGCTATATTCATTATTATTTACCCCTGTATAAATTAACCCTTCCTTTTATACTATAATAAGACTTGGATCTGATTGTTTTCAAGAGCTTTCCTTCCCTTCAAAAAATACAAAATAAGAAGGTCTTAGGTGTAAAAAGTTGCAAGTGGCATTTTTACAAAAGAATTTGACCAGTCGTTTATTACAGGAACAAAATCTTAAACTCTGAATTTTCTCACGTGAAGTTTCTTTTAATGCGACAAAAGTTTTAAGTTTTCGTTGTTTTCAATCGAAGTTTTACACAGTCCCCTGTTCAAAAGCAGCTTTTGTTGGTCAGTCCTATTAACCTAATGTATTAATTTTAAAATCACTATACCTTCCCAAAGTATTGCGTTACAATTTAAGCATTTTTTCAACAGATAAGCAATCTGTAGTAACTACAAAACAAAACAAAAAACAAATTTAAAGGTTTCAACTAATTATTTGTTAACTAATTTTAAAAAATTCAAGATAGCACTTATCAAAATATGGCAACAATATTTTAAAACTTTAAAAGTTAACAGTTAAAAAAAAGATGACATTTTCCCTTCAAATTAGTATTGTTGTTAATACTATTTTCATTCATGGTAAAAAATGTTTAAATTTGTACAGCAATACTTTGACAGGTATTATGATTTCAAAAATATTTATAAATAACTGACAATCCATTTTAACTCATTAACGATAATTAGCAAGAAAATTTGCCTCTGGAAAATGATCTGTGTGCTTAAGTTTACCTAACTAAGCAAAATACACGACAGATGCAGACCACTGTATTGGTCAACAATTTATGCAGGATAAATTAAGCTATTTGGAAAACGAATTTAAAAAACTTAAACGTAAACATTTTTGTAAGGAAATGAAGGTGTCAAAATGGTGTTTACAAATTCATCTTTAATGGGTTAATCCAACCATACTAAAATTAGTTAAGAAACCCTTTTGTCAAACCAATAATGTCCTATGCTAATCGAGTTTGAAGTACGACCCGAGGCCTTGGCAGAGAAACCAAGTGAGAGTTGTATTCAAGGCTTGCCGTGCAGGAAGAAGATGAGGGAGACCATCATGGTTTCTGAGGATGCTGATTTGGGGATATTTGTTGAGAACTAGTGCCACTTATTTCTGTTTTTTAAGAACTTATGTTTTATTTTCATTCATTTTTTTAAATAGCGGACTGGAAATTTAGAAATATTGTTGACAAAGGCGAAAAGAAATGTAGTTGAAAAAGGCGAAGGGAAATGTAGTTGTGAAAGGCGCGTCTATTTTTTTTAAAACTGTTGACGAAGTAGATATTTACCGTTTAACAGTGCATTCGCTAGCCCTCTTTATTTTCATGTTGCAAGCTAGTTTTTATTGATATGGCAACAAATTACGAAGGAATTTGTACTACACGGCCATTTCATAAGAGTTGTTATTAATATAGTAGAATCCTAGCTTTAATTATTACCATTTATTAATCCTCCTTAAGAATATTACGGTATTTCAGTACCGTATTATTCTTTTGCATTAGAATAAATATGCATCCATACGTCTTAAATAAACCTTTTTATCGATCCAACACCTGAATAAATAGAAAAACATTGTTCACTTGACTATGTGGTTCTAAATTTAACACCCGTCGCCAACGGCCATCATGCAGCTTTAGTGCGACGCCATTTCAATTCAAACCGAAGGTTGTAGAAGGTAAAAGAACAGGTAAACACAAAACCAAGCCACCACTTCTTCAACATCCATCAATGGTTAACTCCTCTTCGCTGTTGACCCGAGATTCAACAATCTCGGTAGCGGAGAAACTATGAGGAAGAAAGTTCAGACAAGTGGCCTCTGCATAAAGCAAGCCACAAACAAGCGACTGCCTCACCTAGAGGTGATCGTGTCAGCAGAAAGACAGGAATTCGAGAGCAATGGGTGAGACGAGGCGCCATTTGACGAGGACGTCAATTAGTTCTGCTAAATGACATGAGCTAATGGATTGATGACAGCATTTATCAGATATGAAAGCTTTTCTTAAGCTTGGAATAACCATAAACTTTTTAATGAGTTATCGAGAATTGTAGGTTTGGGGTAAAAGTAATCTCAGTGAGTTTTCGTGAATTGGTAAGCGTGGTGTAAATGTAACCTAAGTAAATTTTCGTTTTAAAGGATTTTTTTAAAAGCATATTTATGAGTATCTTCGTTTTCTGAGAACAAATCTTTCAGACGTCAGATCAAGACGGATCTTTCAGACAATGTCAGATCTTTCAGACGTTTATGGTTGAGTTATTTTTTAAGCAAATTATCAAATACACTGTACGATTTTTTTTTGCAAAATTGCGTCGGAATATCCTGGAACTTTGTAGCTAGAACTAGTGAATGAACTAGTGTTTTGTATCTGCCACCACTATTTAGAGCGTGGATTTACCAATTATGTTAAAACCATAACTTTGATGCACCGCAAAAGTGGTAAGCTAACGCTCCTAACAGTGGTGGCAAGTAGAAAGTTCCAGGGTTCCGATGCAACCTTGCACCAAAGTCTTTAACTACGTAAAAAATAGAAAGTTGGTGTGTTTGCACTGATAAAAAGTTTCTTTCTTAATATGTCAACAAAGAATAATACAGTAAGTGTTCTGATTTATATCTCAGGACTCCTGCAGAACAGGTTTACCCCTCTACGTGTCCCTAACTTAAAAAACGAATACCAAATATTTAACTAGACTTCTGTCCACTTCGTTCCCAAACAGGAAAAAAAAAGAATAAATTTCCAGCGTAGTATCGCTAACTATGCATTAATTCTCCGACATCAGGCTGTTCTGTGTTCTGAAGTAGCCTTCTGACGCCATCCCCCATTTGCCATCCCGTAATATAAGTAAAAAAAGAATAATATGTATCAGGACTCTAGCAGCGCAGGTTTACCTCTTCAACATGTTCCTAACTTCAAAGACCAAATATTTAACTAGACTTCTGTCCACTACATTCACCAACAGGAAAAAAAGAACAAATTCTCGGCGTAGTATCGCTAATTTCGCATTAATTCTCCGGCCTCAGGCTATTCTGTGTTCTGAAGTAGCCTGCTGACGTCATTCCCCATTTGCATCGAGACGACCTTCAGGTGTCCTCCACCCACGCAAAAGTGTTCGAAAGGGGTGAGGGGGCGATTGCAGAAGCGTGACGGGGTGTCGATTCATTCGAAGATGCGTTCGAATAATGTAAATAGAATGTGATCATCGGTGGCCAAGGTTGTGGAGTATAAGTTTCGATAGTATATAGGTAAACAGAGTTGCGATTATAATTCAAATGATGTTTTTAGCTGTTTTTTCTATTATAAACAACAACGATGTTTGTTTTTTAAAATTAAATAATATTTTATTATCTATGGTTAAATGGGTGTATTATTAGGCAGGAAATCAGTTGGGCCTTAATTTATGACCGCTTACAGAACTATAAATTTTGTGTACATACGATCCGCTTCATAAATTCATGTGCGATAGTTTATGACGTCGCGAAAGTATTTAAAACATTATTTGCATTATTAATAAATTAATTATTTTTATTATTTGAATTATTAATAATTCCACTTAATTATTAGTGTGACTATTGATCTGATACTAAAAATAAACCCTAGAGAACGCAAAATAAAACCTTCATAATCAAACATATTTTCGATAAAACTTGAAAAAAAATGTTTTTATTACTGAATCAAATGTATTGAAGTCAAATTCGTTTTATCAAAATTCGAAATCATGACGAAACTCATTACATTAAAACCTTAAGACATACATACTTAAAAAGATTCAGTGGATGGCATCAATTCTATTATTGTACTTTTAAAGGAAAGCTTTCCTTTTAAAGATGCTTCGTAAAGTTCAGGAGTTAAAATTAGTTTTTTTCTTCTGTTATACGGAAATAAAGCCTTGTGCTACTAAGCAACATGTTTTTATTTAAAAATTAAGGTGCAAGTACACTGTTTCTACTCAAATTAGTATTTTTGTAGTACTTAATTTACAAAAATAATTCAATAATGTGTTTGTATTCTGTTTGACCTTTTTTTATTGATAATTTAAAAATTAGAGTCAAACCTAGATTTTTATTAAACTAAATTTACTTGCCAGCCTTTCTAATGGGTTAAAAAAAAAATTCAAATAATTAGGTAAACCCTTGAGTCTTAAATTTCAATAAATTTACATTATGTAACTACCTAGATAAAACCATTCATTTTAAATCTTCGAAAACCGGTCGTAAACATGAACTTTTGATCGATATTTGTTCGTGGTGAATAAGAAGTGTAAAAATGAAGTATTCCAGAAGTAGTATGTAGAGAAGTATATTTACTTCAGAATGACGTCCAATTCATAGGTTATCTAAATGACATCTTTTAAAGTAAGAAATTATTTTGCTTCCCAATGCAGTTAGTCAGATATATTTTAGAAGCCTTCTTTGTTTATTATAATATTTTTTTTCTGCTTTTGACCTTCACCTTCCTTCCTACCATAAGTCAAAGAGTAAGAAGGATCGTTTCCTCTACAAACCACCGCCATTACCTTAAAAAAACACTTTTTTTAAATTCCACTTGCTATATTATTATTCACGAAAAAAGCCAACAGTGTAAATTATCTTAGCGGATGGTCAAGCTCAAGGCATTTTGTTATGTCCGTCGCGCTTAGACTGAAGACGCACCACAGAAGCGTGGAAATAATTAAGTGGAGCTCATCCGAGTTAAAGTACTGTAACGCTTTTTTTGGTTTGTTCCCACTTACAGGATCTATTAAACACTGACTACTGTATCTTTATATATTTTGCATGGAAAGCTTATATTCGAATTGAACTTCAAAGCATGTTTGTTTGTTTTTTTAATTTTGCAGGAGCATGTTCTAGTTTTGAATGAATGATCTCATCTCAAGCAGAACGGTTTTAAAACAATTTTAAGTAAATGTTTATGCAAAATAAATTGTGTATTTTTTGTGTCTTTGAAAATTCCTACACATATATATATTTTTTTTAAAATCTATATTTACATATTTGTAAAATAAATGTGTATTTGAAAGCATGCTTTGTGAAAAATAGTGAAGAAAATAACGTTTAACATTTGCTGAGGGGCACGTCAATTTAGTGGAAATTTAGGCTTTGAGCTGTAAAACGGCTTATTTTTTGCTTCTTATGAATAAATAAACAATCTTTGTCAGGTTTTGTAATTAATTGTCCATTCTAACACTTGTTTTAATTCCAAAACTTCTTTTAAATATATGAACATTCTAGTTTATAGTAGAAGATTTAGCATGAAGAATTCGTTTTTAAAATAAAGTAGTTGGTAAAGGGAATTTTACAAAAGTATGTGTACCTCTGTAGTGAAGAGGTTATATATTAAATTTTCGAGGATTTTTTGACATCATCTAGCAAAACAATTCCTCTTTCAGTTTTATTTTCTGTTACCATGTAGTGATTGGTATTCTACTGAATCCAAAAGGGCCTATTATGGAGTTACCTTTTTCTTTCTGAGTTCGACTCGCGCGACATTCTGCCAGGAGCTGGGTGGGTCTGACAAAGCTGTAACTTTTATTTGACTCATTTTAAGAAAGGGTAATTTAAAAATACTAATTATATAATGGAGGTTTTTTATAGAGTATTTGTATATGAAACAAACGTGAACTGGTTTAAACGAAAAATCGCCTCTATGTATACAGGTAGGCAATCACGGAAATATTTGTAGGTAGACCAACGTCTTATGCTGTGATAAAACAACACCCAATACATTGTAACAGAAGATTTTAGACTCAAGCCATCCGTCATAAATCGATCGGTTCGGATTGTTTGTATTATTAAACTATTCTAGTTTAAATTTTCGCTAGACAATCCAGCTGCATACTGTTTGAGGAATAACATTGTCAAAAACCGTATTTAATCAAAGGTCTCATAGAATCGTTGGCTTTGAGGGTAAATGCTTTGAGGGGAGGTGAGGTCTTAAACAACAAGGGTTCTTAAGTATCGACCCATCTGGTAAATTTATAGCAAAGGCAACGCGGAAGTGATTTTCGTTTTTGGCGCAAACTTATGCATTACATACAATTCAATTAAGGGACTTTTAAACTGAAAACATATAGTACCAGAGCTCCTAAATATAAGACAGTATATTTTAGAGCTCCATAACTGCAATAGTCATATTCTCCCAATTTTGTTCAAGGTAAAGATGCTATGATATAGGGGCCGGGTCTGTTCATTAGTAACTTTTGGCGATCTTAATAGACATTTAAGTTAAAGTTTAAACATTCTAAAACTATCTAAAATTTCTAACTTAAAGTTGTATTGAAGTTGAACTGCAATGTCCATCAAATCCATGAGTTATCGTTGATCGACAATGTTAAGGAAATCACCAAATCAAGACCGAGGACTATATCACAGCTGTTCCCGAAACTAGAGATGACGACTGTTACTTTTGAAGTTAATAAAGCGATGCACCGAAGTGATACCGTGAAGGACATTGCTTCTTGTCTAGGGGTTCCAGATCACATGTGGTCTTGCATTTTTATCTCCCGCCCTTTTGGCGAGCATCTCTCTTTTTTTTTGTCTTTCTTTCACGGACAGACTTGTGACAAGGCACTCTCACTTCGGCATCCTTTGGTGACAATGGATGTCAATGGTGGGTTTATAGGCGTGAAACGTAGATGATAGGATTTTAATAAGTGGGGCATGGACATTGTTTGTTACTAAGAAATGCATTGTTTTGGGGAAGTTTGTGTTTAATCGTATTTAGGAGGAACTTTTAATTTGGCATTAAAAAATATCAATATAGTATCTATAATAGTTTACGAAATCAATAAGAATGTTATCCCAAATGAAGAATTTAAGGAATATAGTTTACATTCAATACATTTTGTTTAAAGTTTTGAAATAATATTTTATATGTTGTGATATTAAATATCATGTGTTTATTTTTCGTTTTACATTAAACAATTTCAAACACTCACATTTTACTGAACGTTTTATCGCAAAGATTAACTTATTATTTTTTAAAATTCAATTAAAACTTAATTAAATTCATATTTTATCTTAACACCATTAGTACATTTTTTTAACGAAACAGTTATTTGATCCTACCCAAAATTATAGATAAAATATTCAACTTTACCAATCTGCTAAAAGAAAAAAAAACATATTTTAGTGTAATTTACTTGACCGTGACACGATTTTCCATTCAATGAAGGAAATCCTGTACAAAGGAAACAAACGGATGATTCAATAAAAATGTTACTCAAATTTGTATTTTCACTCAGTTCTTATCTCAGAAAGGCTTAAAAATATTTCATTACGTTAGCGCTATGTATTTGCTCGTATAAACTAATACTGAATGAAACATTGTGTAACATGATTAGTTTTACTTAACTACACTGTAACTTACATAATAACTTACTTATCTTGGGTTATTTCTACCGCATATCTACCTCTGGTTTTTGTAATTTTTAATGAAAATATTTATTTAAGAATTATTTTATACCTAAATTATCAAAATATTAATATTCTCTCATAACATAATACAATTCGCTTCCGCTGAAACGAGAAAACTGAAGATGATTTTAAAAAATATATATTCAAATTACTTCTTAATATCATTGATATAATTCTTTACCGACCTCCATCTTAGGACTTTAAGGTTTTTATTAAGTCAGTAAAAATATTTTATCTTTCGTATGATTTAAATTATACACAAGGAAACTCGAATTTTTTCCACATAAGTAATACAAATAACATTACCAAAATTATTAAAATGTTTTTCTCCTACTTAGAAAATCTATTAGCTATAATTTACTATTGTCGCCCACAGCACATTCTTCAGAAGTGGAATACGATAATAAAAAAAATTCCAGCAAAATCGAATAATCTAGTCAACAGTTTTAAGAAGGCAACAAGCGCAATCTTTTTCCTATAGAAAATTTTACTTTCTTCAAACTGCCGATTCAAATTAGCCTTGACCACCCAGCTTCCTCCTCGGTAAAACCCATCCAGATCCAATTAGCAACCATTGAAAAAAGTGCAGAAAAGTAGAAAGCACGCGAATATATCGCCATGAAAAATCTCCCTAACTCCAACTTTAACCTTCCGAGGAATGTGCATCACGCTACCTGACTTTCACTTCCTAATCAAATGCAGAAGTAAGAGGCACAAAACAAACCCGAAAAATTACCCTTCTCCAGAAATTAATGGATGATAAGCAGCCTCGAACCTATGAACCCTCGCGTGCATCTTTATTGGAAAACGAGAGTCCATCCTTTTGTGAGTTCTTCTCTGAGGATTAATTTTATTGCTGTTTAGAATGAGCTGATTAGTATTGAAATGGAATTTTCAAATGCGTATAATAATATTTATTTTTTATGGAACGTAATTTTATTGATGTCCGAAGTAAGCTGATTAGTACATATTAAAACGGAATTTTAAATATGCATAATAATATCTATTTATTTTTATGGAATAAAGAGCTCTTTTTATACCATGGATGGGGATTTTTGTGAAGAAAATTTGTACTCTAATGAATGTGATAATATATTTCTATGCAAGAAATATCTTAGCATAATTTTATTGAATACCATGTAGTGTATTTATGAAATTATATAGGATGAAGTGAACTGGTCATAGCTAAGACAATATATCTGTAAAAGAGTCCTGACTCACGTATCAACGCTCAGAGGAGTTACGGCAACTTTTTATTTGAAAGAAATTTCAACACCAGCGAAAACTAAGTACAAGCACTAAAAAGCACTTTAGTTTAATGTGTAAGAATGCAATTAGAAAAGTTTTTTTTTTAATATTTAAATTTTTATTAGATTTTTAATGCTGGGTCAAATTTACTCATTTTGATTCAAGTAATATTTCCCATTTTTATTTCATTTTAGAGATCGCTGTTTAATTTTGCTGTTAACAAATGAAACTAAAGCTACTACTTAATCACAATTTTAAAAAATGAAAACTGGTGGTTCACGGCAAAAAGTAACAAAATATATACCAAGAGAAAATTCCAGAAAACGCTTTCAGCAGCAAAAGTATCTTAACATTATTTTATACAAAAATTATTCACAGTAATGCATAAGAAAATACTTAAAAATATCATCCAGGAACCGAATAAAGTTATTAATGAAAAAAAACGAACTTTAGGTTGAATAATACGTCAAATAAAAGTAACAGTAAAAAATTTGATACATTGTGAATACTTTACGCAGTGAATTGTCTTATCTGTCTTATTAACAACTTCTATTTACTTCAACTTCATTTTTAAAATAATATATCAGTTCTATGGAAACACCGTACCTTTCATAAATACATCAAATATTAAAAAGTAGTTTATAATGATCTCACGACGACTATGAATCTTCGTTTGAAAGCATTAACGTCTTTTCAACACGATATATTGTGTAATTTAACAAAATTGTAACTGGCACAGGGACACTGTAAAATGTTGGTGTAGCGTTACTCAGTAAAAACGTTGGTAGCAAGTACTGTCTCCAGTTTTATTAAGAAACGTTACACCATAAAACGGTTTAATATTACACCAAAACTAAGTAACCAAGCACAACAAAAATGGAGTATGGTTACACCAGCAAAACTGAGAAAAGTTACATCGCAAGGACGGAGTAATGGGGCGCTACAAAGACGGAATAAAAAACAAGTGGCTCGTTTCTCACATATTTGAAGTTTAGTAAGCTTACTCCAAAAATTGGTGTAACGTTACACCAAAATATCATAGTAATATTACACATTGTTTTACCGAGGATGATTTTGAGTAAAATTGGTTACGAAGTAAAAATGTACGCATAATAAAGGGCCTTGTGGGATAGAAATAAAGATTTTAATTTTATTACTTTGAGAATACAAATAAAACGTTTGAATTGGACAACTTTGGAACACCTTTAGAATTTTTCCAGGTCCAAAATCCCCAATCGGTCACTTAATACAAACTGAATGACAAAACCTTTCTTTGCTGCAGTGTTGTAAACATGTATAATTTTCATTTTCGATACAAAAAAGTACGATGCAGCTTTTTCAACCAAAAGAAAAGCAAACAGCTTAAACCCATCATCCACTCTTAAAATCGAATCTTTCATTGAAACTCATCGACAGCCGACGGCTATTAAAAAACATCAGAAAAACCAACAACTAGGCCACTCCACCCCAAAAAAAGGTGTTTACGAGATCAGACCAACTCGTCTGGGAAATCTTTTCTAAATTTCTAAACTCTCATTCCAAAATCTCCGCCATTTTCCCCCCTTTCATCTTCAAGAATTGCTGGTCCAGTTCAACTGACCGCTCACCCACAACCCTTTAACATAACAAGGCTGTATAGGTCAGTACACCCAGTTTTTGCGTTGTTATTATTTTTAAAAAGGATTTCACTTTCTCTTTTCTCAGGCCGAAACCCATAAAAGAGTTTCCTGTCGAGTATCCTCCTGACCGTGACTTGGTTCTGGAAGATATGTTTTTTATATTATTTATCCAGACTCAAATTTTTGTGGTTTTTATTTCTATTCTTCCCAATCTTTTTGACCTAGCTGATTGACGGATTGGCTTATTTGGAGTATTCAATTCTTTCGACCCCATGTGAATTTAATGATGAGTTTGAGTTTCGATGAGGTGAAAGTGTTACAAATGTTTGGCGTGTTCCAATAGCCGAATTTTATTGTCTTCGGTTTGTTCTATATTGGTGCTTTATTTATGCATAAATTACCTTGTCAAATAAACTACCTTTTAATATTTTGAAATTAGACAAGACGATTTCTGAACTATGTTTTATAAAATTTTTACGCTTTACACTTAAAAATGTATAATATTTCTGAGTTTAAAACAAATATTCAATAATAATAATAATAATAATAATAATAATAATATATATAATAATAATAATAATAATATAATAATAATAATGATGATGATGGTAATAATAATAATAATAATAATAATATATATAATAATAATGATGATGATGATGGTAATAATAATAATAATAATAATTATAATAATAATAACGATGATGATGATGGTGGTAATAATAATAATAATAATAATAATAATAATAATAATAATAATAATAATAAACTTTTGAGTGATATAAAGTTAATAAGTGCTAATGAAGACCTTTTTTAAAATGCAACGGTTAGAATAAAAAAAAATGATTTTTTTAAAAAATTTGTGCTTGTGCATTGTGTCTCTTTCATATACACCAGATAATCACCAAATAAGGCATTATGTAAAGTTCATTCCTCGAAAATGAAGCATTATGAATAGAAAATTAAAGTTAGTCACGTCATTTTACAGGTTTAACGTTTTCCATTTTTCTTTGAGACAAATTATATAAGTCTTAACTGCAAAATAAGTAACATTGTATTAAACCATAAGGAAGTATTGGGGTAAATGAATTTTTCCGTTATGATAAATCCATCATCATTAAACTTTAATAAATCAATTAGGCCATGTTGCCCACAAGCTAAAAAAATCTACTACGATTGGGAAAAAGTGACAAAGCTGCAGAAGATTTTAAGTTTTGGTTATATTTATTCCAATAAAAAAGATATAGATATGTTCTTTATAGTTTCAATGATTGTACTAATATATTTAAGAATTATACCAATTTTTGATCTTTGAATTTCATATATGTATTGCGCTAAAAATGTTATTTTTACGTCACCTTTCCGTCTACAAAAGACTATAAACTTTTATTTTCTAACAAATTACATAAAAAGGAAAGCCTTGGCTTTTTGCAAAACCTTTGCAGAAAGTGACATTTTAAGATGTCAGTTTTTTTTTCTCTCTTTAAATCGCGTGTGTCGGTTTCCGCAAAGAATTCACACGAAATCGTTAACCTTGACTCCATATTTTTCCTAAGAAATTCAAAACAAAAGAGAACAGTTTTTTAAGGAAAATAAACTTCTGTCTTCCGACATTTTGATGATATTACCTCTTGCCATGAATTTATGATCGAACTGAACTAAAAATTATGTTTCATACTTTGCTTCACCCGGAAAAAAAAATTTAGAAGTTTAGTTATTGTGCACCGATTTGCTTATCTTACTTAATTTATAAGAATAGTAAATCAAACTTACAACTGTGTATCTTAATCAATGAAGTTTGTAATTTTTCTTTACATAAATTACTAATTGAATGGGTATTTTATACTTGACAAAATTCATTTGTAGACCTGATAAAATAAAGTAATGCAACATTAATTGCTTAGAGATTTCAAAAAATATACATATTGTGTTTCAATATAGTTTAAAAATTAATCTTTACTATTTAAATCAGGATATCTTGTTGAAAATATCCCAACTGTAGAACTCAACATATATAAACAGCTTGACAGATGACAATCAGGTAAGTTCAATGAATGCAAAATGAAGAATAAACTGTAGTTTCTGTATTTATCATGATTAATATTTAGTTTTATTTAAAAATGTACACGTTCACTAAAACCTTAAAAAAATATTATCAATTGATTAATTGATGGATGTCAGGTATTTTCTGCTCAACAACTAAAATTCTTCAGATATGTTTTCTTTCAACACTTCGCCCTTATTATGTTATTGTTCA
The DNA here is from genome assembly GCA_019343175.1 of Oedothorax gibbosus. NCBI lineage: Eukaryota > Metazoa > Arthropoda > Arachnida > Araneae > Linyphiidae > Oedothorax > Oedothorax gibbosus. The sequence continues at coordinate 9,530,031 of CM033270.1, read as the reverse complement.
ACGTCGAATAATTTAACGAGCATTCTTTCATCCCCTTCTATAATAGTTTCACCCCACTCCTCGCCATTGTAATCAGAAAATTAGCCATTAATATTTATTGGGTTTTAACCAAAATGAGTATAAGTTGTTTCATCAAAGAAAGGTGTCAAATGCTGAACCCGGTCAAGAACCCCGGATTTTTAAACCTCTTCCAGTGAAGATTTCGTAGTGATAGAGAGAAAAGTTGTTACTTAATAACTATAAGAATTTTTTCCAATGAATCTTTTTGCAGTTTAATATCATAGAAAAATGCCACAGATTTATAAATACCTTAAAATGATATGTTCTATGTTTAATGTTTGAGGTAACTTATATATGCCAAATATGTATCTCAGTGACTTGTTTAATATTGTGTCTTTACAGAAACACCAAATACTAACTTGTCAACGATAAACAACGTGATTGCTACTTGGCAAGACATTTATTTAAAAACGAGTATTACTGCATCCCATTGGGATTTTCTCAAAAGAGAAAACTGTAAAAATATAAGTCGTAGCCTAAAACGTGGAATATCTTTGCCTCATCACATGCCCAGTGAACAAGAAGGTTCTTTCCGACTGTCTTTCAGTGTTTTAAATGCATTTGTATACAATTAAAAATTTTAATGTTTTTTAGTTTTATTACTTACTTTTGTAAGCTTCGTGTCTTACTTCCTTCCGAGGAGTTTTCGATTTTATTTAATGAAAACATCTTTTATCACACGCTTCTCTTTTTTTGTATATTAAGAAATAATTTCATTAAACTACCATTAACCACTTAACCATGTCATTTATTTTATCAATCTTCCAACGAAAATGTAACGACCAGAGTTAAAAACAGACCTTCTGAAAACAAACACGGTGAGCTTAAGAAAGTGAAATTTGTCAAACAAGCCAAAATTAAAACAAAGTAAAAGGGAAAAACATTATTTTTTAGCTAATTCGATTAGTTCTACTCTAGAGATTAACCCTTTCGGCAAGGGGTGTGGGCGTATATTTTTGGAGGTGCTTGAGTGACCAACAAAGACCAAAGAGGTGTGCGTGTAACAGCAGAGAAAGACATTAAGTAAAGGATTATGCAAAAGATAGATGAACGGCCTTTATCAACGGAAAAGATCGCACTTTTTGACGCATGGCGCACTTTTTACGGTGGTCTCAAAAAAAGTTACAGAGATATCGCCGAACCACAAGAAAAAATAAACTAACAAATTAATTGCTTCCGAAGGGTTTTATCTTTATTGTTCAGAAAAACGGAAGTCTTAAATAGTTATAACCACAATTATATATCTATCTATTAATTAAGCATAATGAGTTCTATTTTCTTAAATTATAGCTATATTTTATGAGCGAGCAGTATTGTTGATGTAAAATAGATTTTTAAAAAATCATGTACGATGAATGAGCAAAGCTTTTTAGTGTACATTTAAATTGAAATATTTTTATTTAGTTAGTATCTTTTTTAGTTATATGATTATTAAATGTAAATGGGGTTTGATTGAACTTAAAAGAGCTGATTCAAAATATGCAAACAACCATGAGTTTTAGTAGATTTTACACAAACATATTCTTTTTCCATGCAAATAGCGTTAGCAAATAAAATAATGAAAAAAGATTTATTTTTCATTTATGATCTATCTATCTAAAATGAGTCATAGGCGATACATCATTACTATCCCCAGTGTCGAAAATGTATCGGTTTCTTTTGGTCATCGACCGATAAAATTCATCATTCCCCTTTCTCCTTATGAGTCTCCATATTCATGACATTTATCAGCAACGGAATGTTGGATCGAATAAATATCAAGTGTTTTCAATGCAAGTTATGTTTCACTTCCTAGCGATGACCAACAAAAGAACAGTTCAAACTTTGATATGAATCATCATAAACTGTAGTGAACTAGCTCACTTTTTTACAGTTTTTGAGTTGGTGTACGTAAAATGGTTGCTCAAAGACATGATCTGTGCCAATGTGAGTGAACTGTGCTGGGTCAATTCATGCACTTATCGAAACAAGACATTTATTAATAATAAAAGTATATGCGTAAAACCTTTCTTTATTTAAATGTCAGTTTTTTTACTTAGTTATATATGTGGTTTAAGCTAATTCAAATATCTGTAAGGCACGTTTTCAATTGAAACATGTCTAAGCTTTCATCTATTAAGAAAACGTCTTTCAGAGCCTTCTTCTATTGGCACACCCTCCCTTTCGCAACTTCCTGGGATTTGAGTGATACGAGTGCCATTTGTAGGAAAAGTATGTTATATGCAATGAGTATCAAGTGTTTTTGACGTAAGAGAGCATTTATATAACTAGCTATAACCAAGAATAGTTAAGGATTCACCACTGTATGCAACTTTCTAAACTACTATGACTGAAATATTCTTAAACGGTCATTTATTTATTAAGGAAGCGTCTCGCAGCGCACATTTACCTTTTTTGACATAAGGAAAACCCCTCTCCCCAACTTTTACAACTTCCTCAGATTTGTTTCTTCCTAGGAGTGCCATGGTTAGGAATTTAAACGTTACCCTTTTCATAAACATCATTCATTCATTTCAGTAAGACTGTGTAAGTTGTAATGAATATCAAGTGTTTTGGACTTAAGAGAACATTTATATAACTAAGGAATCACCACTGGCTGTACATTTCTAACCCTTTCAGTCCCAATGACAATTTGGTATCATCATTTTAGAAATTTGTTCCGATCGATTATAGCCCTTTATGATATCAAAAAGCACATCATTCGATTCTTCAAACTTTTTTCTATTAGAAAATATTTTTTAATAATCCCAATAGATGTCAGCCCTATTATTTTTTAAATTATGATCAGAAACATGATCAAACTTTCTCCATGCACATAATATTTTTAAGTAACGAAGAGTTTGTAAAATGTAATGAATACCAATTATTTTAATTAAGAAAAAAAAGCAGAATTTAAATACCTAACTATAACCGAGAATAGTTCATGAGTCGCCACTGTCTATAACTTTCTAAACTGCCCCGATTGAAACATTCTTAAACGGTCATTTATTAAGGAAGCGCCATTATACCTTCCTTTGACATCAGCAAACATCCCCCCTTTTACAACTTCCTCAGGATTTGCGTCTTCCTAGACTGCCATGTCGCCCAATCGGTCGCGACCTGATCTCCGAAACACGCTTTCGAACATATGAAAAGAAAGAGTTCAGTCATTAAAACATCCAGTAACGGTGAATCATTGCACTTGACCTTATTTAGTCGCTCTGGGCGTTGGACTTGACTGCAATTTCGAAGAGGTCACAGGAATGAAAAGAATGCCACTTTCTACCTGATAAAAAATGGTCGAGTTTTCTTCTCTAATTTTAATAAAGATGAGATAAGTGCATAATCGAATCGCATCGAACGACATCATCCATCAAATGAAAAGAATAGGTTTAGAAGATGTGTGGTTTTGTTTTATGCAAGGAAGTATTGTCACATGATTGATTCCATTAATACTTTATTAAGCTTTATGAATAAATTTAAAGGTTAAGTTCTTAAAATGCCAGCTTTTCTATACCTACATTATTCCTAGCAATGCAAATTAATTCCTGCATTATTCATAGCAATATAAATACTATAATGGTTCTAATTAACTCATAACGTTTTTTCAACAATTATGGAAAACAAATTTTTAAACAAGTTGTACTAACAATGCCCTTTACAATTTAAAACAAATCACCTTTTAAAGTGATAGTGACTGGATTGAAAGTTGAAAACCAACTCACACGTTTAAATGTTTAAATACAAAGTATTCTTATTAACTTATCCGTTTTCCCATGCCATATGTGCCCTAATTGAATGGTCTAAAAGGGACGTTATTTGGTTTTAATGTAAAAGAATTTTAGGCAAACATATGCAAGATCCACAGAAACTAAAACAGTTGATAAAAATTTCTCACGATGTTAGCATGGAAAACACGAAAATGCATGGAAATTCACGTATGGGAAACAGGAAAAGACTTACAAATCTACAAACGTGCTTAAAATTTACCATATATTAATGTATGTAAATATAAAATTCCTGTAATGGTGTCTTCATACTTTTTAATGATTCAGAAGGAACAAAAGTTATTTGAATGAGAATTATTTACGTATGTAAAATTAGGATGAACTAATGTTTTCTGCAAATTGGGTTGAACTTTTCTTTAAAAGTGGACATACGTGGAGTCACTGAGTCCGCGGGACTAATATTTTATCTCTTCTTTGATTGGTGCTTACAAGTCACGTGGAAGAAAAAGGGTACCAATCAAGAAGGAGAAACAAGGTAAGTCCCGCGCACTTAGTCCCACCGTGTATGCTTACCTTTAAGGTTTCATCCATTTTTTAAAGTGAAACAAATAATAAAACTTGAATATGAGGTTTGTTTTTCTATTTTGTAAATTGTTGTTGATTGTGGGAACCGGAAAGTTTTACTATTTTAATAAGATTATATCTGAATATTTTTACATAAATTTGTTATCATACATTTCTGATTAAAGTTGATGATTAAATGTTAAATAACATGAATTTAAAACAAGTTAAATTATTAGATATTCAACAAAATACTAAAATTAAAACGAATGAAAAATGTTTTAAGATTTTTCCATTGTCTTATTGTTTTCTTCTTCTCCGAGAAAAAATCTAAAACAATAAACTTTCTAAAACGCCTTATTGAAAGTGAGAAATTTGCTTTTAATGCAATAGCTTAGTCGTATTTTCTTAAAAGAAATTGTTGTAATTCTTACCATTTGATTGTTTTAAGTAAAAATCGGAGGCGAGTATTATACTTTTTGCATAAGAAAAACTTGACTTACACGATCATAGGTTATGGCACTACATTGCCCATTGCTATGTATTGAAACGTGCGGTTACCCATGGACGCCATTGTTATTAATAAAATAGAAGTTATGTTTATTAAATTTCTCAGAAGTTGTTTGTATTTTCGTGTATTTTTTTAAAATAGAAATCACTAAAATATTATTAAATTTTCTTTTTCAAGCACTAAAATTCGGTTTCGGCGGTTTTTATGATCTCATAATTTCGTGAGATGCACATGGGAGAGCAATGCAGGGTGCTTTATTATTGAATTTCACCAAAAAAGTTTATGCTATACCACAGCAATGATATTTTTGAAATATAAAGCAGTCATGCTTAAGCAATTTTTAGATACAACACTATTTTTCTGATCAAAAGCATTTTCAATTAGGAAAAAAATAAAGTAGAAAATTAGTTTGAATAATAATGTATCACTTTGATGGCTATTAAGGTAAAATAACTACATAATAGGGCGAGAATAATAGCATTTTTACTTAAAATTATAGGTCAAAAGAAAAATAACGTTAGGATTTTTTTCTACTACATAAATCCTAAATTTTATGAATGAATTAAAATTTATATCTTCAATTTATAGTATAACTATAAATCAAGTAAAGTTTACCTAAAATATTCTCAGTAAAACTAGCTATGAAATTCTTGAATGCAATATAAGACCTTATCTCTCTTTGTTCTGAAGCTTCTCTAATGAAAGTAAAAAGAAAAATATAACGCAAGGATGCAAAGAAAGTTCAAGTGAAATCCTATATTCATAAAACTATACGTATTTACAAATACGAACTATATCTTCAAAATAAGATAAAGGGGACAGATGGTAATTGAAAAAATTACTATAAATTTATGCATATCCATTGTTTTTTCCTATCATTAGTTCATTTTCGACGAAACTATTTCAGAAACCTTTCATGTGCAATTGATAAGCAAAGTATGCCGGCACTTTTCTGAAATAGAAACTCTTATTTGTGTGTACTCGTACCAAAACATGAGCATTTTTCTTCAATAAGGGTCAGCTGGCATTCCTTCCGCGAAGAAAGACAGAAATCGCTCATTGCTAAGGAACTCGACCAAGGTGTAATTTGGTAAGAGTTGATATAAGACTTAGATCATAAGGAAAACGAAGAACAACGCGTTCCATTTTTTCTCGTTTGTTTGAATATAATGTTCTTTACGCCATGCAGAAATACTACTTTTTGTCCTTTGAATTCGCTACTTTCCTACTTGGAGTCTTCTAAAATAAAATGTTTGATCTCAGCTACTATAGATTTTTTTTGTTTTAGATTTGCATAGAGACTGGTAAGTGTGAAAGCATCTTTCTTTCTCCAACGAAGTAAGGCTATTGAAGGAACAGGGTTAATTTGAAATTTTGCAAAAAATTCAACGAAAAGTTATTAAGAAATTCGGTATGCAGAAGTATTCACTTCGTATAACTAGGGCAATATTAAGTATCATCAACTAATGTAGTGCACAGGGCTAGTGCAGGGATAGTGCAAGTTCGAAACTATAAAATCTAATGAACTTATACAATTTTGTCAGCCATGAAACACAGTTACAAAACTTGGTAGGAGATTGCGCAGGAATACTGGAACTTTAGGCTGCCACCACTATTTGGAGAGTTGATATACAACTTTTGCGGTGTAACGAAGTTACGGTTTAACCACAAAATTGATGAATTCACACTCCGAATAGTGGTGGCAGTTGTAAAGTTCCAGGATTCCGCTGCAATCTTGTACTAACATTTTTGACTATTTAAAAAAAATTGCGCGATTAAATAACTCCATACTTAAAACAATCAAATGGTAAGAATTACAACAATTTCTTTTAAGAAAATACGACTAAGCTATTGCATTAAAAGCAAATTTCTCACTTTCAATAAGGCGTTTTAGAAAGTTTATTGTTTTAGATTTTTTCTTGAAGAAGAAGAAAACAATAAGACAATGGAAAAATCTTAAAACATTTTTGACTATTTAAAAAATAATTGCGCGATTAAATAACTCCAACACAGACCAACTAGTTTCCATCTAAAGACACCCCAATTTGCATCCCCAATGTCCCTAAACAACTAAAAGAGGATAAAAAAACGAAACTGTCTCGTTCCGCAACGGTTTCTCTGATCTCGACCCTTTCTCGGTTCAAGTTCAAGCCAAAGAGATTAAGCGGGGACAATGTCGGCCTTGTTTGGAACAGATGCCCAGTGTGTTCTAACCTCGGATGATGTTTTCGGGATTTTGTGGCAAAGGATGTCCCGACCAGACATCTCGTGACATCAGGGGCAAGGGAGCAAAAGTGGGAGACAATGAACCGTTAATTCTCGGGATTATCCCCCCTGTCTGGGCTTGTGCTGCTTGCCTTCCGTTCCTGTGGAATTTCTTCCACGAAAAGGGTGCAATTTTATCTGATGCAATGTATCGAGTTTCTTTTTGAGATTAATGATAACTTTAGTAAAATGACGATGTCTTGACAAGCTAAAAAACAAATTCCATGCATTCCACACTACATCACCCAAAGAAGATGCAGTTCCACGCTTTTCCTAAAATTCCACCTAACCATAGGCAATTTAGTTTGAAGTTTACATGAGGAAATTTTTGGTCGCAATAATTATAATAAAATAATGTTGTCGAATTTCTACACATATATGGTTTTAAACTGAATTTCAATAATATAAGAATTTCAACAACTGAACTGCACGAGTTTAATTCCAACAGCAACGTTTCTCTACTTTTTTTCACTTAGTTAAATTTTCACATTTTTACTTATTAAACCATAGATTTTAAACTTAAAATTCTGTTAATTACTAATGAAAGTATTAAAAATAAAAATTAAAACTCAATACTAGTTATAAAATACATATAGAATAAGAATAAGCAATAATACTAATCATTATTTTTTTAAAAAAACATTTTGATGGAGTATCAATATAATTTTCTCATGAAGTTTTGTGGACTTTATTGCTTTAACACTTACATGCAAATTAAACTGTCATGGTAGTTTAAAGAGAGGAATTATAAATTCAAATGAAATAGAAAAATTAATCCGTCTTATGCGCGTTTGTTTGTACGTAGAACAATTTTCTATTCAACAAATGTCAAAACAGAAGTTCAGCTAATTACAACTGATATGTTTTAACATCTAATTTATCTTTTAGTTAAACGACCTTTTGACTTTGTCAACAGTTAATTATTCTAGTAAGAACTTATATTTATTTTAATTTTAATCATCATATCAAGCATTCCCTGCTAAACGTATAATAAAAACGATCGAGCTGATTACTAAGATGAATCTGGCCAAGTTTTGAAAAATGACAAATATACTATTAAATAGTTTTCACAAATGACGTTTTAATTGAAAGAACCTAACCAAACTCTTTCGAATGTTTATCGCTTATCACAATAGGTTTAAATAATAATACTAAATATTAATGGATTAATATTTAAATATTATGGATTGAACTTGTTTTTTTTTAATTTCTTGGGAACCCATGAGCACAACTCATTACACAGCATGAGCCCTCATCTAACGGGTAGTATAAAATAATTTTAACTCATTTGAAGAAAACCTTAAATACCCGCAACTAAAAAAAGTACAGTTTTGATACAGTGAAAGTCTCTAAAGAATATAATAGTACCCATCGATGGATCTTAATTAACCGCGCCTATCTTAATTGCAATAAATATATAAGCAACTCATACTTTTATTCAGAATTAACAAATTAAAAATATACTAGTAATTAATAATTTCTTTAATCGACCAAATAATACTAATGAATCGACATAACGTTTTTATGAAATTCGAAAAGTAACAGTTCGAATGTCTTCTTTTTTTGGGTTTGATTGTTGTCATAAGTCCAGAAATCTCTTTAAATTCTCAATACCGACCTGCTTGAAATTGCCCAAAATTATCAAAAGTCCAGAAATCTTAATTAACCGCGATAGTCCTGATAGCACCCAAAGACAAGGTGCCGCTCTTTAAATTCTTGACACCAGCCTGAAATTTCCACATAAGAAAAACAATCTGCGAGCAGGTAGAAAAGTAAGAGCTAATTGTTGGGGTCAGCAAGAATTTAGCGAAAAACTATCAAGCGGATTAAATAGATGTATATGTCAAGTGTTTAAATAGTGACAAGATATAATTACTATTCCTCTCTAACTTTTAATCAACTGAACACGTGTACATATTTAAAGTTTCTATACAAAAAAAAACAAAGTAACAATTCGGCTGCCTTCTTTGCGGGCTTGAAGGTTATCAAAAGTCCAGAAATCTTAATTAACCGCGATAGTCCGGATAGCAACCAAGACAAGGTGCCGCTCTTCAAATTCTTGACATCAACCTAAAATTTCCGCATAAGAAAAACAATCTCCGAAACAGGTAGAAAAAGTAAGAGCTAAATGTCGGGTTCAGCAAGAATTTAACGAAAAACTATATCAAGCAGATTAAAAAGATGTAGATGCCAAGTGTTTAATATTGAAATATAATTGCTATTCATTATTCTTCTGTTGCTTTTTAATAATCCGAACACATGTATATATTTAAAGTTTTTTATTTTATAAATATTAACAAAGTAACAGTTCGGCTGCCTTCTTTGCGGGCTTGAAGGTTGTCAAAAGTCTATAAATCTTAATTAACCGCGATAAGTCCTTATAGCAACCAAAAAGACAAGGTGCCGCTCTTCAAATTCTTGACACCGGCCTGAAATTTCCGCATTAGAAAAACAATCTCTGAAGCAAATATAAAAAGTAAGAGCTAAATGTCGGGGTCAGCAAGAATTTAGCAAAAAACTATCAAGTTGATTAAAAAGATGTATATTTCAAGTATTTAATATTGAAAGACATAATTACTATTCATTCTTCCTCTGTTGCTTTTTAATAAACCGTACCCATGTATATATTTAAATTTTTTTATAAAACTAACAAAGTAACAGTTTGGATGCCTTCTTTGAAGGTTATGAAAAGTCCAGAAATCTTAATTAACCGCGATAGCAACCAAGACAAGGTGCCGCTCTTCAAATTCTTGACACCGGCCTGAAATTTCCGCATAAGAAAAACAATCTTCGAAGCAGGTAGAAAAAGTAAGAGCTAAATGTCGGGGTCAGCTAGGATGGCGCAGGTGAATGTGGTCACGTTAAGATCGCTTGCTTGCCCGTGATTCTCGTGGGCGTTAGCAGCCGTGACCTCTTGGGATCGGCGATTCTCTCTTTTTTATTTCCCCTTCTCTCTTTTCATGACATTTCTTCTTATTATTCTCGAGTTGCGATGGTATTAAAGACAGAAAACGGCAGGTTTATATTTTACCTGTTTAGAGTTATGGACGCCACCTAATAAAATATTTCTTGGGTATTCTAACAAAGTAATGTTTTAGTAAACTATACATTATACAAATTTTTACTGGCAAGAATACGTATTTTACAATGCTGAAAAAAAAAACGAATGTGGTATGAAGAGAAGATGGGTAGGTTTTGAAAGAAAGAAATTCGTATTATGTTTGCTTAGGATATTTTTGTATCAATGAAATGAAGGGTGTAGTTGTGAAACGAGCATTCTTCAAAGTATTACTAAGATGTCGGAGGTCTGTTTATTTTTTGACTTTTGACAATGTTAAATTTAATTGGATGAAGTCACCAATAAACGAGCTGAACTCAATATTTTAGAAAACTTTTTGGAATGTGAGTTTTGCAACTTCACCCTTCAAATGCTCTAAGCAAAGTAATTTTTTAATGTCAAACTAGTTTTTTACTCTAACCATAATAAGAGTGAAATTAAATATACTTTATTTGAAAACAGTAAATTTAAGCAAAATACAAAGTTTTAAAACATTATACTTCCTTAAAATATTTAAATTGTTAAGACATTATTTATTAAAAATTACGATAAAGTATTCTATAAAATTGTATTTATAACGAACTTTTTTAGAAAATTTCTAGATACATAAATTTTAAAATTCACATTATTCATTTTACTTAACTTTATCAAGTAACAAAAGTTATTATCAATTTATACACGAATCCATTCTGACAAAAAAACAACCTTCCCACCAACTACCTATTCCTCTAAAAAGAATCCGCACGTTCCCAACTGCCGTTCCATTGTTTGTGATTTGTTTGCATAGCTGTAATAGTGGCCAGCGGAGAGTCCCCCTCTGAGAATATCAACCTTATTTTTCTATTTCTTCGCAACAGGATAGGGGTAGGCCCTTCTGTCCAAGTCTGGTCTGGGTGTAGTGCAAGAGCCCGTGAGAAAACCTTGACTCGGCTGAGGTCAGACTTGCATTGGGTACGAACGGTGTGTCTTGTTGGGTTGGGGGTGGGTAAAGTACAGCAAGACATTTCGGCTGGTTTCGATAATATGTGTTTTCTTTTTAGAGTGGAGATATGTGTATGGATTATGTATGATATGTGTAGATATGTGTATGGATTAAGGAGATATGTGTATGGGTTAAGGAGATATGTGTATGGATTAAGGAGATATGTGTAATATGTGTATATGGATTAAGAAAATAGAGTTAATGAGGATTTATTAAAAAGTATTGAGATGGGGTTTTGAAATAATAAGTTACTATGGTGGGTTTTGTTCAAGCCCGTCGTGATTCATAAGGGAAGAAAATATAGAAATGAGTAGTCAATATATAATTTGTTTTATGGAGCGAAAAAATGCATCGAAATAAAGTTTATTGACATCGATAACGGTAATAAATTTTTAAAATTAAGGTAAGATTAACACATTAAAACTGGTTCTATCGAAAATACCTGCATTCACCACTAAAATGAATCGCGATAATTTATTTATTAACTCAAATATCATGAACCTTAATAGCTTTATTACACGCCCATTGTTGATTTTAATATGAAAACATTTAACAATCACGTTTGGAATCATATTCTAAAGTAGTTAGTTATCATATTTTGTCGCCTACTTTCGTTAACCATTTTTTTAAAAATAAATTGTACAATTGCAATCGAATTTTAAATCTTAGATAATCTTCATTTGGAAATTGCGTCTTACTAGCCCCACAGCCTTTGTCCAATCCCATTTATTAAAACGCACGCTGTCCTTTACTCCTATCTCGATTTACAATCCTAGGCTCAAAAAAATCTTTTTAAAACTTTCACGACGGATTAAAGGTTGATCAGATGCGATCTCTTTATGCACGGAGGACTTTCAATGGAAAGCATCGGGACTTTATTCAAATGCTGGGTTTGAAAAGGAGAGACGTGATGTTTTGATTAAGAATATTTCACTTGATTTCTCGTTCTTTGTTCTGAGTTTTCGACTGCGTCTTGTAAAAAAGGACATTGGAAGAGGTGTGTTTGACTCGCACGCGATCTCTGTAATCGTCTTTTAGAGTTTATTGTGATTATTTTTGCTCACGATTGAAGTGATTAAAAATTACATACTTCGGACGGTAAGAGAATTAAATCTGTGGTAAGCGATTTTGGGAAAAATATGATTATGTGTAAGGTAGTTGAACTGACAAGGATTTAAAATAAAAATAGATTCTGGATTTTAAACAAGATTATCTATGAACGATTCTGAAAGTAATGTTAACAAAATCTAACAATTTTGATTTAATATGAAGAATATCATCCCGAATAACAAAAGACGGTTTAAACTGTAACGAAAACTGTTGGAACTTTTCATTTCTACACAGCTACTTGTTTAACTTCGTAAAAAGGCATTTAATTTTAAACATGTAAAAGTGAAAAAAAGGTTAACACAAATATATTTCTCTTATTGAAAAGTTTATGAATTTGTTATGTTGTAAAATTGCAATCTGAACTACCTGAATTCATAATTTGGAACTTGTTGCCTAAACATCAATTTCAATTATTGTACTTTGTGTAAGCTCCAAAAAAATGACATTTCAAATTCACTATTTACCCTTAACTATCTTTCAAATAAAAAGAAAACTTAAAACGGTAAAATGAGCAAACACAATGAAAGAAAGATTAATCACATTTTTCCAAAGTAGCTAGCGTAAACAGTTAAAATAACCCATTCACAAATTCATTACGAAAAAACCACCAACACCATTAAGTGAAACACACTATGAAGAAAAATAGGTTCCTCCCTTTTCTTTGCATTACCTTCATTTTAGATGTGTTTAGTTGACAAAAATGTAACTGCCATTTAAGTCCAAAAATAAGATCTATTCTGGGTGTTTTGTTTAAATTTCCCATTTATATTCTAGGCGGATCAAAGTTGTCTCACTGTCACAAAATTGTCTTACTGTTTTATAGAACCTTATCGCATATAATCAACCCCCGATATCTATTCAATATAGGGCAGAAATCGAAAGGATATTAAACGATATTATATGCTACAACAAGAGTTTCATGCTTTTATCAGCTGTCTTCTCAGAAATACACGTGATTTCTAAATTATTAAAAAAAATATATCAAAACAAATGTTATTGTTAGCAGTCGATTTACTTTATTTACAAAATTGAGCAGTTATTCAAAAAAAGGCTATAAAGAAATTTTTGTAAAGTTGTAAAAACAAATTGCAAAGGAAACAGCTTTACTTAGTGAGTGGTCAAAGAGTTAATAATGGTGCAATTTGGAAACTGCTGGTTATAAGCATTTGAAATTTGATAGAGCACTCGATGAGTAATGGATCATATTTTAGGAATGGCGATGCCTAATTGAGCGATGGACCGATCGAATAAGACTAAAATTACGCTGATAAATTTATTTAGTTCACGAAAAAAATCTATATGGTTCAATAAGAGACATAATTATGCCGTGAGTTGGTCAGATGTCTATCTATTATTATAATATTTACTTTATTCTTTGCACCATTAGTCCTTTATTCCATTTATTAATCAAACAAAATTGCATTTTTCCACAAATGTTCCTGTCATATTTCCCATTATTATGTCTTAAGTTCTCCTTTTAGACCTCTATTATAGAAATCAGAACTTAATTTCACTGTGTTTATGACAGCACTCAATCAAACAGACGTTGGTGCAACGAGACGTGATCTATAACGGATCCTATTTTATAACATTATTTTAAAGCTCAATTTCAAAAATAAAAAATCAGATAATTGCAAGTAGCATCTTGGTCAAACAACGAGATGATTGAGGATTTCAATTTAAAGTTTTCTAGTCTCAATTTTAGGACTTCATTATGATGAATGTTGAATCTAATTTAGAATAATTATATATTTAAAATACAATCTGTAATACAGACGGGGGTTTTTTTCTCGAGAAAGCAATTATTCTTCTGTGAGAAAGACCAGAACGATTTCTTATCGCCAGACCAAACGTTCAGATATTCAAATTTTGTAGAGCATGTGGTTGCCATGACGTTTTTTTATTTTTTTAAAAAATATTTACTGCCCGGTTCTGATATTTTCTTATTGAAGAATACATTTGTACTATTCTTGCACTAAAGAGAATATTGGAAATTTTTAGTCAAAAATATTGAAAATTTACTTATCGCAAAAAATATTTCAACTCTTATTAAAATATACATTTGAATTCCATCATTATAAGTAAATATTTATAGGTCTTTAATTTTGAATAAAATTGTTGATGCAAATGAGGGGTTTTTTTAGGAAATACGAAGGCTTTAATATTATCTTATTAAAATAGATCTTAATTTTAAAAAAATGCCATGCGTATATTAATGCGTTTTTAATAAATAATATATTTAGGGTGATCTCTTTAGGGCTATATATAAAACTATCATTACGCTCTGCTTTTCTACGTGTTTGTCAGTTATATTTTATGGCTATTTTTCAAAAAGGGTTTTAAAAAAAACTAAGTACGATTAAAATAATGTTACAAGCTTAACTAAAATTGGGGAAATAAAGGCACTTCAGCTAACCATTGCGTAAATCATTAGAAAAATATTTTAAAAAATTAAATACGCTTTTTCGACAGTCTAGTTACTAGTAATATATTACATAGTACGTTCTCTCTACTTAATGTCATTCCAATATCGTGTAATGGTCTCTATGGCACTCCATATTTAGAACAGGTACCTAACACTCAAATGCTACATCCTCAACATCCAGTCAACTGAGAAAGAGAAATAGATCTTCGTGTTCTGGTTTTGGCATTTTCACTGCCACCTTTCGCGGTCAAGTTCAAACTTTCCATATTAACCAGTAGAGAGGAAGTTGACTCTTTCTCTCTCTTTCCTTCACTGAACGAGGGAGTGGAAGGAAAAGTTCATGCGTCTTTTGACAGATCGGATGTTTTTTTTCTTTCTTTTGATGAAGTCGCGGTTGGTGATGGGGTATTAAGTTGGTTAATGGTGATATTATAGGTTGAGGATATTGAAAAAATGGAATCCTTGTGCCGATTTGTTGATAACTAAGTGAATGACACTCATAAATTGTAATTTTTTTTTAAAGTTCATGCGTCTTTTGACAGATAGGATGTTCTTTCTTTCTTTTGATGAAGTCGTGGTTGGTGATGGGGTATTAAGTTGGTTAATGGTGATATTATAGGTTGAGGATATTAAAAAAATGGAATTCTTATGCCGATTTGTTGATAACTAAGTGATTGACATTCTTAAATTGTGATTTTTTTTAAAGTTCATGCGTCTTTTGACAGATAGGATGTTCTTTCTTTTGATGAAGTCGTGGTTTTTGATGGGGTATTAAGTCGGTTAATGGTGATATGAGGTTGAGGATATTAAAAAAATGGAATCATTTTTCCAATTTGTTGATAGTCACTCGTGAATTGATATTTTTAAAGTTAATGCGTTTTTTCCTTTGGGCAGATCGGATGTTTTTTTTCTTTCTTTAGGTGAAGTCGCGGTTGGTAATGGGTAATTAAATCGATTAATGGTGATATTAGGTTGAGGACACTTAACAAAGGGAATTATTATGCTTAATTATTCATAAATAGTAAGTAATTGACACTCGCAAATTAACATTTAAAATGTTCATTCGCCCTTTTCTTGGACAGATCAGGTGGTTCTTTCATTCTCTTAGGAAATTTCACGGTGAGTGATGAATATTAAGTTGGTTAATGGTGATAGTAGGTTGAGGATATGAAAAAATATATATAAGATTTATTGATAAGTAAGTAGTTGGTTATCGTGAATTGATATTTTTAAAGTTCGTGCGTCTTTTTTTTAGAGATTGGTTTTTCTTCCTTTTCTATAGAAGACACGTCTGGTTATGGAGTAATTGGAATGATTCATGCGATGGGGTATTTAGAATGGTTAGGTCGTGGGTATAGTTTTTGAGTTAAATGTAAATTGAAATCGTTGTGATGATTTGTTGATATTACATGATAAGACGTCGTAATCATATATTTTTTTAAAGTTCATAATCTTTTTTTTTTAACAGGTCTGGTATTAAGCTGTCTGGGGCCGATTAAGTGATTAAATTTCATAAATTTATATTTTTTTCTTAAGTTTCATTTCATAGTTTTTTTCAATTATATTTTTGTGATTGAGTATTAAATTGGGTCAAGAAATATCATTCATCTGTTTTTTTATGCAAGAACGTGAAGACTGAAATTGATGTGGTAATCATTTTCGGCGAATAAGGGATTAGAATAATTACGTACATTGCCTGGTTTTAGCTTCCACACTACGTTTATAACGTCAAAAGTGGAAGGTATTATAATCGTTCAGCCCGTCTGTCTGTCCGTCCGTCACCCACTTTCATAGCCCAAACTACAAATGCTACGGACAATTGTGATACGTCAAAAAAAATTCAGCGCATTGAAATTAGAATACATTGAAAATTTCAGTAAAGATTTCGAATTCGAAGTACTTGAATTATTTATAAAATTACAAAATTTAATGCTCATTTAAAAATGCACAGGAGGCCATTTTTATTAGAATTAAATCACCATTGCCTTTCGCAACAATCGCTCGAGAAACTTTAATTTTTTTTAGACAATAAATTAAAATAAATTTATTTTTGCGACATCGATCAGTTCGAAATGACGTCAAATATATTTCACTACGAGAGTCTTTGTATGTTGATATGAAATGTTTTCATTCTATTTAAAAGCGAGGAATATTACATATTTCTTCTTTAAAATATAGATTAATTTGTGCAAACGATAAGTAATAATTATTGAATTTTCGAAATAAAATAAATGAAACTAGCCAAATTTAGCATGTAAATGTTTATCTTAGAATTAATGCTGTGTTTGGCGCCTTTTTACCTGTTAAACATAACTGTTGTGTGGAAGCGGGTTAAGTGACAGATTCTGTTACAAACCTACTTGTTTCAATCATCTTCACGAAAAGAGTTTTATTAAAATATGTTATTTATTATGTTTAGTCTTTTTTATTTATAGGAACGAACAATGAAGATTAAAGTAATGTATAATCATTTGTTGACGACCGGAATTCGTATATTATATATTTTTTATAGATTTAAAAACAAAAAATTGAGTTAAATATTAGTTATTACAGTGAAGCTTTAAAAAAAACTTGCTGATTTAGTGATTGCACTGAATTATACCAAAACATTCCATACTAATGTAAGTAAGCCAACTATTTGGACGAAGAATAAAATGAAAATGTTATGTAACTGGGTGCTTCAAATTGTTGGATAAAATTGACGACTTAGCTATTGGAGTTATTAAGAAGATCTCGGTTTGGATCGCAGACCATTCGCGTTGCGATGGCGTGCTGTAACGGGTGTGAGACTGCATGTTGTAACGGGTGTGCTAGTTCGATTCCCGCCTTCGCCCTGTGTATATCTTTCTCTCTCTGTGTCGGTAAAAAATTTGTCTGTGTCTGTCTTACTTAACGAAGGTTTATAAGCGAATATCTGATCAAGCACACAAGCCGGAAAATATGTATGTACCAGCCAACCACGTGGCGTATCACACTTATTTGTAGCATTTGTAGGCTGGGCTGTAAAACTGGGTGACGGACAGACAGACGGACGGCTTTTACAGACGACATAGCTTTTACAAAAACTTCACTTTTACGTTTAAACGCAGTGTGAAAGCTAAAGAAGAAAATGCAAAATAAGAGAAGCGATTTATCTAACATCATGATTCACTAAAAGGTTGTACAATGTTAAAACACCGGTGTGGCGTTGTGATAGTCGGTTTGGTAACGCCAAAAAAATAGTCAAAAAGTATGACTCATAAAGTCTTACAAATATTTCGCTTGTTTTCTCAGGAATTTATAATATACAAATTTGTGTTGTGAAATAACAATAATGTGGTTATTTCTAAAATGTTGGTTATTTTGAAAATACGTCCTTCGTTCTTTTTTTTTCGTAGTTTAATTTGTTCAAATAAGTGATTATTTGTGTTATCAAAACGTATTAACATGCCGATTATAATAAAAAAATTCGCAAATGAGAAATAAAAATATTTCTCACAGTGCAACAAAAATTAAAATCTAGTTATTTACAATCACCTTGGAGAAATAGGCCTAAGTTACTTCAACCACTTAGTTTTCAAGATCATTATAAGTATATAAAATAAATTATTTGAAATCGGATTTAATACGAACAGAAATATCTTTGTAAATACAAAATATCGAAAACGTTGGCGCATATAATTTTTTTAATAAATTATAATTTACTATTATTTAATTTTATTTTATATAAACTGTAAAATTTGTAGAATAATTATATTAATTATGTTTAAATATTCAAGTAAAAATTTTGTAAAATTCCTTAAACCTAGCAGTTGAATGTCTTAACAAATGTAACCAAATCCTGCAATTATTAATTTTCAACATAATATTCTGCTTGGAAAGCGTGAAATATTAAAAATGAAAAATTATTAAAATAATTAATAGTATAAACTTTTGAAACAGCTTCTTAAGTTTAATTATTTGTTAAATATTTTGATACTAAATGAAAATTGTTATGACAATATTTGTCATAACAATTTTCACGCGATTTTAAATACTTAGTTAATAGTTTTAATTTAAATACATTACTTTTCGCAACATAAATAAAATGATAATTAAACAAATTAGTATGCTAATTTATACAAATATATTAATTAAAAATAGTGGAAAATCACACCGTACCTCAAAACTAAAAATTACCTAATGATCTCCAGAAATTCAACACAATTTTAAGTATCTAACATATTATTCGTAATAAAACTTCACATTTTGTCAAAGAAATCAATATCATAACATAACACACATTAAAAACTTAAATGCCTAGACAAATAGGGTGACCAGACTGTACTGCATTTTGCGTACAGTTTAGTTTGTCATTCAATTATCTACCTATAAAAATTGTGCAAGTGGTCTCCGCTTCATTTCTTATAGTTTTTCATACAAAAACAATATAAATAAAATATGGTTTATGAAAACTTAATGACGATTTCATAGTCGGAAAGCTAACCCCAGAAACAAATCAATTCAAGCAATACACATACCACCACAACTAAAAAAAAAGACACTCCACCTACCTTACAAAAATCCCTCGACGATCCCAATATCAAAATTCGCACCCCACCTTCACACAAAAAAGTTAGTCCTTCACTAAAACAAAATCTTCACCACTACACTAAAATCAGTCACAAAGTCCAGTCAAATCACTGATAATATCTTCGGTCAGTCTAAGGAAGAAGATGCTGTGATGAAGATGAAGATGCGAGCAGTTTGTCCGTCTGTCTTGGGGATAGGATGAAGAAGAGAGTGAAGAGCTCGTGTCGACTTCGGATTCAGGTTTAAATAGGAGGCCGAACCCGCCTTCAGGTGAGGAGCCACCTTATTGGATGGGGCTCGAGGATGGGGGGGATGTTGAGTAAAGAAATGGTTGGTTTTTAGGTTTGTGTATGTGGGATTTCACGTTTTTGTTTTTCGTATGTCTTTTCTTAAAGGTGTCCAATGTAGCTCTAGTCAGACGTTATTTCGACCACACCAAAAGTGTCTATAATATATTTGTATTTCTGTTTCAAGGCATAATTATCATCTTTGTTATTATGGGGAAATGAGAGTGTTAGTTGGGTATACAAACCGAATTGTATCCTACGAGGAAAAATAATTTTCTAAGTGAAATTTTCTGTACGTATTAAATATTTTTACGAATGTTTTCTTGTGGGACAAATGTATTTTACTTAGATGTTCATATAGTACCACTTTTTGAAATTGATCCGAATATATTTTTTTATGTTGAATGTATTATTATCCAACAAATTATTCGAACCAATTGAAAAATATGGAATTATATGGACTTTTGAGCCAGCTAAATTTGTCGTATATATTTCCAAACAAATAAATTAAAGAAAATTTTCAATAATGTTAATTTAACTTTTTTTTCTCGGGTGAGGAGACACCTTACTCAATTGCTCGGGAATTAATCATCATTGAAATTCTCGTCATTGAATTTATTTAATCCTTATGAATTTCTGCCTTTTTTGATAAAAAGATTTCCAAACCATACAGAAAAAGTTCCAAAAAAGATATTTTTTAGAATGGTGGTTTTGCTCTTTTTTCGTAATTGATGTATTTTCATCCCAATACATAATTCCTTAAACTTAAGTTAAATCTTATTTTCTACCAGATTTAGGGCCAGGATACCCTGGTCGGTAATCCCTAAGGTTGCAAGTTTGAGTCCCGCTGCCTTCCGAAGACCCCCGTGTACGCTAATGGTGACTGATGCACGTTAAATCCGTCGTGGTCACAAAGCCCTCCTAGTTCCCATACCTCTGGGGGTTAATTGGTTGGTTGGTAGACATATATTTTCAGGCTTGTGTACTTGGTCACAAAGACCCGCTTATAAACCATCGTCAAGAAGGACGGACACGACATACACACACATATATGACAGATGCTGCCATCTATCGCCACCTCCACAATTTAGACATGTCCCTGAAGGGGAGCCTCTGGGGGTGACGAGCCAATTCTGGGGATCCTATAGTTGACCTCTGTCTCTAAAAAATTAGATGGATCCACTTATGTGTGTGTGTTGTGTCTGTGTTGTGTTGTGTTTGTGTGTGTGTTGTCTTACTTGACGAAGATTTATAAGCGGGTCTCCGACCAAGCACACAAACCTGAATATATATGTCTACCTACCAATCTACCAGATTTATAGAAAAGTAGTGACATAACTTCTAATTTACGAAAACAAATATGTAGATGGCACTTTAAAAAGATGTTTTATGATATTATATTGCGATGTAGAAAAAGATTGTATCAATAAGAAAAGTGCCTTGAAACATTTACTAAACTTTATACCTATTTTTTATTCTTTGAATATTAGAAATATTTATTCATCATAGAAAATAGTTCACTTGAATTTTTTTTATTTAAACAACGAGTCATATTCTTTATGATTGTACAATCCGCAAATCAAACTAAGATAAGTCTTTAACTGTTTACTGTTTAACCCTTTCAATCCCAATGATTTCATTTGGTATCATACAAAATTGCGAATTTGTTTCTCACTAAAATAAAATCCCACTTATTTAAAATAAATTTTATGGAATTCTCGAAATATTTTTCGATAAAGTTATATTTTGTACCTTCAGATGGAAGAATTATGTCTTTTGAAGAATTAAATAATGCTTGTTGTATTTAAATGAAAATACGAAAAACATGGTAAAAATATAATTCAATCTGAAACAATTTTATTAAATAAATTGGCCCTTAATTCTTCATGCTTGCATTTTTAAGTGTTTAAAAAATTAATATTAACTATTTTTAACAAATAACGCTTCGATTTTTTTTATGATTTATTCAAAAGTTATGATTCCAAAAAACGTTTCCTTAAATTTTAGTTGAAAAATTAAGATTTCTTTCGCTGCTTTTCACCATTTCATTCTGGATGCTAAATGAGTCTATTTCACAAATTTCAGATTTTTAGAATAAAAAATAAAAAGTTGGGATTGAAAGGGTTAAACACTCGGAGCGATAAATTTTCTTAAGACAAGTGCTATTTATATGGGAAACGTTTTAAATTAAGATTTCATCAAACGACTAGAACAAATAATGTCTGTTATTATAAAAGAGCATTTACTATTTGAGAAATTCGTCTGTGGTGAATCAGGGGACAGACAGAGGCGGGAAGAGAAAGGAGCTTTCTCTCTCTTTTTTTACAGATTTAGTGATTCTCTTTTTTTAAAGCGCACGGTTGATTGAGAGTCTTATTTATTTATATTTACGATTCAGTGTAGATATTTATATCACTTGGTATTTGATATTTTTTAAATGATGGACAGTGTTTTTTTATGTTGAGAACATGTTTCACAGAAAGACCCTTTACAAAAAGAAAAGACCACAAAAGAGAATGTTTATCAATTGGAAACTATTTACCAAATCTAATCGTTTTTTAGGGGACAGGGAACACAACGACGCTTCAAAACATCAAATTTTCATTTTAACTTTCAATCACTAAAATGAATATTTACGAAAATTTTTATGTAATACGCATCTGAATATGGGGTTGGAGTTAGCAAACTTGGTAGTTAATTTCAATATAACTTTGTTTCCAGCTTCCTACGTCATTATTTTAAAACACCGATTTTTAACTTTTAGGTACACTTTCCAGCACAACTATTGCGTGTATCTAAAAATAATTTTTTATAGAAATAAAAAAAGTCTATTCAACTAAATGAACCTCAAGTTTGACGATAAAAAAATTCATAATAATACATTATTAACCTAAATAGAAATTTCGCACATTTCTTAAATTAGAAAAATCGTCTAATTTTTACCCACGTAATATTTTTTTGGAATATTTTTTTTTCACTGTGTTACATAGACATGTATACGACATCACAGAAAATTTCAACCCTTCTAGTTAAATATAAAAAAAGAAAAGTGTACTTTAAGGCTGAAAATTGGTGTTTTTGAATAATGACATTTAAAGCTGGCAACAAAGTTATACTGAAATTAACTACCAAATTTGCAAACTCCAACCCCATATTCAAATGTGCATCATAGACGTTTTTTCGTAAAGGCATGATTCAGTAACTAAAGTTTAAATGAAAATTTGATATTTTTAGTGGTCGATTTGTTCCCTGTTACCTTAGCAAGATAGGAGTCCAGATATTTAAAAATGCCACATAACAACGGAATTTTTTTAAAATATGTATGCTTTGTCCAGTTAAAAGGGTATATTTGGCAACAGATAAACTTTTATCGAAATTATTGCATATTTTTTTTTAAGTAGCACTGGTCACATTGGCTCTGACAGGGTGGTATTTAAATAGTTAGTTCAACTGCATAAATATTTTGTAAAGTTAAAAAATACAATAAAATTTCTATAATGATTTTAAATATCTCAACAATGTGTTATATGTATAAAGAGAAAATATGTGTTAAAAAAGTTATTACATACAAATAAAGAATTTTAGTCACAGTTGATTGGGATCAATGATTAAGAATTTGTAATTTATAATTAGTATAGGGTTTTCAAAACAATATGCGAACAGGACATAATAAAAAAATATTAATAAGAAAAATTATGAAACCTGAAAAAGAAATAAGACATCAAAACTGTATTTCCTTAGCAAGCAATTTGCTATGGCGATTCATTTTAATTGATAAGTAAACTAAGTAACTCTTTTAACATATCAAACAACAGACTACTTTAAAAAAAAAAAACTAGGAAAAATACAACAAAAAATGAAGTCAATGTCACCAACACAAGGCTTACAGACAAAACAAAAAGCGTGAATGGAGGAAGAAAGAGATTTTTCCTTACTGCTTACAAACACTCTTTAGCACAAAAGATTATAAAAAGTAAGTTTTAAAAAGGAAATTTGAAGAACGGGTATAAAAAAATCTCTGCATTATTATTAGTGTTATTATTGTTATCATTATTATCAATAATAATAATAATAATAATAATAATAATAATAATAATAATAATGATGATGGTAATAATAATAATAATAATAATAATAATAATAATAATAATAATAATGATGGTAATAATAATAATAATAATAATAATAATAATAATAATAATAATAATAATAATAATAATAATAATAATAATAATAATAATAATAATAACGATGATGATGATGATGGTAATAATAATAATAATAATAATAATAATAATAATAATATCATCATTATTATTAATAATAATGATACGATTATTATCATCATCATCATTATCATTATCATTATCATTATCTTAATCATTATTATTATTATTATTATTATTATTATTATTATTATTATTATTATTATTATTATTATTATTATTATTATTATTATTATTATTATTATTATTATTATTTAAGAAATTATGTATTTCTTGAGGATCAATGTACAACTTCTCTTTTAACGTTACGCAGCTTTCCAAAAGCCTTGCAGTACTTAAAAACAAATATTGTCCTTACAATCTCTTAACAAGATTATTTTACCGAAAGTTGAATTGTTGAACTTTAAAAAAATGCTGAAGTTTCGTTTAAAGTGTACGGACAATTAGATTAGGAAATTGCTTAAAGTATTCAAACAATTAGATAACGAAATTGCTTAAAGTATTCAAACAATTAGATAACGAAATTGCTTAAAGTATACAAACAAATAGATTAAAAAAATTATAAAACATTGTGGTTCATTATGCGATTAAACAATGCATAAAAATACATTAAAGAAGCCTTTTTATTTAACTAATCTCATTATATTCTGGTGGAAACTGTAAAACAAATCATTACCACGGATCAATAGATGAGCACTATGTTTTGAAATTTCGATACTATTGATCGATATTACGATAATTGTCTAATTGTGTTACCTTCCAGTTTAAAATCACGCATTTCCGGCCTAATCAATATAAAATTGTACACAAGATGTTAAAAATAACAAAAAATAGAAAAACAAAACGGATTAACTTGAATGCCGACATTTCTACAAAAACCTTCAAATAATGATTTGGTTTCTTAAAATACCCCCTCCCCATAGGTTTCGCTACATTTGAGATGAAAAGCACTGTTCAAATTATATACTGATACTAAACTATTCAATTGTATTATTTTAAAAATAATTGGTGGGTCCGTTGTATTAAGTTTTTGCAAACTTGTCCAAATTCATGACTTAAAGTATACAATATCTTATTTAATTAAATTAAACCTTATATTCTTCAGTAATTAAACACAGATGTAGGTATATGACAATCCTTTAAGATTAAAATAGATTCGGAACATTTTTTTTATCTAGATAGATAGAAATAATCTGTAAGAGCTCAAGTGTCTCAAATGCATCGCATAAATTTATCTAACTACATACGGAAATTACCAACTACCAAAACTTCGTAAAATAATTATACCTCACAGTGCACGTTTAATTAAAACTTCAAAGCAAAAGAAGAAAAATCTTCAAAGCAAAAAAAAATGATATCGAAACTAATATTTAATCTTTGTCATACATAATTAATATTATTATTAATTTCATATAACATAATTGTTTAAGTTTCTCGAGTACTTATGTACTTTAGTATTTATACAGCGGAATTCTCTAGTTTACCAGAAAGAGACAATGCAAGGTAATTCAGATGTATTTAAGGTTTTCTTCGATAAATACAATAAAAATACTTAAAATAGATGGGTAAGACGCAGAAAAATTTATTATTATATATATTTTATATTTTTCATAACGCTTACTTTCGTAGCATATACCTTTAGGTAAAAAATATATATTAGATTATAAAGGTAATAATATTTATCGTCACTAAAAATTGCCCATATATTCCAATTTTTTAAAAGAAAACATCCTTTATTACAAAAAAAAATTTAAATTGTCAATGCAAAGTATGACATTTTTAATGGCATATTTCGTTTACATAACAATTTTTCAAATGACAAACTTTGCTACTAAAAGGTCCCACAAAAACAACGAACTCTTTGAATGGGAAACATAAAGAAAGAATGATCGATGCTGTCTTAATCCTAGAATATATACAGAAGACATGACAGGTAACAAGAACATTTTTGTTACTTACATAATCGTCACCGATGTTCTACGACTGCTAACTTGACGAAAAAGTGACAAATACACTTGGAACCTTGCATGAAAGATCTCCAAAGATCCCGAAACCTTCAATACACGAATATGAAATGACATCATTTATGGTAACTTTCCTGGTGGCTTCTGTCATTGTTTTTAAAGATAACAAATTCACGTAAATCTTAACGGTTACTGAGCTAGGTATTTCCCGGTTCAATCTGTAGATATAGTTACTGAGTGGTGTTTTCCTTTCGGAGATGATAATTTTTTAGTATTGTGCTGTCAGGAGTCTGTTTTCGCTCTTTTGTTAAGTTTCTATTATAGTTAGTATGTCTAGTTTTCGATTTTAATCAATTTCCCGGGAATACGATTTAACCTTCTTGTCGTATCGAATTATAAGTGGAAGGGTGGTGGGCGATTTTTATTTGTCAAGAGAAACATGTAAGGTTTTGGAATTCTGTTGAATTTCATATGTGGAGAAAAAGGTAATGGGCATATTTCAGGTCTTAAATGGCAACAGAAATGCTGTATGAAAATAAATTATCTCGCTCGAGCTTCGATTGGTTAGTCACTGTCACGTGGGAACAGAGCACCAGTCGGAGCACCGATCGAAGAAAGTACAGAAATGAAAGAAACTACATCACCTAAAAAAAGTCAATTGCAGTCCAACGGTTGTATTGATTGCCTCAAAAATGATATCAAAAGACAGATCGCTTAATGTTTGCATATTTTAACAATTTTAGCTGAAAATGTCAAACTAGTCAGTCAGATCACTTTTCAAGGCATAGTGAGATATATTGTTATGGTTGGTAAGTCTAAGGTTATGATTTTTACTGACTATATCAACGATTACTAACTTATTACAGCATTGTTTGGTTTGTGGTTTTGTGAGATCATCCCTCAAATATTTATTTATCAATTGAAGAACTTAGTGGAAGAACGTGCAAGTGACAAAAAGATGAAAACGAGAAAATGAGCTTTAAAGTTTTTCGTTTGCACTCAGATCTGTTGAAAACGGAACTTGCAAACCGTAAAAAATGTACTAAACTTAAAGTTTATGAAAAAGTGGAAACTTATTATCGTTAAAGAAGTTAGTACTATGATCATTAACACAAAATCTCAATATTTTCAAAAATGTCACTTAGCACGTTCTTCCACTAAGCTCTTCAATTGTGGTGACAACTCCAATGAAAAACTTTCATAACAGTAATATTTGTATAATTACTTGAAACTATTTACGTTACACTAAATTATAATGCTCTCAAATAACATAATTAAAGCAACGTATTTTGGAAATAAATTATTTTACCCCAAGTCTTCAATTCCAAGAAGCAGTTTTTTATTGGTTATGTAGTTGATTGATTCTATGAAATAATCAAAACAACATAATATATTTAAAACTAAATTGAAACTCATTTCCGTCGACGAACGTCAAATCAATAGGTACGTAGCAACAGAAAGCTACTTCCGCCCAACGAATTTTGAAATTCTTTAAACAAAAAAAAGACTTCTATCTATCAACAAAAAAGTTATTATATATGTTCAGAATAATCAATAGTCTTCATTCAAAATCTTCAAAACAAATTTTAATTAATTTAAAAACGGTACTCAAAATCGACCTACCACAAAGGGGCATTAGTGAAACTCCTCTGAAATCAAAGGCTTTCCGAAAAAAATTCCATCCCGTGTATTAATAAAAAGAAGACCAACCGGAAATCAGTCTTGGAAAACCGCTTGGGGACTGAGAAAACCAGCAATTAAATCCTGATAAAGCTATGGACGAAAGGTGAACTTTCACGCGTTGGCCGCACGCCCTCATTAAAAAAAGTTTTTGTGTAAATAATTTTGTGTTTTGTGTTATTTTAGTTTCGGGGTACCACTTATAGCGATTATGAACCTTGTTTTCCATAAACAGTTATCGTTTACTTCAAGGTATGGTCCTTCTGTAGAAGTTATTCAAGCGGCTAATGTTCTTTAAACACGTTTGAAGCAGGTGACCAAACGTATCCACATATTTGTGTGCCCGACTATCGCGTTTATAAACAAACATTTAAATTATAGCCCAGAAAAACACTAGGTATAGTTTAAACGTCCTTTAGCCGTCTCTAAGTGATTTAAACGTTGGTCAGGATGAAGTTATTTGACCCATATTGTCTTATCTGAAAAAGACGTCTCAATGCATCTTTTGGTTTGGTATGTTTTGTGATTCTTAGATATGCACAAAAAAAAATTCGACAACCGATTTTCCACATAGGTTCACCCTAAACTCAAAGCGGAACATTAATGGGAATCCACTGAATTTTTTTTCATAAAAGTTTTTTTTTCCTTTTGTAGATTATATGGCGCTGGCACACATCAAATATATTTATTATCTACACTCTTTAAACAAACAAGCGGTTTTAACTCAGTCTGAGTTAATTTCCACTCCTTTTCGCGCCGAAAATGCACTTCCCCTATAGGAGTGGATTTCACTCTTTTTGCGGAGTGGGTAAAAGAAATAAAAGAAAATAATCTACGTCATACACTCTCAAAACGAGCGGTTTTAACTCAGTCTGAGTTAATTTCCACTCCTTTCCGGTGACGAAAATGCACTTCCCCTATAGGAGTGATTTCACTCTTTTGTTTTAAGAGTGTAATATTCTAAAGGGGTTCAAGGCCGTGTTGGTTACCATACCCGATCTCAACTAAGACATTTAATCAAGGTTCAAATTACCGAACACGAATCCGTATTAATGCGTAATCCAAAACAAAAAAAATGCCGCATTAAACTATTTAAAAAAATCATCAAATATTTTTTTTACTTTAAGAGTGTCATCTAATGTTAAAAAAAGGTTATTAAAGGAATTTTTCGCAAGTTCCAGAATTTTTAAGTAAATATTAGTACATAACTAATGAATAAAAAAAAAATTAACATCAAAAGTTTAGTATGTTATATTTAGATGTTTCTATCAAAACATACAAAAACAAACACACTATTTATACCCCTTAAACAAAAACTACAATCTCTATATCTTTAAACAATCAAGTATTCAGAGTCACGTATAATAATATTTGTTCATCAAAATATACTTTTGTTAATTTTAAATTCCAAAATACACTTCCGCATTTTTACGAGTTATTAGATAGCATTTTTTATCCAAATATCGACTTCTTTCAACAAATACCGGCTTCTCCAATAACGGAAAAATTAAAACGTAATTTTTAAATAAGTGGTAGCTGAGGAAGAATTTTAGCTATCTAAGCAATTAAAAAATTCGAACTACCTGAGGCATAGTTATTGTAATCAAAAACCAATTTTAAATTTCTTATATCGTGACACCCAAAATATTTTATACACTAATTTAACTAATTGTATACACTGAAAATAAAAAAATATTTATTTATTTTATATGATTCATATTACCTAATTTTTAAAAAAAACTCAAGTTCAATGTCCTAAAATATTTTTTAAACGAAATGTTTCAAAAAAACTTAGGAGAAACTATTATTATAGAGGTAAAATTTTCTGCTTGTGAATTTTATTTTGAATTTATATTTAACGTGTTTTTTTTTTTAAAGAAAGAGTGATTTCGAATCACGAAACTGACTTGGTGCAAAAGGATAAGCGTGTAATAATGGCAGTAAAAATAAAGTATTCCTTTAAATATAATGAAAAGCAAATAAACCAACCAAAAAAAAACAAATTTCGAAAACTTTTGTATAAATTAATTTAGTTTGTGTAATTTTTAAAGGAAGGAGTTATTTATTTTGCAAAATTTAATAACCTTTCTAAGATAGAACAGTAATATTGTTTCAAAAGGTTAAAAAACTTTTTGGGAATGATGTGGGAAAGTTTAGTACCTTGGACAAGTTATTGCTTAAACATAAAGCCGTTATGGGGCAATAGGTGAAAAACTAGTAAAAATTTATTGTCATCATTTCAATATGCCTATCAACGGTGAATAATTGTATAATATTCTACACATTAATATAAATTTAACGCATGAAGACGAAAAATAAGTTTAAGTCGCCTAAAAATAAACTGTGATAGGTTATTTTTTAATTTTTTATTTTTGTAAATATTCTAATTTAATATTTAAAAATAACTAACTTTTTTACAGTTTTAATGAAAGTTAAGAATTATTTCATGCAATTAATTTTAAAATTGAATTTTTTTTTAATTTAACATAAAATTCTTCCTAATAGCCTGCGTTGGTACGATGTGTTGTATCTTGAGAGTAAAAAAACAATGTTTTAGGCATTCAAAAATATTGAATCAACAAGTTTGGATGTTTCCAAATAAGTTGCCAAAAGTATAGAGACTTCTTATAGTTTTAATATTATTAATGAAGGTCGATGTTTTTTTATACTTCATACTTTCATAACAAATGTCTCTAGGAGTGTGGTATTATTAGTTAATTGGATACATAATATTCTAAGTTTGCATTTAGTCATTTTAATTGTCTCATTTTATAGAAATTTGGTCATTTTAATTGTCTCATTTTATAGAAATTTAAAATATATTCTTGGATTATAAATTCAAATGTTATGATATCATGCGAAATTACGTATTTTTCGATAGTGTGCGTATAAGAAACTGTATCCACAAGCAGTTTAAATTAATGGTACCAATAAGAAATAAATTTTGTAAACGATTTATTAAAACTTACAGAAACATTAAAAAAAATATTAAAATTAATTAAATATGGTTAACTATGGTTCTCTGCCGCATAACCTAAGTCGTCATACATTATATTTTTGTATTTTGAAAAGTGTGAGGTTGCTTTCGAAAGAAAGATTTCATTTGTCCCAGAACATTCAGCGTTTACCTTAGGTACAACAATTACTTCTTATTTATCTGCATTTATTATTGTTATACCTGTATATTAATAGTCATTTTATGATTTTGTTTTATGCTCTTTTTCTATTAATTTACGTCATTTGTACAAACTATACAAAATGCACTAATTTTACTTATTAGAAGGAATAGTAAAAGATTAACATACCATTATTAAAATGGATGGCGGCGCAATCCCGTCATCTACTATGAATGAATTTGACACAGTTCTAGAATTTTTTTTTGTTTTGGATTCCAACATTTAATGGGAGCCTTTGTGTACCAGGACAATTCTGATGTGAAAATGTCCCACGAAAAAATGGCTCTCGGTTCTAGGGAATATGCCGGGTCTGCAAAGGCTTGACCGCCAAAATTGCAGCCCCATTGAAGAAAAAAAATACAATTTAGTTGCCTTGAAATATTACTCTTTAATTATAAAAGTGTAAAATCAGTTTTAAATGACTCAATAAGTTACAAAATATTTAGAACTTAAATCTTTGTTTGTTAATCATGACTTTCCAACCACGATTTAGCTACAAATAACTTTCAAGCTAAATCCTAAAACCACAATTGCTATTGATTTACGAACAGGAATTTTTTAACTTTATTGACTAACTATGACAATGTACTTAACCAACTGATTGCTCCTGGTATTACCTTATCTTATTCCACCATTCCTAGAAGAAATCAAAATACTTTTAAACTTTTGAAATAACAAGAGTTTGTTTTCCCAAGCTTGCAACTTACTTAAGGGCGAATGAGCGCCCTGGATCGCGGGTCTCCAAACTCAAGTGTTTCAGTGTTAATCCAATGGGAAACAACTATTTTCTCTGCCGCATAACCTAAGTCGTCATACATTATATTTTTGTATTTTGAATAAGTGTGAGGTTACTTTCGACAGAAAGATTTCATTTGTCCCAGAACATACAGCGTTTACCTTAGGTACAACAATTACTTCTTCAAGCGGAATAAAATCCATCCAAATTTGAGGGGGTAAAATTGTACTTGTTTTATTGATAGAATTGAATTTGATTTTATTGGCTTGCTTTAGATGACTTGCAGCTTTCATTCCTGATTTTCCTTCGACGATCATCACTCCGATTGGTCATCTGTTCCCACATGAATTGGATTCACCAATCGAAGCTCGAGAAATAATTTATTTTCATTCCCCATTTTTTTTTTTGCCGATCAACATCTGAAACATTCCCATTCATCTATACCTTCATTTGATGAAAAAGTTGCATAAGTTCAAATCTTAACAGGCAGGAAAAAAGGATTCTAGTTCACTTTAAGCCAGTTTATATTAAAAGAGGCCTGACTGTATAACACACTATTTATACCCTCTTTTGCATACTCCTCTAAGGCTACCCGCAGACTGCTCAGTAGACCTAAGGAAGCTTAACACCAAGGTCTCACCAGACTCCAAAACAGAGAATGTCTGTCTTGAGGAAAAGCAGTTCCTAAGGATGATATCCAGAAAGAAAAATAATAATCAGTTACTGATATCACCGCTGTTTTCTATATGCGATGGGTTTTCCTCTTTTTTTATGATTATTATTCGTGGGAAGAAGCGTGTGGCAGTAGCTAGTGCTGGATGTTGGATATATTTGGTTATATGTGATAACTGACTTAAAATGTATTTGAAAAAGCAGCATTTGTGGTTTGTTACACACTGTAAAAAATAGGTTTATTTTACAGAAAGAAACATTTATTTACAGATAAACACTGTTATTTCGTTGTTTTTAACTGCGTAAGAGTACTATACTGTAATATCCCGACAGCCGAAATCCCGACAAGCCAGAATCCCGAAAGCCGAAATTCTGACAAGCCAAAATACCGAATGGGTTAAAATCCCGACAGGTTCGAAATCCCGAATGGGTCTAAATCATGAAAATAAATTTTTTGTCCATTTCTAGATTTTTTTTTAAAAAATAAATTGTTCATTTTAAATGAAATATAAACTGTTTGTTTTTAAAATAAAAAAATACTACCGGCTATCTTCTGCTTATTAAAATTGTGTCATTATAGAACAAATATGTTTTTAATTATTTAATTGTTTTATGGAGTCTTTAATTATGGCTTTGTATAGTAATGTAAGGTCTTTATTTTATATTGAATGAATAATTCGTTTCTTTTTGTTTCTTATGTACTGTACTATTAACAAATGCGACACACCTTTGATTGCTGACAAGTAAACGACATTCATTGTAAATATTCAAAACGTATCTGGAGGCGAAACTAGATGTGCACTTTAATGACATGGATAATTTTTTTTTGAATAGTGCACTAACAATGTTTGGTGTTTTATTTCTATTTCTTGCTGATTTGATCCTAAATAAAACGTAATTTTGACGATACAAAAGAAACAAATTAATCACATGTGTCTTATTAAATATTTGAACTCAGCGTAAAAAACTCAATTAACTTACTACATTACCTATTATAACAAAATTATATCCATCTAGACCACACCACATAATGAATAAGTCCGAATTATAAAACGAAAACACTAAAAAAAAACAATAAACAATCGACTATTAAATATACTCTGATTAATTATATATGTGATTTCCGTATAAAAATGCATTTCGATTGAAACACACCTTTTTTGAACCAAAAGCATTTTATGTTTACATAGCAATAAAAGAAAAGTCACTCTTCCCAAATGCAAAAATATTATTGCAAAAATTAGCAATTAAATTGCCCGTAATCAAACATAACAGATTTAATTTATAGATTTGACGGGATTTCGACCCATTCAGGATTTCGGCCTTGTTGGGATTTTGACCATTCGGGATTTCGTCCCTGTAGGGGTTATGGCCTTTCGGGATTTCGGCTTTCGGGATTCTGGCTTGTCGGGATTGTGTCCGGAACCCGAACAAGCCTTTTAAATGTTTGTTGCAACTATGTGCGTCGAACTAGCTTAGTTAAGAAAGCTTTGGATTGAAGATCTAAATGTCCGTGGTTCATGCCCTCTTTCGACAGTTTATTATTTCCCTGCAATT
The DNA here is from genome assembly GCA_019343175.1 of Oedothorax gibbosus. Classification (NCBI taxonomy): domain Eukaryota; kingdom Metazoa; phylum Arthropoda; class Arachnida; order Araneae; family Linyphiidae; genus Oedothorax; species Oedothorax gibbosus. Next base: position 9,496,503 of record CM033270.1, on the reverse strand, counting down.
TTGTGGTCAGTATCCCCGCCTAATATTGGGGAGGGGGACCGGGAGTTCGATTTCCCACCGGGTGAAAGTTTCTGGCACACCAGTTCACATTTTTTTCTTTAAAAACAACAGGTTTTTTTTTTAAATGTAGAGAAGTACAATTTCAAATCTGACAGCTATATATATACCTCTAGAAAGAAATGTGTCCTACTTAACTCAAAATAAAAACTTTTTTATAAACCATTAGTTAAATCGCTGTTAATAATAAATTTTAATAAGAAGGATCTTTCGAAAAAATTGAGGGGCAACTATAAATGTTTCTTTAAGCTTCCTCAATAACATATAAGTGAACAATCGAGTAAACATAGATATTTTCTTAGAAGGTAGATAAATAATCGTTTCCGGTTGTCTGTTTCTAGTCTTCCGTGAGGAGCTGAACCCCTGCCAATTTCGTAATTTAGGAACATAATCGAATGAAGAGTTAGAATATTGCTAAAAGAGCAATATAATTATGAAGAGGTGTATCAATAAAATGTTTTGAAAACCTGTCGTTTAAGTTTTCTTCTCACGCTTTGCATTACTTATGTAAAAAAAAAATATTGTCACAATGGAGTCATAGTAAAAGTTTGCATCTTTCTTGCCAAAGTAAAAACGATATAAACTATTTTACATTTAGGCTTTCCTATTTTGAAAAAGTATCTTAATAACTATAATAGAAACTCTTATACATTAACCGTAACGAATTTGAAATTGTTTTTCCAACTGAAATAATATCCCCTACTAAGATTAAAATTTTTCCAAGAGAATCGAAAATATTATCATCAATAAAAAGTGTAATTGTGTTTAAGGCAAACTTAAACTGTTCAAATATTCAATGTAATATAATATTCTGGTACAGTATTTTTTCCTGGATTTTTTTTTTAATTTCGATTATTTATATAACCGTTGTGCTTTTTTTTTCTATAATCAGAATGTGTGTTCAATTGACGACGAAGCCTCGCTCGAACCGTTGATTAATGTTACGAAGGTTATAAAAGAATTCGTAAACTCATTATTTCGGTTCCTGAATTTTATTTATCCTAATTTAAAATTTGACCTGATGAATATTAAAAAAAAATTCAAGAGTTTTTAAATACCCGGTCATGCATGAAATGCTCTTCGATTCAATCTTACAATAAAATTCTCAACAATTGTTTATCTACAAAGACTCCAAAACAATTATATTTTTATTTGATTTCTTTTCTACATCCAAACACTGTGTGTAATTCTTGTCGACTAACTTTGCGAACAAATTGTTCAATACAAGAAAACGATGGATTTATTTATAAATAAAAAAAGTTCACTGTTTTATGCTTAAAGGTAAATTTTTGTGTAACGTTCGATGGAGACATGTTTAACATTTAGGTATTTTGTTTCAAACTGGAACTCGTGTAAAACATTGTTATACGATGCATTTGTTTATAAAAGAAAACATATCACTATTTGATCGCAAAAGTTTAACTATTTGAAATTCCAACCATTTGATTGAAATGCTCAAAAGGTTATTGTTTCCTGAACATAAGATAAACTCAAACACGTTTCAGGTCCTTAACTTTTAAAGTATTTTTGTTTTTAAACTGGAACTCGGGTAAAACGTTTGTTTTATTTAATATGAATTAAATTAAGTTTTTCTGAGTTCTGGTATAACCAAAGTCTTACTCGTCTACATTTAAAGTAAAAAATATTTTCTACTGCTGTAAGTAATTGTGTTTAGATTATATGTTTCAGTATTTAATTAAATTTTTGAGATTAAAGCACTTTGCAAATAGTTAGCAAAGTCGAAAAGACTTACCGTTTGAATATTTTTTCATTTTTGAATCTGATACGGGTTTAGTAGTAATTAGAAAAAATATTTACTACATAATTTCAAAATTTGTTGGAAAATGTATATATTATGTAATGTATTATCTTATTTTAGTGAATTTTCTTATTACAACTAACACTTTACCAGATTTAAAAAAAATTATTTCATGTTAAAAATAAAAAAAAACAGTGAAAGATTATTTCTTTCTGAGTTTATTAGCTAATTACTATGTTCCTTCAGATTTGTTGGAATATGTAAATGATTTGTTAAGGTATTGTTAACCCTACCCCAAAAAAACTATTTATATAAATATCGTTATTAGTTAATTTAATTTTATGATATCCGATAAAGGGACAGGCATCTTTATACACGAACAAAAATTAGGTAGGAGTTGATTCGAAATATTTTTTTTTAAATTTATTTTTAGCTAGTTTTAATTTATAATTTATGCGAAACTGAATCATAATTTAACAAACTAAGCATTTATTCCCTAAAAGCTATAATATTTAAAAATGAATTATATATTCAATTAACGAATGATATGAAACATTTTTACAAATCAACACAAAATTTTTAATTTCCATTCAAAAACTAATATACCATTACAAATAACTACCAGACAAATTCTTCTACTCTTTGAATATGAAAAATAATATGGTAAATCATTGAACTCATTGATAACTCTAATGTAAAAATAATGCTTTCTTACCTCCTTTTTAAAGCGGAATTTTTTTTAATTTCTGGCCATTCCTCTTGTTCGACTATTTCGGTTAACATAAGCCCTCCATATGTCTCCCTCATTACGTTTACCGAATCCTGTGAATCTTCTTTTAAGACAGCCCTGACAGAGGGATATGCAAGTTGGCTAAAGTGAAAATTCGTTTTCACCGCATGAGATTTAAATTAAAATTTGCAACTGAAAATTTATAATTATGTTCTGAAAGGAGATGGTTATAAATGGCTCCCCATGCTTTAAATTTTAAAATTATGAAATTTATAATTTTTTACAAATTATGTGTGCTGCTGATAAACCTGACAGTCAGGTGACGGTATTAATTTATTAAAATCTGGAATTTCCGCGCTGTGTAAAAATACGAGCAAAAAAAAAAGAAAGGTCAAGATCACAGTAACAATAACACTGGCTTGAAACGGTCATCTAGGAACATCTGAAGTTGGCCCGTCCGTGGCCGAGTGGTTAAGGCATCAGCCTAGAGATTCAACCTTCTCAGGAGTGCGGGGGTTCGAATCCCACTTACTGCCAGTCATCCTATAAATCGGATCCGTGCTAGAAATAGTAAAAAAAATCCTCATCACGGATGGGCCCGAGTACACAGGGACAGACGTGCTCGTTAAATCTGTGGAGTCCAAAGTTTCGACGGCGTTAGCGTACGATGTCGCTCAAAGTTCCGTTGGGTGCCCGCTCAGGTGTCGACCTCGTCACTTGACCAGGGTTCTAAATTACGAGGCGTTATTGGCTGTGTTAAAGCTCCTGAAGGAGGCTAGAAATAGACAGCCGGAAACGATTACCTCACCTCACCAACATCTGATGTTAATCTCAAAGATAACAAAAGAACGAATACAACGCTATAAAACCGCTAACCCACGCTTGTTTGTGCGAAAACATAATCACTACAATCTAGCATCAAATACATACTAATCCCATAATGTCGGAAACTGTTTTTATAGCGAGGATTGTATAGAATTTTATGTCACTTTCAATGGCGGGTCTGGTTGATGAAAGGTGGCAACTTTGTTCTACCATGGCTCGAAGATACTATTTCCATTTCCTGGAAATGTATTATTATTGTTTTAATCTGCAAACTCGTGCTATAAAACAGAAAATGTTACCACCAAATGTGTTTTCTATCAATCACAATGTGTGGTTGAACAATACGCAATAGTTAGGTAGCTATTTCAATGTCAAAAGTAAATACGAACTGTACAAATTAACATTTAATAACAACAAAATTTTGTAAATCGTAATAATAACATTGCTTTCTTACATAATAATCATACATCTCACAAAACATCGTGATGTATATACATGGTAGCGTCTCACAAACAATTTGTTACAACTTATATTTGAAGAGATATTTATTTGATTTTAAGTACAACTTTATACTATAAATATTCAGTTAGATTGTTTTAAAAGAGCCAGTGTGGTATATTTCTAATTCTAACAGACGAGTAGACATTTTCCAAAATATTTAGGAGAAAGTATCAAATTTATCTGCATTTATTATTGTTATACCTGTATATTAATAGTCATTTTATGATTTTATTTTATGCTCTTTTTTCTATTAATTTACGTCATTTGTACAAACTGTACAAAATGCACTGATTTTAATTATTATACGGAATAGTGTAAGATTAACATACTATTATTAAAATGGATGGCGGGGCAATCCCGTCATCTACTATGAATGTATTTGAAGACACAGTTCTACAATTTTTTTTGTTTTGGATTCCAAAATTTAATGGGAGCCTTTGTGTACCAGGACAATTCTGTGATCAAGCGTAGACATGTCAAGTAAGACTTCTGGTCGCCGTAACAGCCAGTGCATACTATGTTTTTTTATAGAGGTATAGTTTAAAAAGAGCTACATATAACAAAGTTTATGTAGATTGTATAACTATATGATAGATGTAGATCCCATATTTTTATTTCAGATTCATTGTAAACTGAGCGTCAAAATTGCTAGAGAGAGTCGCTTAGATGGTGCCACGAAAAAATAGCTCTCGGTTCTGGGGAATATGCCGAGTCTGCAAAGGCTTGACAGCCAAAATTGCAGCCCTATTGGAGAAAAAAGAAAGATTCTATAATTTAGTTGCCTTGAAATATTACTCTTTAATTAGAAAAGTGTAAAATCAGTTTTAAATGACGCAATTATTTATTTTGCAAAATTTAATAACCTTTCTAAGATAGAACAGTAATATTGTTTCAAAAGGTTAAAAAACTTTTTGGGAATGATGTGGGAAAGTTTAGTACCTTGGACAAGTTATTGCTTAAACATAAAGCCGTTATGGGGCAATAGGTGAAACACTAGTAAAAATTTATTGTCATCATTTCAATATGCCTATCAACGGTGAATAATTGTATGATATTCTACACATTAATATAAATTTAACGCATGAAGACGAAAAATAAGTTTAAGTCGCCTAAAAATAAGCTGTGATAAGTTTTTTTTAATTTTTTTATTTTTGTAAATATTCTAATTTAATATTTAAAAATAACTAACTTTTTTACAGTTTTAATGAAAGTTAAGAACTATTTCATGCAATTAATTTTAAAATTGAATTTTTTTTATTTAACATAAAATTCTTCCTAATAGCCTGCGTTGGTACGATGTGTTGTATCTTGAGAGTAAAAAAACAATGTTTTAGGCATTCAAAAATATTGAATCAACAAGTTTGGATGTTTCCAAATAAGTTGCCAAAAGTATAGAGACTTATTATAGTTTTATTATTATTAATGAAGGTCGGTGTTTTTTTATACTTCATACTTTCATAACAAATGTCTCTAGGAGTGTGGTATTATTAGCTAATTGGATACATAATATTCTAAGTTTTGTATTTAGTCATTTTAATTGTCTCATTTTATAGAAATTTAAAATATATTCTTGGATTATAAATTCAAATGTTATGATATCATGCGAAATTACGTATTTTTCGATAGTGTGCGTATAAGAAACTGTATCCACAAGCAGTTTAAATTAATGGTACCAATAAGAAATAAATTTTGTAAACGATTTATTAAAACTTACAGAAACATTAAAAAAAATATTAAAATTAATTAAATATGGTTAACTATGGTTCTCTGCCGCATAACCTAAGTCGTCATACATTATATTTTTGTATTTTGAAAAGTGTGAGGTTGCTTTCGAAAGAAAGATTTCATTTGTCCCAGAACATTCAGCGTTTACCTTAGGTACAACAATTACTTCTTATTTATCTGCATTTATTATTGTTATACCTGTATATTAATAGTCATTTTATGATTTTGTTTTATGCTCTTTTTCTATTAATTTACGTCATTTGTACAAACTATACAAAATGCACTAATTTTACTTATTAAAAGGAATAGTAAAAGATTAACATACCATTATTAAAATGGATGGCGGCGCAATCCCGTCATCTACTATGAATGAATTTGACACAGTTCTAGAATTTTTTTTGTTTTGGATTCCAACATTTAATGGGAGCCTTTGTGTACCAGGACAATTCTGATGTGAAAATGTCCCACGAAAAAAATGGCTCTCGGTTCTAGGGAATATGCCGGGTCTGCAAAGGCTTGACCGCCAAAATTGCAGCCCATTGAGAAAAAAAATACAATTTAGTTGCCTTGAAATATTACTCTTTAATTAGAAAAGTGTAAAATCAGTTTTAAATGACTCAATAAGTTACAAAATATTTAGAACTTAAATTTTTGTTTGTTAATCATGACTTTCCAACCACGATTTAGCTACAAATAACTTTCAAGCTAAATCCTAAAACCACAATTGCTATTGATTTACGAACAGGATTTTTTTAACTTTATTATAGAGATGACTAACTATGACAATGTACTTAACCAACTGATTGCATCTGGTATTACCTTATCTAATTCCACCATTCCTAGAAGAAATTTAAATACTTTTAAACTTTTGACATAACAATAGTTTGTTTTCCCAAGCTTGCAACTTACTTAAGGGGGAATGAGCGCCCTGGATCGCGGGTCTCCAAACTCAAGTGTCTCAGTGTTAATCCAATGGGAAAAAACTATTTTCTCTGCCGCATTTCTCCGTCTGTATTGAATATTTTTTCAAACGGTTTTTTTAAATAATGAATATAGATAACTTACAGGTCTCTATCTTCCCACTTTTTAAAATTGCTTCGAATATTTTGTGTAAAATTATTTATTGAAAATTAAATAAAATATTCGAACCAATTTCAAAAAGTGGGAAGGTCGGGACCTGTAAGTCAGCTATACATTTATCACACAAAAAATCCGCTTGCAAAAATATTTAATACAGCCTGAGAAATGTGGCAGAGAAAATATTTTTTTCGCCTTAGGATTAACACTGATGCACTTTGCTTTGGAGACCCCTGGTCCAGCGTGCCCATTAATTATAGAATTGGTTAGAATCCTAGTAAAAACTTCAACAAAATATTAAAATAAATGAATATGATCGAATTTGTATTCATGTGCTTATCGGCAAGTTGGAGCAACCTACAATTTAATCATAACCATCTTAGTAAATAATAGTCTACAGTATAGCTGCAATTATCATAGAGTTAAGAAGAAGATGGAGATGCTTGACGTGAAAAAAAAAGTGTAGCCGTTAGAAAGTCGCCAAGCATCCCTTGTAAGCCTAAACAAACTCAATGTTTTTTCCCTCTGAAACGCATCATTTTATTCTTTAAAAGGCACTACTTATATGTATAAAAAAAATACTGTTTGCATAGTTGCAGGCTGTAGGGCGAGATATAAAGTAAAGATAAAAGAGCGTAGATGGTAGTAAACACCTTCACGGGTAAGAAATTGCATTATAATTATAGTTTTTATTAGAGTCAGAAAGTCGTCTAGTATGGTAAGCTTATACAACATTCACCTTAAAATAGCGTCAAACAATTTGCCAAAAGGGTTTGTTTAGGCTTACTACAAATTGATCGATGACTTCATTTAGCACACCAGTTTTTGTATTGGTTTTTGTCAGACAGCATATGCATCTTCTTCTTAACCTATGGTAATTACACATCATTTCCTTAATTAAATTAAAATACAATACTCTAAACGACATCATCAATTACTCATAATTTCCGAAACCACTATAAGCAACATGGGCTTTCCCCTTAGCCCCCGATAACATCACATTACTTTTCAATTATATAAAAACCGCAAATTCTACTTATTTACAGACGGTGTTCAGCAACTCTGACTTTCTTTATAGAGATGATGTACCTCCCCCACTAATTGCTGATATCATTCCCTTTGCCCATGAACCTTTCCGGCATTTCGTAGAGGAAATCATAAGATTTTCAATACAAAAATGACGCCTGCTAGACGGCAGCTATTTGTTTTCACATATCGCAGTATTAGTGCGACCGAACTGTATCTGAAACTTCGTTGACTAAGAGTATAATGCTTTTTAAATTAAGAGATATGATGTCAGTCTAATGGAGGAGGAACGTTTATTGCTTTGTAGAACACTATTTTACTAGCAACTTATTTGCAAAATTTGTTGAATTAAAACGATGTGATACAAAAATTAAACACCTAATTTTTGACGATAAGGTCAGTTGCAGCTTTGTCAAATAGGTGTTAACAGATATCATAATTAATATCTGTTTATTATTCATTAGATTTTGACTAGAAAACTTCCCTGTACTTCGATATGATCATCCGACATTACCTTTCACTACATAGGTTTGAAATAATTTTAACCGTCAATCGACTACTTTCAGTGAAATGCGTTTGAAAACAAGATTTAAAATGGCGACGAATTCAAGGATTAAAAGGTATTCTCTTAAGATCTCGATGGTTTCAAACCAAACTTTGCTTGCTGACAATATCATGTTTAACATTCGAACCTAAAATTAAGAACTCATCTTTAGGAAAACGTAAGTTACATTTATTGCAAACTACTGCAGTATTGTGGCAAATTTTACTACGGCCACAGTCAATGTAAACAACCTCATCAGGGTCGTTATAAAATAATAAAATATTCCTATCGCTAAAAATGAATGTCCGAGGTTTTCCCCATTCACCTTTTGCCACTTCACTTGTCCACCTACGCAAGGTGCACCTGTTACGTAATAGGCTTGCGGTTCTCTATTTGACAAAGCACATCGGCAAACATATAGCAAAGTCATAAGATCGCATCTTTTCTTTTTTTGAATTTAAGATGATGGGCTTGTAAAAATTTGCATCGTCCACTTCATAGATCAGTCAACTTTAAAATCTTCCCTCGGAAATGTACACGGCGCTAACAAAAGGCACTTTCAGGATGAGATCTAATATATATGGTCAGAAAAATATTAAATTTTACAGAATTCTAAAGAACGATAATTTAACGTAGAATAATAAAATAATTGATAAATGGTGGAATTAAGCAATATAATAACAAAACAACCGACCTATGAAGTTGGGCGGTTACTATCTAATACATACATCTGTCTTGATCTGAGAAAAATCTTCCTCAAGAATTTTAGCCTTATTTTATTGCCCTATTATTCATTCATTCCATTGCTCTTTGCAAAACAAAATTCAATTTTACTATGAATCCATTTGTAACTTTTAGTGTAAATACCCATACTTTTAAATAACCATTTAAGGGGGATTCAGACATATTTCCTTTTCATAATAATGCTGATATCATTAAAATTACTTTTTCATAAATACATGTATATTAAGTATACTATCAAAATTAGATTACCAAAATTGTAAAAAAAAATTCATTAAATACAGTCAAAAAGTGTAGTTTCGTGTTTTTGAAATAATGAATTTTTATAAATATTTTTGGTGATTTTATGCCCCACACCTCCTTACCCTTGTAAGATATGTACTAAAAACGTCCCTCTCTCCTAGATTACAAAATCTATACCTTTATAACTATTTTCTTTCTCTTTTTATATATTTCCTAGATGTTTCCACTTTTGCCGATATAATTTTTGATAACATAATGTCTTTGCCACAAAACCCGAACTTTTCAAATAAAAATATATTGAAATTATATTTAAAAAAAAAGACTATATTTAAATCTTTAAAATAATATTCTTGTAAAAATTACCTCATCTTTATAAAACACTGTTCCATATCAACTCCACTACGTTCACAATTCATTTGATAACCCAATACTCTGTCTTTAAAAGCGGATGCACGCCTTTTACAATCTTTTTGCTGTTGAAACCCTCATTGACTGATCATTATTTCTTAATGCCACTCTGATAAGAGGGGAGTGTCTCACAAGCGTCTGCCCAGATCTTCTCAAGTTCAACACTTTCTCCAAATACCAAATCTATGTCATAGTGCTTTCTAAATAATGGGACAGCATCTGACTTGATAATGCACAACCTCATATATCGTCGGAACCCACGCTACCTTTTGTGAAACAAGGTACTGGGTTATCCATTGACATCTCAAATGAATCGTTAAATGATATGAAAGGGTCAAGTCTAGTGGAGAGTTTTCCTCTACGCTTCTTTTTTTAACGTTTTAGTGAAAGAATTAGTTTGTATGTAAATCTTGCTGGAAACTTGACTTTCTTTTAAATTTATCAATTCAAATATAGTGTGCAGGCGGACTCTTTCCTACCAATGTCCCTATTTATTTCATTTGAAGGGTCGGGTTGCAAAAACTCACATTCTCCAAAGTATAAATAAGATATAGTGTTATGCACCTTCATTGGCGATTTGATCCAATTTAATTTATTATTATCAAACAAGTAGGTTTGTAACAGAATATATAACTTAACCCGCTTCCGCAAAACAGTTGTATTTAACAGGTAAAAAGGCGCCAAACACAGCATTAATTCTATATTAAACATTTACATGCTAAATTTGGCTAGTTTCTTTTGTTTTATTTCGAAAGTTCAATAATTATTACTTATCGTTTGCAAAAATTAATTTATATTTCAAAGAATAAATATGTAATATTCCTCGCTTTTTTTTAAATAGAATGAAAATATTTCATATCAACATACAAAGAATCTCGTAGTGAAATATATTTGACGTCATTTCAAACTGATCGATGTCGCAAAAATAAATTTATTTTAATTTATTGTCTAAAAGAATTAAAGTTTCTCGAGCGATTGTTGCGAATGGCAATGGTGATTTAATTCTAATAAAAATGGCTTTCTATGCTTTTTAAATGAGCATTAAATTTTGCAGTTTTTTAAATAATTGAAGTACTTCAAATTCTAATTATTATCTGAAAGTTTCAATGTATTCTAATTTCGATGCGCTGAATTTTTTGACGTATCACACTTGTCCGTAGCATTTGTAGTTTGGGCTATGAAAGTGTGTGACGGACAGATGGACAGACATACAGACGGACTGAACGATTATAATGCCTTCCACTTTTTACGTTATAAACGTAGTGTGGAAGCTAAAATTACTTATGAAAGAACCAGACCCTATAATTTAGTTACACTTTGGAGAATGTGAGTTTTTGCAACTAGATCCTCCATTTCTAGTGTCATTGGCTTACGTTGATGTCCCAAAGTTGCAACTTGATGGATTTTAAAGGAATTTTATTTTTTTAATAAGAATTTTAACAGAGACCGTTGATAAAAAGTTGATTTCTAATGATTAACTCTTTTCATACTAGCGTCTATCAAAGTTTATTTATTCAAAATAGTATGCATAAATTTTTTTATTCAAATGTGAATAGGTTTACACGCAGGTAACAACAATGAACTGATATCAACACAACTGCCGCTTTCCAAATAAGAGTATTCATGAGCAAAATTGTACCGAACCTCCAGATACAGTGTCTTCAAAACTGGATAACAAGGAACTAAATATTAATAGCTAATAATTTACTGTTATATTTTAACTTGATATTTACATTTCAAAATTTAAGGGTTCTTGCAATATTACCATTTGCACTTGATCATCATGGTAAACATGTTAACAGCGGTTGCAGTTGAACGATACTGTCTGAATACAAGGAACACGGAGCATCTAAATACAAAGTCGTTGGCGACTAACATGCTTTGTCATAGGGACAGAAACCAGCTCAAAGTCGGAATAATTATTAAGTATGATTTGCATAAGTGTATTCATATGGTAACTAAACATAAATGTTTGCCATGTAAATCTCAACTCTTGGGTTAGAAAAATAAATAATCAAAAAGAAAGTAACCGTTTTGTGGACAGAGGTTGATCTCCGATCCATTACCTAAATTCTATAAATGTTAAAAAACAAGTAGGGGTTTGTTACAGAATCTGTCACTTAAACCGCTTCCACACAACATTTGTGCTCAACAGGAAACAAACGATTTATACACCTCAGAAAGTAATTCGCCAAACAGAGCCTTTAGCTAGTTGTAATTAAAAATTTAAACGATAAAATTAATTAATTTCATTAATCTTCTTTCTCAGATTTAATAATTAGACTTTATCGTTTGCTTAATTTGTTTGAAGTTCGAAGAATAATAATGTAATCTTTTTTAATAAATATCTTTTTGTCGTCACACTTTATCATTTACATTTCTTTCGAAAATTCAGTCATTTATCGTTTGTTAAATTAATTTACACTTCGAAAAATATATAATTAGTGCAATTGATGCTTTAAAAATAAAAGCAAAACTTTGCATATTTTTTATGCCAAGTTAGAATTCTCTATGCATCTTTCTTCATACATATATAATAAACCATCAAAAGAACTCTATTGTGATATTACAACAATCCAAACTGAATTATATCGCATAAATAAATATTCTTTCAAAAGTTATTTTTATTTTAAATAAAGTTTCTCGTACGTTTAACGAAATGACAACAGTGAAAATATTGAATAAAAATGGAATTTTCATGTTATTTCAATGTAGATTAAATTTTTAGTTATTTAAATTTTAAATAAACTTCTAATTAAAATTTTTAAATGAAATTTGGAATGTAGCCTAATCTGATTTTTTGCTTCAAAATGACGTATCCCACTTGTCTGTGGGACTTGTGGTTCTTTCTGTGAAAGTGGGTGACAGACGGACGGACTGAACGATTATAATACCTTCCACTTTTTACGTTATAAACGTAGTGTGGAAGCTAAAAACTAAAAAACTTTCAATTACCACTAACTATTCAATCGGTTAACAGTATTTAATTGTAAAAAAAAAAAACTTTTCAGCCGTATAACACCACAACATCAATGGTGTTCAGGAGGATTTTTAAAAAAAATCGTCTTTGGAGACGGAACTTTCGCTGGGATATTTATCTTATGAAATCTCAATGTGAAGTTCATTGGTAGCAAAGGAGTTTCTGGTAGGCGTTTGTTTTTTTTCCGTAAAACCATATTCCGCCTTTTTTTTCCCGCCAGAGAAGTCCAGTCAGTTTCTTGGTGAAGGTGAAAGTTCTTTTATCGGCATTTTACGTGACACGAAGCAGAAGGAGTGTTTCGGAAATATTTATCAACTTTGATGAGGATTATTGTCAACTCTTAATGAGTTGTTTATTGTCCATAAAGTCAAAGTTGTCTCATTCGAAAGCATATTTACGTTTCGATGAAAACAAAAATGTGGGATTATAATTTCTTTTTGCTAAACTCTGTTCTAAATTTAAATATAAATAACTGTTACAAAACTACTGCCACAGTTTTAACCCACAAAAACTCATCTGAATAATTCCTTTGAAGTTGCTTAGATGGTCAACTTGACTAACTAAAATCTCAAATTTGTTTTACAATATATTAATACTTTTAACGTTATAATCACAGTAAGGATAATAGTTTTGTATCATACTAATGAATTTGAATCCGTTTTTGGCATTTGCAAATCATTACTTAATTTGAAATTATAATTTTAATAAATCCATTCTATGACAAATTCCATGATTGTTATAAATATATATGTTCAGGAAAATTGGAAAGTCAATAATCAGGAAGTTCATAAATGCAAAATCAGGCTTACAAATTCAATTATGTTTATGATGTGTATACAAACTGTCAATTTTAAATGCTTTGAAACACAATATTACTTTTTCAAAAACTTTTATATTGTAAAACAAATCGTTAAAAGCTAAAACAAATCTTGTAAATTAAGCGCAATAAAATATCTTAATTTAGTCACGTGGATGGTAAAGCTAGAAAATAGACATACAATTAGCTGTCGTTTGTAAGCTTTAATTGGCTGGCATAAATTTTATTTATTATGTAACTTATGATTATTCCTTTTAGCTTTCACACTACGTTTATAACGTAAAAACTGGAAGTTATTATAATCGTTCAGTCCGTCTGTCCGTCTGTCACCCACTTTCATAGCCCAAACTATAAATGCTACATGCAAGTATACATATATTCACAATGCATATATTTCACAAAGAGATTCTTTTTTGTATGTTGATATGAAATGTTTTGGTTCTATTCAAAAGAAAGTAATATTACAAATTTATTCTTTGGAATATATAAATTAATATTTACAAACGATAATAATTATTGAAGAAATAATTATTGAATTTTTGAAATAAAATGAATGAAACTAGCCAAATTTAGCGCGTAACTGTTTATAAAAGAATTAATATTGTGTTTGGCGACATTTTTCCTGCTGAACACAAAAGTTGTGTGGAAGCGGGCTGAGTGACAGGTTCTGTTGTCATTAAATCAAGACATAAAAAAATCCTCAGTAAGATTAATCGATAGATGAAAAAATTCTAAACTTTATGGTGAGTTGTTTTACACTTTTGAAAAATAAATCGACACTATTTCATTGGGAGATTTTGAAACCACTGTTAAATAGCGTCCTGTAACGAAATACTTGTTAAGATCTCATGGCGAGGGGTTATGTTTGTTTAATTTCATTTTTTGGGAAAAAATTGTAAAGCTTGTACCTGCTTTTGCAATAAAGCACCAAAGGTGATTACCTTGATTATGTTGTTTTTATGTATCAATAAAAAAGCGTTTACAAAAACAAATATCAAACTAAAAATATTGCTACAACCATTGGGAGGTATCTATTACCATTTTCATTTGATCTCACACAAACCCTAATAGGATCACATTTTTTTAACTTCAGATGAATCACAAAATATAAAAAAAGAAAGTTATGTCCATAGGGAGACTTTCCCTCCAAGCTTATTCTATCAACGTCTTTATAAAAGGAAAAATGTGAATGGAAATACTGAAGATGGCCTCATTCTAAATTCAGCTATTTGGATGTCACTATAAAAAAAATCTTTTTTATTGCGGCGACATCAAGTTCACTATGGGTCATCCAAGGTTGCCGCAATGCCCGGATATTGATGGGACGGACATGTCATATTCTGTAGTTGACGCACTTTCAATAACGGATTCTTCATTGTCATTGTTATAAAAAACGGTTATGCAAAGGTTTAACTTACGGCACGGCAATGCCACATCAAAACAAATAACTGTTAAAATGTTTAATTGCGTGTTCAGAAATCATTTTGTACAAGCAGAAAAAGCTTTTGAATGTGTTAAATGTAATTTTAACCTTAAAAGTTTTTTTTGTATCCGTAATGTATCGTAACTGTAATCATAAATAAGCTGTTATAAAATAAGCTTCGGACATGTAAACACTTTGTAATTAAGCTCGGGAATTTACAGGAACATTACTCATCTAAATGTTTGTTGCCGACTACTTATTATAGTAAAATCAACACATGGCACGTGTTAAATGCGTAATGCACTTGTCTATGAAAAGAAACATAAGCCAGTAAAGGTAACTATTTGCTTACTTTGAACGTATCGTTTCGAATATTTAGATAACCATGGCTACTGTTACGTTTACAATTACATGTCAACCATTAAATAAGTTTGACTTTTACAAACATTAATTATTAGCCGATTAGATTAGCCACAATGAAAGAATCATTTCAAAAGGTATCGCTCAGTGAGCAGATTGAAAACCAAAACAGAAACGGAACAAACAGGCTGTTTAATCAGGCTGGTATCAATGTTCGCGTCCTGGAGGCTCCCTTGCTCCTGGCTTTAATAGACAGGATCAAACTGCTCTTGTCCGCTTTCGAAGTGGCCACCTTAAGACATTGAAATTTAATGAGGGATCCGGGAGCTTCGAAATTTGTTCTAACTGCTTTTTTGAGCAGGCTTCGCCTGATCACATACTCGCGTGCCTGGGGCTCTCCAAGCAGGATTTTGACGACGACCCTTTAATGGTGTTGGACTTTCTGAGGGTGTACGATGTCATGGACCTGGTCTAGCACTGCTGGCCTCCGGGGGCATGCAACAACAACAACAACAACAGGCTGTTTGGTTCTACTGCAAGGGCGACCAAGCAGAATCGATATTGACTACCTTGAAATTAAAATAAGATGAAGGTACGAAAAAGTAGTTATTAGTATTGGAAAATAATTTTGTAGGGAAACACATAACTCCATTTATGAAAGAACTAAGTTAAATCTCACAGTTCAAAGAGAGGGAACAGTGTATAGAAGAATTTATGTGAACCTTCCGTAATGTGTCGAAGTATTCCGAAATAAGGCGAAGTACTTGCTCCTTTGAAAATTTAACAGATAAAATAAAAAATTAATTAATAATAATAATCCGAAATATGGTGAATTATTTGCTCCTTTGGAAATTTAACAGATAAGCTAATTAGAGACCGTATTGTAACAAGATGTACTGGATGGGAAATTCTCTGAGAAAATGTAGTTCACAGTGATCTCACCCTAGAGAAGGCACATACAGAACAGTAATAGCAAGTCAATCATAAGGCTATAACAGATCTAAGACAAGTGACAATTTAACAGAGCTTTATCTCCAGGTCAAAAGAAAAATATTCATAAAAAATAAAACTACCCTACAGATGAAGAACACAAAAATTTTCAAGCAAACAAAAACCAGCGACAAATTTTGTTCGCTAGCCCATGTTTGTAAGAATATCGACATTTCAGCAGCATTCAAATCCAGGCACAATCCCCTTAGCAATAAAGCCGTGAGGAATTTTCCTCAAGGTAATAGATATAGGAACTAGATTGTTCACTTGCTTCAGTAATAAAACTTATCTGTAATGAATAATAAACTCCCTGGACCGACACTTCCTAAACTGAAAATTGAAAAACCAGAGAGAGTTCTACGACCAGTGGGCGGCTCCCATTACCATTTTCGGCTTGTGAATCTCAGGACAAACTCCGATAAGATCTAGGTGACTTATCTCTATTGTAGTATGACAAAGTTTTAATTTATACTTTGTGATTGTGAGTAAAAACGATTTAAAATGGACATTACATGGAAGCAAATGAAGATTTAAAAAATGCATATTATTTCCTTCCATTTAGTCAGAAAAAGAATTACCAAAGTTTGTAAACGTTTTGAAACACTTACTCTTAGAAAAAGGGTTAGATTGATTTTGGCTAGAGTTTCGAATAATGTACTCAAAAATCTTTAATAAGTTTCATCTTGTATTGTATTGCCATTTGTATTCATTCGAAAAGATAAGAAGATGCATCTGATTATTTTACAACTTCATACTACCTACATTTAAAAAAAAACTACCTATTAGGAAAAGTTATGCGAATTTATAGTGCGAACTGAGTTGTGCGTCCAATTTGTGACATTACTCAACATAGTGGGCACAGCTTTTAGTCTAAGTGTTATTTGACTTACTTAAACTCTCAAGGGTATCGTTGATACTCATGTAATAAAAAAGATTTTTGACGCAAATATCGAAAGGGTATAGTTACATCCTTATCAGATTACCATGGCGTTCTCCCTGGGACCCAAACAGAAAGAACAAATGATGTATTCGATCGTATGAGCAAGAATATCCCACTTTTGTGGCGACATCCACGGTAGGTTCAGCCGGGGTCATCAAAGGCATGCCCGTAGTGTCCGAAGATGGATCTAACATGTCTTCCTCGTGCCCACGGAATGTCTTCTCCGCCATTGATCCGAATCGGCACGTGATCGCACTTTAACTGCCGGGGATTAAAAATTAAAGTTTCGGTTTTGTTTTTCGTTCGATGGTTGACGGGCGGTTTTTCCATTCCAATTCAAAAAGTCGCGCTTGTATGGATGGTTGGATAAATTAAGAGTAAACTTTTAACGAAATAAGATACTGCTGTATCGAAGATCGATTTTCTATGCTTTATTAGCTGGTTCGCCGTCGCCTCTTAGCTAATATTTACACTGGAAATAACATTTTTACAATTATAGTTCAAATAGCTTAAATTAAGTGGTAAAATAACAGAAGCTAATGGTAAATTACCACTCTTTGCTTTTTAAACCTGAGATACTTGCATACAATTATAGAGGTTAAAATAGAAGACCGGTGATGATAAGATGATAAAGTTTTATTTTTTAATTTCATTCACCGAGATAGAGGTTGAAATGAGAAAAAAGATTATTCTCTTTATCTTTGAAAACAAGTTTGTTTTAAAGTAACTGTTACTGGATTACTACATTTCCTCATGAAAGGTCTTCATTGGCACCAAATTGCTATCTTTGTCAATATTTAAAAATATTAATGCAAAGAAATAAACTGATGGCCAATTATTTTGTAAGCCTTTATTCTTTATAGTCGTTTACAAAATTAAAAATCATTTTATCATTTTACGACATTTCTAAGGATGTTTCCCCATTTTATGACAATATTTTAAGACGTTATCATAATTAAATAAAAGAAAATACCCATTGAATTTCAACAATCGAAAAATCGTGATAATCACACAGGACCAACACTATACAAAATGAATTCAGGACCATCAAACACATGTTCATCATAAATCAACTTTCATCACCAAAAACTGGTTCCATTTAAATATATATCTACATCAATTACAGCGAAAAGATGGCATCACGCCTATAACACCGCAAAATAGTATTCAAATGTTATTGACCATAAAACTTCGTTTCCCTTGGTAATTTCTGTAAGTCTCCAACCCTTTTAGTGTCTGTTATCTATGAGTTATGTATTTCAGTACCCTTGAAAATTTGGGTGGTTCCATGTGACATTTCCGAAAGAAATAACCATTTTTTGTCCACAGAAGTTCATACTAATATCTCCATTTACACGGTACAGTTGTTGATCCTGTTAATTTATAACTAATTTGTTGAATTATATTGTCTCTTTCTTTTACAATAAACTTTAAAAATTATAGCGGTAAATCCTGATACATAGTTTTAAAAAATTACATCAGGTCATCACCGAACAAATGCAAAAGTTTAATGATTTCTCAGATTAATTAGTTAGTTTTTCTATTGGTTGTTTTTTATAGCAACTCCTATTTTGCTTGGTCAGTTTTCTTGACACCTTTGAAAAAACAACTTTCGATGTTTAACGAATCATTGAAATAGTGATTTAACTTTTTCAATAAATAGTAAATATATTAGTAAATCCTGATTACATAGTTTTTAAAAAATGACACATGATTAGACCCGAACACATACAGAAGTTAAATGATTTCTCGAATTATTTAGTTAGTTTTCCTATTGGTAGTTTTTGTTATATAGCTACTATAATTTTACTTTGTCCGTTTTGCTGATTCTTTTGGAAAATAACCTTAGATGTTAACAATATGAATAACGAATCATTAATATTAATGAAGTAATGAAATGAATTTTTAATAAATTTCTATTCCTGACAGATAACTATTCATGCCATTACTTTCATATTAGTGTAATCGCTTCTCATATATCGAATCTTTTGCTTTACAATCCACCACCTAATGATTTCAATTGTTTATCCACTAAAGTGACGCGACTAATCTAGCCAAAGCTGAAGCAGTTATAAAAGGAAGATCTTCCAAGAAGTAAAATATAGAGTAATTTAATTATAAAACACCGAATCAAAAAGTTCTTTTAAGAGTAGGCACTGTCTCTATCCTCATGACCCGGTACCCTTGTAATACGAAGGTTTACGACCTGCACTAAATGTCATTAACAGCCATCGAGACGTCGAGGAATTTCCGTAAAAACGCAAATATCCGGAAATCGGAGCAGACTCGGTGAGAATCGGCTGTAATTAGATATTCAGAATATTTCGAGTAAAGTTGAAGAGTTTCCGAAAAAAAAAATTAGACATTCATTTTGAAAAGAAGCAATCGATTTAGTGGTCGCGTTTGAAATTGCAATTAATTTATAATGACCAAACCGTAAAGCATTTCGCAGTACAGTTTTGTTTGTTATTCTATAATCTATCTATAAAAATTATGCACATTTGCTCCGTCTTATTTTTTATAGTTTCTTCAAACAAAAACAGAGTAAATAAAATATAATTTATTAAAATTTAACGATGATTTCGTAGTCGAAAAGTTAATAACTGAAACAAATCTATTCAGGCTACATTAATTTAAATTGTTGAAATCGTAGTGATTTTGGGGGTAATTGATAATTATGTTGGGGGTGGCGCCAGACCTCGATAAAGCTTTACCTCTTAATTAAGTTAACTATTATTCTTAGATTAAGTGAATATTATAATGACAAATAGTAGTTCAAGGGTTTACCTTTAGAAATACCTTCTCGTGAAGATTCAACTTTACAACGCCTC
Source organism: Oedothorax gibbosus (assembly GCA_019343175.1). Lineage (NCBI taxonomy): Eukaryota > Metazoa > Arthropoda > Arachnida > Araneae > Linyphiidae > Oedothorax > Oedothorax gibbosus. The sequence goes on along the minus strand of CM033270.1, from coordinate 9,476,526 downwards.
CATTGTGTTTTTTTTTTATGAAATGAAAGTAGCTACGAATGTAAATGATTGGGCCCTTCATTTTATTTTCTGTAATTTTACTAATTATGTTCAAACATTCGTGTTAATAAAAATTCTCTTAATATTTATGTTATTAAGTTATTTAGTTTATTGATGAAACAACATTTCAACAGTTATAAGAAACCATAAAACAACTTTTAATTAATGTAAAGATAAATTAATTTACAATTTTTATTTTTATTTAATAACATTCAGAGTAAAACAGTAGTTAAATTTACATTAAGTACCAAATAATATTATTATAGTAATAGTACCTTTTTAAACTAATTTCGAAAAGGTTCGTAGCCAGTTAAAAATAAAGACCTATACTTCAACTTCTCTTGTATATTATTTCTAAGAAGAATGACGTGTCTATGAGGACCTTGACACCAAAAGAAAGGAAAAGTTGCTTTATTTTAACTTTTCACACTTGTTTGAGCGAATATTTAAATAAAAAGATGGTCGCACCTTTTTCGTAATAATGTTTATACAACTTACTTAATGGTATTGTTGCGCTTCGTTAGAATTGATAGTAAGTTATAAAGTCATTCAATTATAAAATTAAACTGTTACATATGGTTAAGAACACCAGAATATAACCTTTTTTAAAGGAATAACGAATTAAATTAAGAAATTTTCTGCTTCCTGAATTTGTAAATAAAGACACAATTTTAGAATAGCTGTTGTGGATAAACGTAAGGAAAAAACGATGTCGATTTTGATAGTGATTTCAAAATCCAATCAAAAATTCAAATTATTTAACAGGTTGTTTATTTTACTTTAACTATTTATTAAATACACTATTAGAAATAATAAATAAATAATAGAACACAAAAGGGGTAGTAGATACTAGGAATAATTATTATGGTGGAAACTGCGCAAATTTCACCATAATAATTATTCCTGGTATCTACAACCCCACTTCACCACACTGCCATTGCATCTACCATGAACCATATTAGTGGTGAAACCTCAAACACCACATTTTTAATTTGAAGAATCTCTTCAACTAAATCATCTTTTAATTTTAGAACTGAACTGAAAAAATAATAATCAAATTCAATCATTCACAATTTATTTTTTGTCAAATAAAAATATGAACTAGATAACTATCACTGCACAAATTATCTAATTGCGATCGATCTTCTCATTTAAATATGTACAACTACCTTTGCATTCCTCTGCATTCACAACCATTTTTCTGTCGTCCCTCTTCACAATCCCGCCATAATTGTGAATTAAATGTTTCAGACACAGCTCATTATTTAGATACACACAGAACCTAATCACTAGTAATAACATTATGCACGCCAATTTGCCTACACCTGCCGAAATAAATATTCACTTTCTCGCCTCGAGTAGTAATTCCTGAAGATTCCAACAGCGAAATTTAAATGTGACACCTATCGACCTATGTAAATGATTTAGTGTTCTGTCTGAGGCCGACTTCCCGACGTGATGCTTATAGAAGTGAACGGTCAAGCTTGTCGTCCTTGTTTGAGGCGAGTCCACTCTTATTAAATTGATATTCATTTGAAATGAGAAAGATATAAATATTTCTTTCCACCCCCCCCACCTCCCTGGCAATTAAAGCTGAATGTTCTTTGATTTAAATAAAAACAAACAGGATTTTCCATGAAAGGAAGGAATATTTTTTAAGAGATACTCTCAATCTCAAAGGGTATCAATAAACTCATGTATGGTTCACGTTTTAAGTAGTATTCTGCCGTGGGCATTGTTGTAAGCACTCAATAACTCAAAAATAATAGAAAGTTTATAGTAAAATACTGAATTTTTCAGAGAACAAATAGTCCAACTCATTGGTGTGATTACTGCAATTTACCTACTCACGGCAGTATAAACGGACATTAGAAGATCAATTAGAGTTAAGAGGATGTGCCTTTCGTCGAATGTTCGAGACGTAGCTTCTGCTAGTCATCCTATAAATGGATTACTAGAGAAAGTACGGAATTTTAGCAAATGCCAGTTTGCCTAAGAAGACATAAGTAACGCCAACATCTAAATCAACATTTTGAAGGAAGATACCGGAAATACAATCAATTACAAATAAAAACTTTTCTTAAAGATTCCACCAAAAATGAAAGAAAATAGTTCCTAACTTCTTTTGGGAAGTAACCTCTCCCCCCCCCCCCCCTAAAACTGAACATGATATGTCCCCGCAAGTGTCATTAAAAACCCCAAAAACGAACTTGAGCAGAGGTCGTCTGCATGGAAATGTTGCGTTTGGCAAGTTTCCGATATACTGGTTATTGTGTAGCAAATGATACGTCAATAAAGTGGTATTTAGTGACGTCAGACAGTGAAATCACATCGTTGAAATACGGAGATGATGAGCTCACGTACTGAAATCCGTCGGCAGATTTCAGTGCCTTACCGTGGCGTGGCAGAGGGCTACGGGGTCACGGTGGTGTTGTGTGAGATCATGTAGCATTGAAATAGAAATGAAAGTCCTAAATTGGGTATTTTCCTTTGTTAATATTAATTCGAGAAAACTGGTGATGGATGGGAAAATGTATTTAAATTCTGACGTGATCCTTGTGGAAAATTCAACAAATAAGCCTATTTAAATTGTATATGATTAAGAAAAGTAACTATTTATAATGTAGGTATAAGATAATTTATAGTTTAACTACGCAACTTACCTAACTACTTTCAATTTAACTACTTCCTTATTTATTTAATGTCATGAAGCAAGATTTTCAGGAGAAATGTATGGTAAAAATGACATGTAGTATTTTCGGTAAACCAATCTACTACAATAATAATGACGAAATAAATAACTAAAAAATTATGAGTGAGTATAATCTGGCAAATTAGCCTTCATAGAGAGATGACTAAGTGATCAGATGACTTTGATATGAAATTTAAACTCTAAATTTTACTGTTTTCCTATGACATTCGTGATAATAATACGAGGTACCAATTAGTTCGGGAAAACTATAGTTATAAATGACAAAATTTATTTTTAATTCTGATAACATCATTGTGGAATTCTCATTGAATATTATTTAAATTAGCCCTTTGAAGACGAAAATAAGTATAATATTCATTTCATTCATCCTTGATACTCGTGTTTCCATCTTCCAACTGGCGTGTCAATAGGGTTGGTGATAAATATTTAACAATTAATAATTAAATTCCTACCACTTTTCTGGGATGGTAGTTGAATCCATAATAAAGTTATTAAAGATAACTTTGGACAGAATTTTAAAATTTTAATACATGAAAAATATTTTTCGAAGTTACAAGCAATAAAAAGTAATTTGTTTCTGATTTCAATAACAAATATTAAGCACACTTCTCATATATATCAATAGAACCTCAAGATCAAACATGATAAAATAAAGCTCACAGAAATAATGTTTAAGATTTAAAATGTTTCTACAATTTTTAGCAATATAAAAAAAAGTGAAATTATATCAAATGCAACCAAATATGAAACAAAAATATAATAACGGGAAATAGTTCACTTCAAGTAGATTTTGTTCAAATCCTTAAAAGTCTTAACAAGTCAAACATTTATATATTAAAGTTAGAAAATGCTATTAATAACTTCCTTGTTTTAAAAATATTACTCGAAATACGCTAAACGTTATTTAAACGGACGTTTAAAATAAATATTTTTTTTAATTTAAGACTAAAATAAACAAACTTAGAAAGATTCAAAACTTTGTCTTGGTATGCGATTTCCTGACCTTCAAAGTTAAACATATATATTTCTCTGAAAGTTAAATAAACTTTTTATTCACGAAAACATTCGTAAAGTTTAAACGCGTTTCAATGAAAGGTAAATGTCCTCTTAGATTATAGTTTATTTATAAGTACTACGTAAAAATATGCTGCTAAAAGTTATGAAACAAATGCAACACACTCATTCATCATCAAATACTGTGCATTATGTTACAGTGTTTTTTAGAATGTAACAAAAACAAGAAATTCGGAAAGAACTAAAAATAACAGCCTTTTTTCGGTTATTGTGATGCATCAGAAACTTTAATAGACAGGTGGACAAAAAAGTTATAATAGTTAGTCATTTGACATCATGCAGTTCAAACAAAAAAAATCATTTTAAAAATCTGATGCTTAGAACAGTAATTGAAAGGGAGAGAGATGGGCGAACGGGCACATTGACAAAATTATAAAAAATATATTTCTGATGTCATAATTTTCAAAAAAAAATATGATGCATATCAATACCTTACTTTTAATTTTTTTAATTCTTTCAAAATACAAAAACAAAGTAAGTCAGCCAAAAAATTAAAATTGTACCGTATTAATAACAAAAATGTTTCTGAGTATTTGCCTCTAGATCAATTTGCAATTTTGAATAGCTTTTTAATGAAACTAAATAAAACTAATTAAAAACAAAGCTATGTATTTTTTGTTTTCTTTGTGTTACTGTTAAAAGACATATTGACATGAAATCTACACAAACCACTTTGTCATTTGCTCAAAATATCCCTAATATTTCGGAATTTTTTTCCTTTTTTTTTTCTAAAAGTTCAAAATAATATATAATTAGTTAAAAATCAGTTTTTAAAGATAATCAAGTAAAGTCGAATAAGATAATTTTGACGCTGAAGGGAACCTTGGCCCAAGCTTTGGAAGCTAATAACATCTCATTGAATACACTCTTTAAAAATGTGCTTGACTTTTTCGATTAGTGGTAAATCTGCCTCCGCCTATGAATAAAAAAATATTCAGGTTAGAAAGTCAGTACAAGGGGTTTATGCTTGGTACCAAAGTTAACCCACTCGACATTATAATAATTAAATGTAAGAGAGACATTAAATGATTAACTTCATTCCACTTATTCTATTTTTAAAGTAAAGCAACAATTATCAAAATCGAAATATTCGAGACTGACAATCTGTAATGATCTTATGCAAAAATATTTATTGTACAAATAAAAGTGAAGATGTATTTTAAGTTCGAACTGTATATGTGTAAATCAACGAAAGTGTGGAATGTACTTTTCAATACGTTTAAAATATAAATAATTCGTTTAAAATATTCTGAAAAAATTTGAATGTTTATTTATATGAGTGCAAAGTAAATAAAGTTTGAAATGTTTTAAAAACGGTTCCAAAATACAAACTCTTTAAAAATGTTGTCAGACAGACAGCAAAGGGGAAAAAACTACGCTTACTGTGTTTTATATTTAGAAAAGACTTTCCTGAAATACTTTATATTTTAAAGCAAAATTTAGTCTTGAATTTCTAGATAGTTTTTCCGTAAACATAGACATGCCCTTGAAAGGTAAGAAAGAAGGCAGTTTTGTTGAGTTAGCTACTGAGGAAATTTGTTTTGTAAGTGCACTAAAACTCGAGTAAAACTTGATAGTATTATCGAATTTGGTCCAAGTTCAAATAATTCTTACGCACCCTCCAGTTTTTTTTTTTTTTTAATTTTGAATCATGGATCAATAATTAAAAACATTACCTAAGAAAGATAAAATTAATTTTTTACAGTTTCTTTCAAAAACTATATTGTGGAGATTTAGCATTTAAGAGTTATTTCTAAAAATGAGAGCTTTTCCCAATATTGCATTATTTTTTGCTGCCAAAATCAAAACGACGTATCCTTACTTCAAAAACTCCAAAAGCGTAAGTTGAGGTAATTACTTATTTGCGCAAGAATCCTCAATAATAGAAATTTTTAGAGTAATTGTTATTGTTTTATGCTTTTGTTACGGTACACAAGTGTAGCAAAGAACTTTAAAGCAAACTTATTATAGACTACATTTACAATAACATTTTCAAACAACGTATTACTATTCTTATAATTATTATCTCCAAATGATATTTTGAAAAATAAATTTATTTATAATGGAATTTCAATTGTTTTAAATGCTTTAACCGTTATTCAAGTTCAAAAAATAATTACTTCCTATTGATATCCGAGATAAGTTCTTCAACTGGTTTGAAAATTCTAAACGGAAGACAACATTTCTCCTTTTGTTCAATAAACTGATTTGTTCTAATGATTCATTTGCTTTGTTGATCGCTAAATAATTAATTTATTTTATTTAGGAGTTTCTCTTTACTCAAACAGTTGCCCCGCGTTGCTTTTTCCTATGCCTGGAAAATATTTTAAATTTAATTATACTATTAAATTATTCTTTTATACTACAGCTGCAAATCCTCAAAATGCGTTTGATCTAACCTAACGTATCCCAGACAAATTTTCGGAGGATATACTGCAGTTTACCTGCCCACAATCTTGCCAAGGCAATGTGCAAAAGGAAAGGCAAGCTTATACATACAAGCTTTTTCTCAATGTGCACTTGAAAAAATAAAAGTAAAACCAACTACCCATAAAACATTTCTTAATCATGTTCTTAAAATCACCTTACTTCGAATATCAATGTTTTACTGGAGCTCGTGGTCTTGATTAAAGTTTTGAATTTCTATGCCCTTGAAATTTAAGAAGTTCAAATAATGCTTACGCACCCTTCAGTTATTATTTAAATTGTATTTTTTTTAAATTTTGAATCATGGGTCAATAATTAAAAACAACACCTAAGAAGGATAAAATTAATTTTTACAGTTAACTTTCGAAAACTATATTGTGGAGATTTAGCATTTGGGAGTTATTTCTAAAAATGATAGCTTTTCCCAATATTCCATTATTTTTTGCTGCAAAAATCAAAATGACGGATACTTACTTTAAAAACGTAAATACTCCAAAAGCGTAAGTTGAGGTAATTACTTATTTGCGTAAGAATCCTCAATAATAGAAATTTTTAGAGTAATTGTTATAGTTTTATGCTTTTGTTGTTACGATACACAATTGTAGCAAAGAACTTTAAAGTAAACTTGTTATAGACTACATTTTCAATAACATTTTCAAACCTCGTATTACTATTCTTATAATTATTCTCTCATAATGAGATTTTGAAAAAATAATGACTTTATTTATAACGGAATTTCAATTGTTTTAAATGCTTTAACCGTTATTCAAGTTCAAAAAATAATTACTTCCTATTGATTTCCTAAACTGGTTTGAAAATTCTAAACGGAAGACAACTTTTCTCCTTTTGTACAATAAACTGATTTTTTCTAAGGATTCATTTGATTTGTTGATCAATAAATAATTAATTTATTTTATTTGGGAGTTTCTCTTTACTCAAACAGTTGCCCCGCATTGCTTTTTCCTATGCCTGGAAAATATTTGAAATTTACTTATACTATGAAATTATTCTTTTATACTACAGCTGCTAATTTTCAAAATGCGTTTGATCTAACGTATCCTAGACAAATTTTTGGAGGATATACTACAGTTTACCTGCCCACAATCTTGCCATGGCAATGTGAAAAGGAAAGGCAAGCTTATACATACAAGCTTTTTCTCAATGTGCACTTGAAAAAATAAAAGTAAAACCAACTACCCATAAAACATTTCTTAATCATGTTCTTAAAATCACCTTACTTCGAATATCAATGTTTTACTGGAGCTCGTGGGAAATTAATAAACGCGTTTTATCAATTATTCTAGGAAACACATTTTTCCTACGGTGCAATTCGTTCATATCTTGAGGGGTATCTTTGTTATTGTACGCTTCTTAATTGGACTAAAACGCAAAGTTTGTGACTTTTGCAAGCTTCAACATCTAAAACTAATTTCGGAAACAATCTGTACAAGATAGTATAGCTCATATCTAAATTGGCATTTTGTACCTTTATCAGACTTATTTTTTAAAAAAAAGAATACCCATTTTCGATACCTTGTAACTAATGATAATAAGTAGAATTGGAAATACATTAGTCGTACATGTCCAATAAGCTTTTAAGTTTATTCTGTTGGAAAAAGTTTGCAGCATTTTGCATTATTAAACGCAGGCAAGTCAACGCTTTTTTCGTTTCTTTTATCGTTCTATACATGTCCGTAATCCCTTCTTACTTATACAATGTTACCTTTTAATAAATTTGATTAATCCACTGGTTCTACACATGACACATAACATAATTCAAAATCCGGTATATTCTTTATGAATCAACCCCATGGAATGTAACAAAAACAAGAAGTTGCATCTCTTTTCGTGAAGTTATTCTCAGAAGGATGACGTCACGAACCATTAGCATCTCCATTAGTAGCAGTTTCCTACCAGTACGACAAGTGGCCAAAGGGCTTCGGGTTTTCCCCCAAGCAAAGATCACACACTGGTCTCGTCATCGGTCGTCACTGGAGTCACTCTATATCAACTTGTACTAATAAGTCAAGACAACTCGAAATTTTGGCGAGTCGGCGAAAGCTTTATTTTAATGTCCGAATCAATTTTCGGCCAGTTTGACTCTTTCCATTCACCAAGCTATTAGTCTTATTGAACACGGTTTAAAACACCGACAAGGTTGTCACGTCTCTGTCTATACATTAGTAGAACCGATTTCTCCCGATATCTACTATTTCCACAATTGAGGACTACATTGTAAAATCTCTTAATATTACAGAAAAACATATATTTACAGAAAAATACTGTTAACAGTTTTTTTTTACTGTTTAAAATGAAAACAGTTTTTTCTGTTTCAAACCGTAAAGAGTATACTAAATTGCAACCAAAGAAACATTTTAACTGTTTAGGCATTTAACTGTTCTTATCTAAAACTAGTAGTCTGTACTATCATGGTTTGAACCCGCCTTCGGCAATTTATAATTCCTCGGAAGTGTTATGGTCAGTATCCCCTCATGGCACTGAGCTGACCAATAAGTCGATTTACCGCTTGAGATGTAGAATTTTTTTATTTACAATTTGTCTTTTATAAGACATCTTTTGCACTAAAATTACAAATAGTTCATATAAAATAAACAGATTTCCTCTGTAAATATTACGGCATTTTTCTGGCACACCAATTTAGATTTTTTTTGTAAAAACAATACTTTTTTACAATGTACAACTGAAAAGCGGAAAACGCATAATGGACAAAACGGATAACAAATCGAAAGGTGAATCATCGTGGTCATCAGGATCAGTATACCTGATTGCCAACGTCCTTGTGAAGAGACGTCCTTGTCAATGAGGGTTACATGAGAATTACGCAGCTTTTCACTTCAACCGTCCTTGACCCAGTCGACTCTTACCTGCTTATTAGACTGTCAGATCTTCCTCCTGGAGATGGGGAGGAACAGAGCAATCGCGTATCTATACTCCTGTTCTTTGAGATAGGGGTAAATTAAAGGATAGACCCAGGTAGAGCAGTCATGTGGGATCCGTATGGGCCCGTTTGGGGTAATGTGGGCACAACCCATATGAACGACGCCGTTTATATTTGGTCAAACCCACAAGGGCCCTCCTGGGTCACCCCACGCCCTTGGACAACTACGTCTTACTTAGGATTATCTCTAAAAAAATTAGTGAAAACATGGAAATAGTTAACTTTTTGTGGCAGAATTATATCAATTTTACAATGAAACATAATTTAACGTTCAAATTATAATTTCTTAATCCAAATAAGAACTATAACACTATGTCCTAGATTACTTCTTTCGATAACATGAGCTTTATATGGGTAGCCATAATAATCTTGAGTATGGATTAAAAAATATCAGAGAGTCACGTGGGCCTATGTCTAGTAGCAAAACAATAGGCGATAAGACAAAAAATTGACGTCTTTATGCTTCTTTGGAAACACAAAAAGGAGTAAAAATATCTATATGAGAAAGTTTTTGACATCTCAAATGTCAGCAAGATCCGATGTAAAAATTGATGTATCTAAATTAAAATATATTTTAACCTTAATAACCAGCAGCGACGTAAGCAAATAAATACGTCACATATATTCCACCAAAAAGATCATTTAGAACCAAATCTAGATCTACAAATTGCGAGGTTCGCAATTAACGCACTATTTGTGACTAACATCAACATCTTCATTTTCGAATAAAAACGTTAAAGTTAAGCTTTTTAAATTTGTTTTTCGTGTAATTTAATTTGTCCTACATAAATTGTTAGGTTATATGGACTTCATTTGTCTTATATTTGGTTTATTTAGATAAACTTATGCCGGAAGCTAATTTTCGCGTGACAAATCAGCTTGCCAACCAACGTTAATGGGCTAAACATGAACAGAACCCTGTAACAACTGCTTTTCCCAAAGTATGCTTATTTACCTCACTCTCCCTTTCATCTGTTGAGCAACGTTTCCACCCTCCCCTGACCATAGAACCATATGGTTTTCATTCTTGCATTTTTTTTCCTCAAAGAAGCATTGTTATTGTGTTTTATAACTCCTTAAATATTCTTTGGTGGAAATTATAGTTTTTTGGAATAAAGCTTGGCCAACGCCCAGTGGTTTACAAGAGAAAAAATAAGACCGAACGCGCAGCACAATAGGTTTTCATACATCTCTGGATGAGAACGCTGTTATATACCAACTCATTTTGACTGAATTTTCAATGGAATATTTTAATGGTGAGATTCATTGATGTAGCGTCTTTTGGAACAATAAGTGGTTAACTCCATGAATCGAATAGAATGTTAATCAACAGACAGTTTTTGGCGAACTTGCCCCCCACCAAGAAATTTATAAGTCATAACAGACAGTTTATTATAAATTTCGGTACTTGCCCATTTCGCGAGAGCAAGCAATAAAGTCACCAAAATACAACAGCCACTCAACGGAATATTTCCAATGATAATCTTTAACTGTGTATACAGTGGTTCTTTAAAGATGTGTACTGTGTTGTGTCGTCAGAAAATTCCTTTTTTCACCAAGGATTCCATTAATTTGTTCCATGAAGAATAAACAACATTATAGAGTACTTAAGTTATTAAAGGAATAATTCTAGTAACACAATTATTAATAATTAGGGTTTTTAATCAAGTGTCTATCAGATTACAAATTATAATTACTTAATTCAACTTTAATACCTTTAAAAAAAAATTATTATTTATTGTCTTTTTTTAACAAAAAGCACAAGGAAAAGATACAACTCGTTTGAAAATAGTCTATCATGATTAAAAAAAGGAATCAGTGACCTTTTAACTATCTTTTACCAAAGATATTTACAAATCAGCCTATTACATATTAATCGTAATTTAACTCTGGAAACCCAGGTGATAGAAAAGTTGAAAATTGATCTGATGAAATAACAATAAATATCAATTAAAATTTAATCAAGCTTTCAGGTGGCACTCCTAAAAAAACAACTTGCCTATAATTAAGGTCAGGTTTTGTGCGGTATACAGTTTTCCAATCTGCGCATCTCAATAAAAATTATAAAGAAGAAATTAAGTCTAGTTTTCTAAGCAATTTGATTGATTAGATTTGTTTTGGAAATGGGAATCTTGATTTATTGGATCTTTACACAATAGATTTTGATAATCTCTTTCAGGCAGAAAAATAATAAGTTTAACAAATATGGGCTTATTACTGGTTCTCCATTGTAATTTAAAATTTCTTAATAATATAACATTAATACCTTAAAATCAAGTTTATATCTGGTTATAAGACGACATTTTTTCAAAAACATCCGTATTAGATTCGAAATTGATCTACAAATAAAATCTAATATTTTCCGATTTGATCTAAAACTTATTCTGATGAAGTATGATAGGTAAAACACAAGGTATTATATTACAGCAATAGAAAAGATGGAAATATAATCATTTGATGAACAAAATATTTTTTTGTTGAAGACCCTCAAAAGTATTTAATAACTTAAATTCCGTGTTTCTGTCAATGTTCATCTGGTTCTTGGGTAATTCCTCTTAAATATTTTTAATGATCATGTACAATATTCTATAATATGGTGAAGGAGTTTATTTGCTTGTGATCAAAAGTTTAATAGTGAAAGGTTTTAATCACTTCAAACACCAAATCTAAGTACAGGCTCAGGATTTCGAATCAAAATAGATTTAACGTGCACCAGTCCCATATAGGCAGCGTTATTTATTGGAGAGAACTTTTTCTGCACTCTGTTAAAAATTGGGCACTTGCTTTCCCCAAAAATATGGTTCATTTTGTTGTTGTTATTTCTCATTCCCGTGACTAGCAGAGCTAAATCAGTTCCATGAGTTTGTTCACTTTGAGAAAGTTCCCGTACCAATAGGGGATCTTGAACCAAATCTTGCCTGGTAAGTCCCAGACAATATAAAATGTGGTTAGGGGAGGCATGGGCAGTAATTTCGAAGTGTTTATTATTACCGAGAACAGTCATTGAGGGCAGATGACCGCAGAAGACCCGGGTAATATGGTTCATACTAGCTGCAACTGCTGTGTAGAGAAATTTTCTTCACATTTTCGGTGTTCGATTGAACCATAGCCAGACCATACCAGATGACCACTGAGAACATGAATAATATGGTTCATAGTCGCTGCAACTGCTATGCAGTGAAATTTTCACTATATTTTCATTGTTCGGTTGAACACTTTTTTGTGTTTTCGTTTCCAAAACCTAAAAGTTGTTCTAACGAACACCGAAAATATGGGGGAAAATTTCCCACACAGCCGTTACAGCTACTAGGAACCATAATTATGGTGATACCAAGCACAAAAATGCCAGAGTTCTCCCCAATTTGGAAAAGCTTCATAGCAACAGAATAAAGTTTCTCCCCACTCAAAATTCCCCCCCTTTTAATCGACACCCCTTTTCCTGATATCATGCTTCACGGCTTCGCGCTGTCGACTATTATTTTGTGTTGTGAATTGAAGGCGATCGTTTTTGAGACTCGAAGAAACATGTAAAATTTGTACCAACAAACAAACTATTTTTGTCAATAATCTAAGTTGTTTCATTCATGAATCCTCTCATTGTGTAGCCCATTTATTGTAGGACTACACAAGAACAGTACCTACCCAGTTAGCCTCCTTGGTTTGCCTACTCAACTCACCAATCCGCGCCGTCCCCTAAAATACCAGGAAATTTGATACGTTCATCTCATATACCTTTCAAGTACGATGACCTCATGCGTAAAACGTATTTTTCGAATTGCTCAATAATTGTAAGATTGGACGTCTCAAAAACTCAAACCTATTTTTTTAACTTTTGGCACACCCTTGTCTGGTTATGATCAAAAACGTGAAAGGAAAGCTGGAACTTCTAATTACGATGCTAATTTTGTTTATTGAAACCTTAAACTTAATGATAGTATTTTGTTGCTAACTCAATTATGTCAATTTCGTTAGTATGTGATATTCAATTTTCTCCCAACAATGCATTAGTATTTATGCTCGGGTTATCATTTTTTAATTCCCACTAATGACTTTTTTGTGCCTACTCACAATAAGCAATCTTCTAATTCGAGATTTAAAATTGTTTATTATAAAAGTCACTTTGAACAAAGTACTAATACTTACATTTTCTTTTAAATGAGAAAAATGCTATTTAAAATTATTTTTAAGAAATATTTCATTTATATTGTTTTTCTTGGAATCATTCTAATTTAAATAATTATAAAACAATTAATGTGTTTGCTATGTATATGCAAAATCAAATACAATGTTATTCTACGAAGAGATTATTATCGTTCTAAACAAACATGTGATAAATATGCTGCAATAAAAATGGAATGCATTAAGAAAAACTTTATCTTCGATACTTAATCATTAATAAGTTATAGGCTTCTTCAAAAAATCAATTTCCTACAATCAAAGTCAATTTACTTATATCTGCTTTCAGATTAAGAATATTTTAAAGTTTATTGTATCTGTAAGTAGTTAATGATTATTTGGGATACTCTAGTCTAGCATTCTTCTGGTACGACACTATTAATACTTACTGCAATATACTGTTACTTTAAGATAGGAAATGCAATATATATGCATTATCAGTTATCTAAACTTCTGGTGGTATCATCTATTCCCCGATAACGTTTTCACTTGGAAAGCTACAGTGATTGGTCAATAAATTTTTATGTGGATGGCCACAAATGAAACTCGTAAATTCAAATAAATACTAAAATATTTTATGTATAGTTCAAAATATTTGTCCGTGCTTTTCGCTAGCCAAGTTTAATAGTTTGGGCTAATAGTTTTGTAGATGATTTCGGATACGAAAATTCTTAATACCGTAACTGTCACTTTTATGCGATTCTGCCATATTGTATTTGTATTTTATAAACTAACAATCCAAAACAATATTTACTGCTAAGAGTATTTTTAATGCCTAAATATTCTTAACTTTGTAAAAAAAATTTAAGTATTCACTTTCCATAGGTCATCGTCAGCGCCAAGTCAAAATTTGTAAACTTTAATGTATCAAGAATCAAATACTCGTAATGTATCAAGACTAAAATACTCGTTTCTCTCTGTTGTAGGTAAATATGTTATAACTTAACTACTATAACACACTAAAAATACAATATCGGGCATGTAAGCAGAAAATTCTATATTTCTCTAAGTGTACTTCTAAGGCAACCAAGTAATCCACCTCTATATGGCCTCTCATAATTTTAAAGACCGATACCTTTGTTAAGTTAGTCATGCACCTTTAAGCCTAGGGCTTACTTATTCTTTTACTTATACACTTTTAGATACCGTTTTTAAGTGTTTAGGTACCTTTTGAATATTACATCTGCAATTTGATGTATTTCTATCATCGGTATTAAGGACTAGAATTGAAAACCAAGCCTCCTTAGGTGTAATGTCGCTCACAAGTATAAACCATCAATTTAAAGAACATTTAGCCAGTGCGCATTGTACGCCTTTTGGACAAAATTACTTTGAAACCTGTGTGAACAAGAGGTGAAAAGTTCTTCTCGGAAAGTTTATGTTAACCACATACCTCAAAAACTAAACCCAAACAATATAAATGGTTTCTTTCCAGTTAACGTAGCGTAATCATGTCCAAGTAGTTGCCTCTAACGTACAACTAGCTTTTGGAAAGATATAACAACTATTAAATCTAACCACTTTGAACTGTTAGGTATTTGTTGGAAAATGTCTATACAAGTACACTCAATTATTTCGACAGTTATTTTAACTGAAAAATAATGCCAAGAATTTATAACATATCCCGTAGAGTAACATTTGTTGATTGTTTACAACGAAAAGTACATTTAACTATCAGCAATTTAAAGGAAAAATAAGTTAAAACAAAATATGGCTAATGATATTCTCCACTTATTTACAGCTACCAATGTGGCTTTAGAAAAGAACAAAATGCAACAAATGGATCTAGTGGAAATAGTCTGATTGAAAGTCGAAACTCGTATTCAACCGTGTAATTATTATTTATTCCAAGAGAATGAAGTTTTAGCATTCCGTCTTCCAACAGTAAACATCCCTTTGCCAGTGTCCCCAGTTTTTTCCTCTTTGCTTTTTTGTAGATTTATTAAAAGACGAAAATGACTATTTTCATTCCGATAATTAATTCAATGCGAGTAATAAAGGAGCATAACAGAGTTTGTTGTCAATATATCATCCTTAATTGTTAAGGTTAAACGAGGATATAATTTTAGCCCCTCGTATTAGACCAAAAAGCAGAAAAAATTTTAAACGCAAAAGCTGTTATTATCAGCAAGAAAGGACACCTTAAAGGGGTCATTAACTAATAAACCGTAGCATTTTTAGCGCTTTTAATGCAATAATCCATTTAGAGAAGGTGTTTCATGCTGCCTGCGTGGGCTTAGATTGCAGCACTTTTTTTATACAGTTTTGAGAAGACAAACAATTTTAATGAGCTTTTTTTTTTTTAATTTAAAGAGACTCTTTTATGGGTAGTAATAAATTGTTAAAATTGCTTTTTTTAATAATTTCCAGCGCATTTCAGATCTTGAATTTGTTCACTTAATATCTGAATCTGCATTCTGCATAAAATATGCAAAGGTTCAGAGATAATAGTCTTGTTTTAGTTGTGTTTGCATTTCTGATATATTCTAAAGTTCAATTTTGGCACGAAAAAAATATTAAAATAACAAAAGAAGTAACTTTAATTGTTTCATATCGGCATTATGTAAGGGAACCTGGGGACCCTTGGCCATAAGGGAGCCTTAGCCCACCTTTAAATTTTAGTATTGAAAAATATTTTAGCATTTTCACAATAAATGGTACTTAAATCTATTGTTGTCAGCAGACAGCCACCAAAGTTTCATTGTGCTGCTTATTAACAGTGAGGATAAAATAAAATAAAAAGTTTCTCATCCCAAAAAGTAAGCATTTTTTAAATTTATTTATTAATTATTAATACTATGGTATTTTAATATGCTATGGTATTAATTATATATTATGGTATTTTATTAATACTGTTTTTCATGTTTATTTAAGTTATAAAGTTTGTGCAATGAAGTAGGCTTCAAATCACCATGTGCCATTCTTTACGAAATGGCTAGGTGGGGAGGCTTCGCCCACTCTACGTAAGGCCTGAGTTTCTCATAAAAGTAATGAGTAAAAAGTTTCTCATCCCAAAAAGTAAGCATTTTTTAAATTTATTTATTAATTATTAATACTATGGTATTTTAATATGCTATGGTATTAATTATATATTATGGTATTTTATTAATACTGTTTTTTCATGTTTTATTTAAGTTATAAAGTTTGTGCAATGAAGTAGGCTTCAAATCACCATGTGCCATTCTTTACGAAATGGCTAGGTGGGGAGGCTTCGCCCACTCTACGTAAGGCCTGTAAGGTAGGGTTGGCCACTCTGGACCAAGGCCCCCTAAGTTAACTAGTTATGAAAATCTATAAATAATGTTTATCAAATGCACAGTTTATAGTAACCGTATGATAATAACTTTACGTAGTTAATAGATTGATTATAAATATATGTACTTATTTACAATAAAACCAAAACCTCAACTAAATAACGTGTCAGTTATGACCAAATATCAATTTTTTTCGACGAAAACTAAATTATTAATTCAAGTATAATAATACACCATATTAATATAAAGATATTATCTGACTTTTTCGAGGGGGCACTGAACGAGTAGCTTTGAATGTACGCTTTGATTTTGACTGATTCCAGTATGTGCCGTTAAAATAAAAAGAGAATTCAAACTAAGGCAGTTATATGTTGTGCATTTTAATGAGTGTACAAACTGAATAAAATATACTTAACATAATTAAAAATTACTTGATAATGCAAATTTTAGAATGTTTTAATACAGATAATACTATAAAAATGTATTACTTAAAATATTAATTATGGTAAACATGATTTTTAAATGATTCTAGAGTGTCGAATTATAATATATTTTTTTTGTATTTAAGTTTTACAAAAATAAATTGAAATATTTATTATTGTGCACTTTAAAGTTGAACATTTTTTTTATGGGCCAAGCCTCCTTTACCATGGGCCAAGCCTCCCTTATAAAGGGAGGCTTGGCCCAGGTGTCTATGTTTTAAAAAACAATAAATTTAGAAAAGAAAAAATTCATTATTTATATTACACTATTATATCCTTGTTTCCAATAAAATTTCCTTTAATATGTACTACCATATGAAATGTTTACTGTAACAATAAAATTTATAAAAATAAAATTCTGAAAACATGGCCAAGACTCCCTATGTTTCTTTATTCATAGCAAGGACAGATTTACAAAATAAAGAAGAACAAAAAAGGATATCATAGTAAAGATATTAAAATTGTGGTAAAATTTAAAATTTGAAAATTTGAATTCAGTAAACTATAAACCTTAAAATATATATATATATATATATTAATTAGCTATTCAGATGAGACGTTTTAGGTCAATGTGTAATTTCAGCTTTGCTATATTTTAGCAGCTGTGCATTTTATAAGCACAGAAATAAGTTTTAAAACCATTACTTTTATAGAAAAAGTTTTAAAGAAGATCGTTTACTGGTATCAAGTCATTATATTTTTTTTAGTAATGACTTTCAGTGGATTGCTTTTAAGAGATCGTAACTGCATAAGGATCTTAAATTTTCCCTGCAAATTAACATTAAAAGGTTGGTTGCGGTTTGATTTTGATTTCTGATCCAGATAAAAAAAAAAACTACTTTGGAAACACAGATCTTCTCATAAGTTAAAATGTTTTTTTATAAATGAAAAATTCCCAGAACACAAACAGAACAAAATAACACATTAAAAAAATAATAATAATCACGATAATAATGCGTGTAATGGCAAAAGTGTATTGCATATTTAAATTAAGCAATTAATTTTAAAACTTTTATTATCGCCTTTATTGTAGACTATTTAGATGTGGAAATTTAGATTTAATGATTATATTCAAGATTTTTTTTCTTTTTTATTAGTTTTTTTTAAGCGTTCAACTAGAAAAATACATCACAATTACATCTTAATTTGTAACATAAAACGATAAAATAGTTCTTGTATAAAATCCATAAAATGAACAAATTGAAATATATTTATACCCATTACGAAATGTGGTTCAAACAAAAAAAATTATAATAACATTACAAAGATGAATTAGTATCATGTCGCACTATACCCGAAAAAAGAGAAATAACTAATCAAAAATCGGACTTTTGAATTAAATTACTAATATCTTCAAAAGTTTGAGATCTATTAATTGATATAATTTTGAGCAATACGAACGTTGAGCTACAATTATTAGCATATCTTTTTTTTTCATAGATGAAATGCAATTGGAGAACAAAACTTGACAAAGAGTGACTTAATGAAACAAATGAAAATTTATTTTACATGATATCTCTTAATAACGTCCTCAAAAATATTTCATTGTACTAGTATTGTTGCATAGAAACTAGTATTGTTGAATAGAAACTAGTATTGCTCATAGAAACTAGTATTGTTACATATAAACTAGTATTGTTACATAGAAACTAGTATTAATGCATAAAAACTAGTATTGTTGCATATAATTTTCAAAACATTACAACTAGTCTTAAAACGAGACATTAACTTCCAATTTGCCCATTCTAACACCCAACTGACATTCTTCTCCAACTGTCACGTATAATTTCTAAATTTGTATTCCATATTTGTGTCAACTAATGTCATATTCTCTGACAAAATACTAATCCAGAAACAAGTTCATAAAAGATAAAATACCTTAAATCCGTTGGCTCCTAAAACACTTTCGCTTACATAAAAAAAAGACTCATAAAAGTGATAGTGAACTTAGATGATACCAAATTTGTCTACAAGAGAAAGTAAGTTGGAAGGAACTAAATTCATGCTTGGTTTGACAAAACTTCAACTAAAAACACATTCGAAGATACGAATAGTATATTAGAACTACATAAAGAAATAGGAAAAACATTTCTATACATCTCGTTACTAAACTTATTATAAACTAAATTGTATTTTTAAGATCATGTCAACATTTAAAGAACCAAAATGCTCCCTAACAGTGTGGAATACAAACACATTGAAGAATAAAAATATAACAGGTCGTCACCCTTCCAAAAGTGACCAGAACGCTTCATGGTAAAGTCGAGACGATAACAAAGTATCGCCCTTTTAAAACTATTTGCATCATCGAATAAGGAACTTGCAATAATTTTTTATATATTTTAATTAGTATGTGTCGCACTACATCAATTTTCAATTTTCAGAAAAGTTCCAAAGTGAATTTGATCACGTTAGTTGTTTCATATTAATATATATTAATTATTAATTGGAAGTAAATGCTTTCTTTGATACATTAATATTATCTAAACATGCGTTCCAATGGTTTTTTAAAATGAATTTATCCTTTTGGGTATTTCAGAAACATACTTGTCACAATGTATTTTTGTCTACAATTCCGTTGTGCTGCTCGTTTTCTCAGCTCAAGCTTTTTGTCAATCTTTGAGTGTGACAAATTTTTGGTTTTGGTTGAAAGAACACTAGAGCTATGCGAAGTCTATTCAAGACGAGCCTTGTAATTTTATAACAGTTGTTAGTTTAAAAGTCGTTGCTATCAAATTTGTCACTTGCAACGCTGTCTAACAAATGTGGCGAAATATGCATCACGTACAGCATAACTCACAGCCCTGTTGTTTTAATGGAATCTTCTCTTTTCGAAAGAAACTCTTGAACACTATCGGCTGGATCACGTTTTTCCGTACGATTTCAGCATGCCAGCAGAGAACGAATCCTAAATTTATCAATGTTTTTGCAAAAAAATGTTTAATTCTGATCTTATTTAAAGAGTCCCGGCACGTTTCTACCTACGGAAAAAGGGACTCCGGTTAATGAGATGGGCAGCTTTTGATAAATTACCTCCTTTTTTTGTTGTCTTATCCGGACATGGGGCGAAAGTAATGGCTCACGATTTCGTATTCAAACTTTTGAAGACGAGTCACAGTTCAGTAAACAACAGCGAGGGAGCCAACCCGCGTTAATATATCATTTAAGGCATCACACTGTGCCAACATATCCGCCAAAGAATGGCTTTGTCCGAGAGGAGTCAGTAAATCGAAGATGAATATGAAAGTTAAAACTGAAGCAAAGAAAATTAATAAATCTAGTCATACACGGAGGGACTTATCTTCTTTTCATCCTTGATTGGTACGGTCTGCTCATGTGATATATAAGCACTAATCAAGGAGAAGAAGAAAAAAAAGTTAATTCCCCCAGACCAAGTCTCTCCGAGCAAGCCCACTTTCAATGCTTAAAATATTTAAACTCAAGTTACATTATTAGGAATTATTTTTATTTATCGCGCTAGTGTAATCGAATAAAGAATTTTAAACATTAGTTATCTCTGCAGCTGTGTTTCCATGGCCATAAGTCTTCCAAAAATTTGCAAAATGTCCCACTGGTGATGAGCTTTTATTAAAATTAACTGTTAATTTCAGTGGCATATTTTGAAAAGTATAAGATTCATTCTTTAGCTATTGTTTAAAAGACTGTGTATTTAAAGTAATAACGGCTAAAGGTTAAAATAACCTTAACAAAATTTAATATAACTAGTTTAATTCATAAAAGTTTAAGTTTGTTTTATAAAAGAAATTCGAATTCCAATTGCCAAAGATGTCAATAAACTTCGCTGTGAAACATCTAAATGCAATTGCATACTTAGTTGTAATTTATAAGTTCAAAAAGAAGAATAGATCATCTATTACAGTAGCGAACTGTATTATTAAAATTGTAACGAATACCAATTAGAAAGGCTAATTGATATACATTGCGGTGATTAATTTGTCATTAGAATATCAAAAGGCTATAATTAGTTTTACTAATATTATGTTGTCTGTAACTTTTTAGCTTCCACACTACACTACGTTTATAAGTAAACAAGTAGGTTTGTAACATAATCTGTCGTTTCACCCGCTTCCACACAACAGTTGTGTTTAACACGTAAAAAGGCGCCAAACACAGCATTAATTTTATGTTAAACATTTACATGCTAAATTTGGCTAGTTTCATTTATTTTATTTCGAAAATTCAATAATTATTACTTATCGTTTGCAAAAATTAATTTTTATTTCAAAGAATAAATATGTAATATTCCTCGCTTTTAAATAGAATAAAAACATTTCATATCAACATACAAAGAATTTCGTAGTGAAATATATTTGACGTCATTTCAAACTGACCGATGTCGAAAGAATAAATTTATTTTAATTTATTGTCTAAAAGAATTAAAATTTCTCGAGCGATTGTTGCGAATGGCAATAGTAATTTAATTCGAATAAAAATGGCTTCTTATGCTTTTTAAATGAACGTTAAATTTTGAAGTTTTTTAAATAATGAAAGTACTTCGAATTCGAATTATTTTCCGAAATTTTCAATGTATTCTAATGGGGTTGTTTCACGGCGGATCTGGCAATAGCTATGCGGTTTTGTTTACATGTCTATGTTGATGTCTTCCAACAGTATTGCCACCAGTTTTAGGAGAAAAACTACGAAAAAATACCATTTAATTCTAAAATTACAAAAACATTCCATAAAAATACTAGCGAAGCGTTTCACGATTTTTTAGTGTCACTAAAAAGATTCCAAAATGCAGCTAGTATTTTTACGATATTTTTTTGTAATTTTAAAATAATTCTAAAATAAATTCTAAATTACAAAAAAATATCGTAAAAATACTAGCTGCATTTTGGAATCTTTTTAGTGACTTTAAAAAAACGTGAAACGCTTTGCTAGTATTTTTATGGAATGTTTTTGTAATTTTAGAATTAAATGGTATTTTTTCGTAGTTTTTCTCCTAAAACTGGTGGCAATACTGTTGGAAGACATCAACATAGACATGCAAACATTCACGGCGGATCTGGCAATTGTTATGCGGTTTTGTTTGCATGTCTATGTTGATGTCTTCCAACAGTATTGCCACCAGTTTTAGGAGAAAAACTACGAAAAAATACCATTTAATTCTAAAATTACAAAAACATTCCATAAAAATACTAGCGAAGCGTTTCACGATTTTTTAAAGTCACTAAAAAGATTCCAAAATGCAGCTAGTATTTTTACGATATTTTTTTGTAATTTTAAAATAATTCTAAAATAAATTCTAAAATTACAAAAAAATATCGTAAAAATACTAGCTGCATTTTGGAATCTTTTTAGTGACTTTAAAAAAACGTGAAACGCTTTGCTAGTATTTTTATGGAATGTTTTTGTAATTTTAGAATTAAATGGTATTTTTTCGTAGTTTTTCTCCTAAAACTGGTGGCAATACTGTTGGAAGACATCAACATAGACATGCAAACAAAACCGCATAGCTATTGCCAGATCCTCCGTGAAACAAGCCCATTTCGATACTTTAATTATTAAAAAAAATTGCAAAATCTAATTCTCATTTAAAAAACATAAGAAGCCGTTTTCATTAGAATTAAATCACCATTTCCATTCGCAACAATTACTCGAAAAACTTTAATTGTTTTAAATAATAAATTAAAATAAATTTATTTTTTCTACATCACTCAGTTTGAAATGACGTCAAATATATTCCACTAAGAAATTCTTTGTATGTTGATATGAAATGTTTTTGTTCCATTTAGAAGAGGAATATTACATATTTATTCTTTGAAATATAAATTAATTTTTGCAAACGATAATAATTATTGAATAATTATTGAAGAAATAATTATTGAATTTTCGAAATAAAATTAATGAAACTGCCAAATTTATCGTGTGAATGTTTATAATTGAATTAATATTGTGTTTGGCGACTTTTTTTCTGTTGAACACAAATGTTGTGTGGAAGCAGGCTGAGTGACCGATTCTGTTACAAACCTACTTGTTATTATTATTTCTTAGTTTTTATATAGATTTTTGTAATGGGAATATTTCTTATGACGTCTCTATACTGTGATTTCATTGGTTTTTTAGTTTTCTTCGACAAAGTGTTGAAACAAGCTCATTAATCTTTCTGTAAACGAAGCATTTTCATTTCTCGTGAGCCTAGTTTATATAATAAAAGAAATTATTCTTTACCTTTGTTGACAAAGGTCAGTTGTCCATGTTATTATGTTATTACATGGAAAAGTAGTCCATTTTTAAAAAAAAGTTCAAGTATTATGTATGACTTAAAAAAATCTTTAGCAGATCTATTAAAAAATCTACGGATCACGGATCTATTAAAAACATGGATCTATTAAAAACTATTCTTTACTCTTGTAGATAAAGGACAGTTTTAAATGTTTTTAAATTGGAAAATTGTTCTTTTTCAAGTAAGTTACAGTATTATGTATAACGTTTAAAAAAATCGTTGGTAGATATATTAAAACTATGCTTTACTCTTGTAGATAAAGGGTAGTTGTCCATGTTATTAAATTAGAAAATTGACATTTTTCTATTAATGTACAGTATTATGTATGACGTTTAAAAATATTTCTTATTCAAAAACATTATTTATTCTTCTAGATAGAGGGCAGTTTTCCATGTTTTTACATTGGAAAATTACTATTTATTTTGTGTAAAGTACGGTATCATGCACGACTTTAAAAATTGGTTTACTTATTTATTTGGTTAAATATTTGTTTTTCCACTTACATATTTTTGTAAAAAGAAAAGTATGTTAAAATTATAATCGATTATAGTATGTATACCCTGGGGTGACTGAACTAATAACAACTTTCCCGAACAAAAATAACACACATTCCTTGTTTTATCCCGAATTGAAGAAGACTAAGAGGCTTTTATTTTCAGATCAGACTAATCTAACTTGACTTTTCTACAAAATACTTCAATAAGCTAATTATCTAATGTCTTATTCTGCAATCATCAAAATTCGATTCCACCGTACTAATAACAGTGGTCTTGTTTAAAGCAAGCTTTGCACCCCACTGACAAAGACGTATGATGCCAATATTTTAAATCAGGGTTTGTCATTGCCTAACAAATAATCTCATCAAGGCAGGCTACATAATTACTCTCAACTTGAAAACAAAATTTCCCCGTGATTATTCACACGGGGCTGTTCTCTTCGATTTGTAGTTGTTCTTTGATTTGTCCCTCCTTGTAGCCCCCTATTTCTAACTTTACACAAATACAAAAATTGTCGGCCAACAACAGGCCAGAGGCTTAGCAAGGTCGGTCCAAAATATAGTTCTTTACTAGTTTCCAATAACTATCGAGATTCTTCTTGAATTCTTCTTCTACTCTCTTCGAATATACAAGATAATCTGGTAAAGCATTCTACTCATTGACAACTCTATTGAAAAAAAATAGTCTTTTCTTGCCTCCTTTTTGAAGCGGGATTTTTTAAATTTCTGACCATGTCCTCTGGTTCGTCTATTTCAATTAAAATCTAAGCGCTCCATGTCTTCCTTTTTATTAAGACGATTTTTTTTTAAATCTAAGCTCAAATAATTACTCATTGTTTTTTTACAACCTAAACACAAATTGGGTTTCCACATTTACACCCCTTCCTTCCTACCTTCCTACACCCCTTCCTCTAAAAAAATTTAAGTAACCCGGACCAACAGTAATAGGGCAATTTAAATAAATGTGATGATATGACCGAAATGCAGGGTACGCCATAAACTCGTGCACACTTTAAATGTATCCATAAAAACGTAAGTAGTGCTTTAAAATGTTCAGGTTTGCTTGGAAATGTCCAAGTGCCAACAAACTTGCCTAAGCAAGCAATTGGATTTTTTCAGATGACGTAATCCTTCCCGCTTTCATTTCCTGCACTTTCTTCGATCAGAGCTCCGATTGGTGCTATGTTTTCACGTGACTTTGATTCACCAATTGAGGCTCGAGTAAGAATTTAATTTCGTTCATTATTTCTGTTGCCCTCAAATTCTGAAACATACCCATTAATCAGTCATTCCACTTTCAATCATTCTTAATTTTTTACGACTTAAAAGTAAAAACAAGAAAAAAAATTATTGATGAACTTTATTAAGTGCTATACTATTTTAAACACTTTTATCACACTACTAGTCTACAATTTTTCTCTTAATAAGACAGTTGTTTTATTGAATCCAATTTTCGGTGTGATTTTAGATATTAGCTGTACATTTGTGTACACATATAGCAGAGTACCCTAACAAAAAAAGATACGTTTCGTTTTTTG
The DNA here is from genome assembly GCA_019343175.1 of Oedothorax gibbosus. Taxonomy (NCBI): domain Eukaryota; kingdom Metazoa; phylum Arthropoda; class Arachnida; order Araneae; family Linyphiidae; genus Oedothorax; species Oedothorax gibbosus. The sequence continues at coordinate 9,451,118 of CM033270.1, read as the reverse complement.
CATTGTTCGTTATTTGCATTGTTTGCATTCGATTCGCGGGAAATCTAATGTCAGATAACAAGTAACACTTATTATTCCGACGTCATCAAATATCATAAAAATATCGTAAACTTAGTTCACTTGAACACAAAACCACTGGAAGAAATGGGGGGTTTGACTGATGGTTAAACCCAGTAAAGTCAGCACTAAATCCATCTTTTCGAATTTCATCCTCAATCGGTCATCATCCGCATGAGGGGAATTTACCTTCTTTGGCAGTAGTTGCTGCTCTTTTTTTTAACCAACAAGTAACTTTCTAGAATTTCATCGCAAATGAGAGAGTGTTAGAGGGGCGGAATGGTATGGCGCCACAGACCGCGGAAGAAGCACAAGAAATAACGAAATTTTAGATACCACCTGTTGTATTTGAGAGGGTGATTGGTGAATGAACACTGTTAAGGGGGAAGGGGAGCTGATCTCCAAACCGAAATGTCTCCATGTTAATATAATGGGGGGAAATAATTTTCTAGGCCAAATTACATATTAGTATTAAATATTTTTACAAATGGCTTTCTGCATGATAAATGTAGCTGGCTTATAGGGCTCTACAATCACACGTTTTGAAATTGATTGGAATATTTTTTTTAATTTTCAATAAATAATTTTACAAAAAAAAAGTTTGAATTAATTTCAAAAGATTTAATGTTAGAGCTCTGATTACTTAAAAAAATATATATTTTTACACAGAAAATATCTAGTGAACTTTCGGTGCGTGTGAGGTAATTTACATATATATAAAAAGATACACTTATCCTCACAAGAATTATATTAACCAAGTGTCCAAGGATGCTAATTGCTATTAGAAGGTTCTCGGAAAGAAAAAGAAACAGGATAACACGCGTTTTTGGCAAAGAACCCAAATATCTACTTCCAACCGCAGACCGATTCTGACCTTGCAAGGTCGTGTGGAAATGAACGAAAACAAAAGCTACCTGTTGCCCCCCCCCCCCCCCCTTCCAAATGATTTCACCCCCCGGGGATGAGAAGGAGGGTCGTGAGAAGAAGGGGGGTGGAATTTCTTCACTTTCTCCCCCCTCCCCCTCTTACAACACCTGCCCAGACACTTGCGCTATTCTTTTATTTATCGGCATTCCGACGGATTGATTTGTTAAAAGTGTAAGGGAACACCAAGCAAATTTTAATTAGGTTTGTTTGATTGATATGAGTAATTTACTTTAAATAGAGAAATAATTGAGACTTACGGCGAAGTTATTCATGCATACAACTAAATCTTGTGGATTCCATAGAAAAAAAAAATATCGACTAAACTTGATTTCGGGTTGGGTGCGTTTTGATTGATGGCATAATTTTCATATTGATTTAAGAAATTCAAAATGGAAAAAATAATATAAAATAGTTTTAAAAAAATAATAAATATATATTGAGACCAGAGGAGAAATTTTGCATGCGTACGACAAACTGTGTTGGTTGGAGAGAAAATATTTAATAGGTAATAACTGTATGACTATAATTGAAATTCCTATTTGAAGTAGCTGTAACAAGAGATATGAGTCCTTAGACACTTGAGCAAGATGTAATTTTGTTCTTCACATATCAGGGTAAGAATCAATTGTATGTAAGAACATAATTCCATTAAAAAAAACTTATGTGTAAGAACTAGCGACAATATTCAATATTGAGCCATATGAGACATTTGCTCCTGACCGTAATGTACCAGCACGAATGTATAACTCCGATTATTCGAAGCAATTGTGACTTAAACATATTCGAATAATTGGAGTTAATAGAGAAAAAAAGGCATACTTCAATTAATTCTTAATGTAATGTGGGGTTATGAGATCATGCAGTTCAAATTTTATTGGTTACCAACCCATTAAAAACTAAAGTGTAAGGTGTCGTTTGGCAATTTGAGTTATAGCTTTTTATAATACTTTTTTATTGAACTTATGTTGGAATGTTGTTTTTTTTAGAATCTGTGGTGATTGATGGATATTGAAAGTGTACTGCACTGTGTATTCAAAAGATAATTTACATAAATGACAAATAAGTACATAAAGTAAAATCAGTATCAGTTTGTACAAAAGTTTATATGCGACATGCAAACTGTTATACCTACCCTATTGGTTATTGTCCGTATCTGTTTGATGTTATGTCAAGTACTTTTTTTTTGTCGAATCACTTACTAGACATGACATCCAACAAAAAAATACTCTAAACTCCTCGGCGCAACAGCCCATTACTGGGCCAAGGCCTGCCGTGCCCATTTCAGCTTTCGTGACCTAGGGCGCTACGCATGTCCCGGTCAGGTGGTCAGCCTCACGCGGAACCCCTAGTGTTTAGTTCCCAAGCATGCTTGGCACCAATTTTATCGACCCACTAAAGGTATGAAAGGATGGGTCAACCTCGCCCAATCCGGGATTCGATCCCCGGACCTGTGGCGTGGCAATGCGAAGCACTACCACTAAGCCACTGGGCCTCTGATATCCAACCAAGTTGAACAATAATAGATAGGCCTTGTGAAATTTCTTTCTGAAATTCGGATAATAATCAATGTGTTTCGAATAATTGCAGTTCTACTGTACCTACCGACGGAAATGTGATATTATCTAAACTAAACATTTATACTTTTTTTTATAAATGTATATTTTCATGGCAATTTATAATTTTGTCCAGCATGGCTACATTCTAGAGCGGGCCCTGGTAATTATGACTACATTACTCCATTGTTTCATCGATATTTGTCCACCAATATTTCATTCCCTTAGACCCAAGCGTTCTTGTCAGAATTCAAATCCTTTCGACCACTGATATTTATTTGACAGCTACATTAGATCTGAACCAGTACAAAACTTATTTTTAGGAAATGTGTCAGAAACAATGTTCTCAAACCAAACATGTCACAACATTTAGAACTTGGGGACCGTCTGGTAGATTAATTATTTATTCAATAACCTTCGCTTCTAATCGTAAAATGTGTTTTTACTTTTTTTTAGACTGGAATACAGCCGATACTTCAAAAGGCAATGCTATTTGATTATGCTTAAGACCGTAGTTAATTATAACTATTATCTTGTGTTACAAGTATCGGGTATTTTTCCGTAAAAAACTTAAATTATTATTGAAATTCAAATTTGTTAATTTACATTCAATTTAAATTTCAAAGATTTTTTTAGTGAATAATTTTGTTGTCCGAAAATGAATTTTAAATTAGCTAATGAATAATCCATAAGAAACTTAAATTTGTTGCTCTTCAAAAAAATTAATTTTAAAATTTACAAAGGCTTGTGGCAATCTTTTCTGTGAAAGTGTTTTATTATTACTGTAATTAAACTGTCAGTTTGTAAATTCAATTTTAAAATAAAAGTTTTTTTGAGTACCTAGCACTTTGCCCGACAATGAGTGATTGATTATCTAATTTACAATAAAATAAACTTAAAATATTTTTACAAGTATTTTCTAACTTTGTACTCGGTCACTCAAGATAGTTCTTCGAAGTTTAATCATTACCATTTTCCATAATTAGGTTATTACACAATTATCGCCAATCGATGATTAATTTATTCTTGTTTGTTGCAATATTACCTAAGATTTTTTTTATATTTTTATTGTAAAACAATTCATATTAATACATAAACATTTATTTTAATTTTTATTGGTTACTTTTCATTTATATTGGCATATTTGAATCGGTACTTTAGTAGATATTTTTTGTTAGCGAAAATTCATTTATAAATATACGTATATGTTTGTTGGTTTATAAGTGTTACCAAAAATAATTCTTAAAAAATTTATTTAGTTTTAGGCACTTCTCTGTCCTTTATTTAAACTGTTTAGTTTTACTCATTTACTTTTTCAAACATGATAGAAAATTTTAATTAAAAAAAATTATTACCATGAAAATTCAAACACAGCAAAACTAGTTACAGTACGTAAAGAAAGTTATAAATAATACTTTTACTAGAATACTATATTCAAGTATGCCAATATAACTTAAAATAACACAGCCATTTTTGAAAAAATAATTTCAAATAGTAATACATAATGTGATGAAACATAATCATAACTTTATTTATTTCCCAATTTATTTATTAATTATAAATGTTAATTAATTATTATATATTTGTATGATAAATTTTTAATTGAATGTGGTTTCTTAGAAAATCATATATTTTATAGTCATTTTATAGTCACTGAAAGTGAGTTGTTTAAAGAAAAGAATAACTTTATCTATAGAAAATGAGATATCAAAGAATAGTTTTGTCAGAATAATTAACGTGTCTTAACTGAAAATTTCACTTACAGTGTCCTTTAGATAGAAAAGTCGTGCACTTTATGTCTCTAAAATTTAATTATTTTACTATAACGAAAGCATACAAATTTTTATTTTGGTAAGTAATGATTGAATGAACCAACCCAATTCTTGTCTCCAAACATCACTAACCAATTTTTTAGCCTACTTTTCTTTTTTTAATTCGAAAGAATTCAAAAAATGAAAAAGTAGGTATTGACATGCGGTCGATGTCCGTCTGTCTGTCTGTCCGTCCGTCTGTCCGTCCGTACCCCCCTTCCAAAATCGGTTGTATCTATCGGATCTTAACAATTCTTTTTTTGTTAGAAAGCTATGACCTCAGATACCCAATTTTCATACTTTTTGTCCGTCTGTCTGTACGTCCGGACGGACATAAATCTACTATCTGTCGGCGAATTTCTCATTGAATTAGCATTGAAATTCAATTTTGAGTCATTTAAATCACTGTAGGTATTGAAATGCGGTCAATGTCCGTCTGTCTGTTCGTATGTCTGTTTGTCTGTGTCTGACCGTCTGTCTGTCCGTACCCCCCTTCCCAAATCGGTTCTATCCATCGGATCTTGAAAATTCTTTTTTTTGTTAGAAAGCTTAACCTCAGATACCCAACTTACATACCTTTTGTTCGTCTGTCTGTACGGACGGACGGACATAAATCTACAATTTGTCGGCGAATTTCCCATTGAATTGGCATTGAAATTCAATTTTGAGTCATTTAAATCACTGTTGCCAAATCAACAATGGCATGAGAAACATTATGTATTTAAACATATTTGAAGCAAAATAATATTTCCATGAATCAGTTTGGAATGACGTCATAAAATGTAGCGCAATTTGATTCTTTGATTGTTCATTAATTGTTTACCAAGAAAGCGGCAAGGTATATTTTTGCATACAATTATGCTTAGTTTTAATTTACATTTCTTATTTTTTTAATGTAGTTTGGAGTAGTTTCATTACTTTTGTTATTAATAAATATTGAATTATTCTTCGAACTACAAATAAATAGAGCAGACGATAAATAATATTAAGTTAATTTGCGAAAGAATATTAAGGAAAATAGTTGATTTTGGCTTTTAGAAGTTTAAATTATAGCTGGATGCTGGGTTTCGATTTTTTCTAATGTGTATAAATCTAGTGTAGAAACGGTTGTTGATGATATTTACTGTTAGGAACCTAGTTTTCTTCCCTTTAAAACTTCAGTAAGTATTTAAGTAACAGGAAAGTAGGCTATTTTAGTTCTTTATGAACTTCTTGTTTTAATTAATATGAACTTCGTATGCATTTCATGTTCCTTACAAAATTAACAAGAAGTTCATAAAGAACTAAAATAGCCTACTTTCCTGTTACTTAAATACTTACTGAAGTTCTAATTGGGAAAAAACTAGGTTCCTAACAGTAAATATCATCAACAGCCGTTTCTACACTAGATTTATACACATTAGAAAAAAAAATCGAAACACAGCATCCAGCTATAATTTAAACTTCTAAAAGCCAAAATCAACTATTTTCCTTAATATACTTTCGCAAATTAATTAAATATTATTTATCGTCTGCTCGCGATTTATTTGTAGTTAGAAGAATAATTAAATATTTATTAATAACAAAAGTAATGAAACTACTCCAAACTGCATTAATAAATAAGAAATGTAAATTAAAACTAAGCATAATTGTATGCAAAAGTATGCCTTGCCGCTTTCTTGGTAGATAATTAATGAACAATCAAAGAATCAAATTGTGCTACATTTTATGACGTCATTCCAAACTGATTCATGAAAATATTATTTTGCTTCAAATATGTTTAAATAAATAAAGTTTCTCATGCCATTGTTGATTTGGCAACTGTGATTTAAATGACTCAAAATTGAATTTCAATGCTAATTCAATGGGAAATTCGCCGAAAGATAGTAGATTTATGTCCGTCCATACGTACAGACAGACGGACAAAAAGTATGAAAGTTGGGTATCTGAGGTCATAGTTTTCTAACAAAAAAAGAATTTTTAAGATCCGAGGGATAGAACCGATTTTGGAAGGGGGGTACGGACAGACAGACGGACGGACAGACAGACATACGAACAGGCAGACAGACGGACATCGACCGCATTTCAATACCTACAGTGATTTAAATGACTCAAAATTGAATTTCAATGCTAATTCAATGGGAAATTCGCCGACAGATAGTAGATTTATGTCCGTCCGGACGTACAGACAGACGGACAAAAAGTATGAAAGTTGGGTTTCTGAGGTCATAGCTTTCTAACAAAAAAAGAATTTTTAAGATCCGATGGATAGAACCGATTTTGGAAGGGGGGTACGGACAGACAGACGGACATCGACCGCATGTCAATACCTACTTTTTCATTTTTTTAATTCTTTCGAATTAAAAAAAGAAAAGTAGGCTAAAAATTAGTAGTCAATTTTAATCCAAAATATTACTACCTATAAAAGATCGTTTGCATCAACCCTATTCAGTAATATATTAAAATTACGTCATTAGAAGAGACAAACATTAGCATCAATCTGGGGATTAGTATTTATATAATTAACGTTTTGAAAAAACGCTATTTCTAACTCTGGAACTAATGATTTTTTTTTTCGTTAAATACATGGGTAATATAAACCATCTTAATCTTCTCAAACAAATATGTTGTGTATTAAGAAAATTTGTAAGTTCAAAAATAATATGTTACATTTGAAATTGACCATGAGAATTCAAATTTCGTGGATTGACTTCAAAATTTTTTTGTAGCTTATACATCGAAGCATAACTAACAAAATTCGAAATAAAAACACAGATTTCAAGTCTGTGTTTTTATTTCGAATTTTGATAGTTATGCTTCGATGTATAAGCTACAAAAAAAATTTGAAGTCAAGTTTACATATTGTAACTTTTACTTCGTTTATAAAACGTTTTCAAAATACAATTCAAAAGTATATATAAACATAGTAATACGAGAAAGTAAATGCTTTAAAGCAATTTAAAAAAGTTTTATTATCTTGAATGTTATCAATTCTGTTATTGTTATCGAGATATGTAGAAAATGATAACTATTCAATTGAAATTATACATGTGTAAATAAAAATCATAAAAACAGCAACAAAAATGAACATTAATGAAAAAATTATATCTGGATATAGTATAATATTTTCGAATATATTTTCCCTCTATATTTTGGTTAGGTTTTGTTATTTACATTGTTTTGTTATTATATCAACTTAGAGAATTTTTGTTGGATCAATTAAAGATGGAGCAAACAAACATCACTGGAACTATAAAAAATACAACTTTCACCACACATAAATAATAAACTCCTCACTAACTGTAACTTTTAAAAAACCATAAACGAAAAAAAAATATCAAACAATGAACAACAAAGCTAGAGTACCTTTTTTGAAAATCTTAAAACCTTACCTTAGTATTCAATTTCAAATTTCCCGCAGATCTTTTGAAATATTTCTCTAAGAAGCTGGCATCACTTATAGACAATGCATCTTTTCCCACGATTAAACCTATTAATAAAAACGCCAAAGCTAAAACAATTCCATTTTTGCTGCATCAGGTAAACGTTTATGTCGAACTTTATACCGAGAATTAAAGAATGAAATTTTTATTGCATTCCAATAGATTGTGATAGACAATTCTTCGTAAAAAGAGAGGGTAGGGTGTCCCAACTGCCTGTTAGACAGGAACGAAATTTTATACATTCGTGTTGATTTCATTGTTTTGAAAATGGAAGTTACTGTACAATGTGCAATCAATGTTAAGTGTATCATTCTGGAAAATATTGTATTAAATCATTCCGATTTAATCACAGAGGGATTAAGTTTCAATTTATTAAAGCATAAGTAATATATGGATTTTAGTTACCAGAATAGGGAATAAAAATTGAAAATCTAATCTTTGACATATTTTTTGACAAGTTTTAATGCGTTTTTGGTTACCATGGTTTGAAATAGTAGCAGAATATTCCTTATTGGAAAATGTGGGAATTAATTTTCATTTTAATATCCTCCTGCATGCATGGTCAATAGCATATATGTCAAATAAATACTAATTATTTTGAGAAATAGAATTGTCTTTAAGAAGTTCTTGAGCGGCGAAATTCTAATTGTTATTTAATCGATGTTTAATATTTTAATAGTTCATTGTTTTAAATAAAAAGCGCTGCTATTAGAAATTCCAAATATTTTAACCATCAAATCATCTTTTGACGTTTCATTAGTTCGTAAATAAGAATCAGTGTCGCTGTGCTCAATATGCGGTTAAAAAGTGTAATCTCCGAGTTACGAGTTTAAACTGCCAATTGTATGGAAATTTTTCGTGAAAGTAACTGGCTTTCTTTAGAGTGCATCAAGAAAATAGAAATCATCGATAAAACATATCTAAAATATTATTTGTGCAGCTACACTAAAATGAAATTTTATGAAAAAAGTATTTCAAAGTATAAAGTCTCAAATACATTAAAATAACTTCAAATAAAGCAAATTTAAATTAACTGGTTTCAAATCACAGGTTTGACAAATTTTTAAGGCGCAGAAACTCTAAAGTTTACAATCTTTATATGAAACTCATTAGCTACTCGAAGCTAAAATGCTTTTGTAAAAACATTTTCTTATTCGTTAATCCACGAATTTAAAAACATTTCACTTTTGGAGGTAGCATAATAAATTCAATGAGCCGCGTGAGCAAATGCAAAATAGCACATATAAAATTCCACAAATGTAGACAAATGTAGTTTGTAAATACAAAACTTACGAAAGTATATCTAATACGAATAATATGTCATGCTATAAATATTTATGTTTATTGCAATTTCAGATGTGATTAAAGATAAATATCACAATAAGAACTTTTTATTAAAAACAAGGATTATATATTCAAAACAACAAAACTATTAGCTCTCCATGCTTTCCTTTAATCTTAAAATAACACAGCTATGATTTCGAAGAAATATGAGAGGAAATCAAAGAAGCGTCTTATAAAGAATTTCAATTTTTATTATGTAAATACAAAAGTGCTTTGGCTCCCGAATGCTAACTAGCTTCTTGTGATCAGGAATTTAAGAATTCTTGATATTAAAAAGACTAAATAATAAATATTATTGTAAGATTATGGAGGTAAGCATAGATATTTTTATTTAAAATTCACTTTAACATTTACGTTAAGGTTTATTATTTACACTGTCCATGTGTAATGATAGTGGTGGTATTAATAGTAGGGGGAACCAGGGACATATGACCCAACTCGAAGTTTTTTGCTTGTAACTTTTAAAACAAGTAGGTTTGTAACAGAATCTGTCACTTAACTCGCTTCCACATATTTGTGTTTAACAGGAAAAAACGCGCCAAACACATTAATTCTATATTTAACATTTACAAGCTAAATTTGGCTAGTTTCATTTATTTTATTTCGAAAATTCAATAATTATTACTTATCGTTTGCAAAATTAATTTATATTTTAAAGAATAAATATGTCATATTCCTCGCTTTTAAATAGAATTAAAACATTTCATATCACCATACAAGGATTCCGTAGTGAAATATATTTGACGTCATTTCAAACTGATCGATGTTGCAAAAATAAATTTATTTTAATTTATTGTCTAAAAGAATTAAAGTTTCTCGAGCGATTGTTGCGAATGGCAAATGTGATTTAATTCTAATAAAAACAGGGCCTTTAGCTATTTGTAATTCAAACTTTTAAACGCCAAAATTAACTATTTTCATTAATCTGCTTTCTCAGATTTAATAATTAGACTTTATCGTTTGCTAAATTTGTTTGAAGTTCGAAGAATAATGATGTAATCTTTTTTAATAAATATTTTTGTCGCCACAATTTCCCATTTACATTTCTTTTGAAAATTCACTTATTTATAATTTGTTAAATTAATTTACAGTTAAAAAAATTTATAATTTGTACAATTGATGCTTTAAAAATAAAAGCGAAACTTAGCATATTTTTTTATGCCAAGTTAGAATTCTCTATGCATCTTTCTACATACATATATATAGAACCATTAAAAGAACTCTATTGTGATAATACAACAATCCAAACCGAATTATATCACATAAATAAATATTTTTTTAAAAGTGTATTTTTATTTTAACAAAAGTTTCTCGTACGTTTAACGAAATGGCAACAGTGAAAATATTGAATAAAAATGGAATTTGCATGTTATTTCAATGTAGATTAAATTTTTAGTTATTTAAATTTTAAATAAGCTTCTAGTTTAAATTTTTTAATGAAATTTGGCATGTAGCCTAATCTGATTTTTTGCTTCAAAATGACGTATCCCACTTGTCTGTGGGACTTGTGGATGACAACAGTGAAAATATGAATAAAAATAGAATTTGCATGTTATTTCAATGTAGATAAAAAAAATTTAGTTATTTAAATTTTAAATAAACTTCTAATTTAAATTTTTTAATGAAATTTGGAATGTAGCCTAATCTGATTTTTTGCTTTAAAATGACGTATCCCACTTGTCTGTGGGACTTGTGGTTGTTTCTGTGAAAGTGGGTGACAGACAGACGGACGGACAGACGGACTGAACGATTATAAAACCTTCCACTTTTTACGTTATAAACGTAGTGTGGAAGCTAAAACACTATTTATGAATGTGTAAATGCAAATAATTTATACTTCATAAAGTAGTACACAATATATATTAGTATTTTTCTGTAGTATTAACTGCAATAGTAGTAAAATATAAATTATTTAAAACTTTAGTTTTGGGTCCCTAATGGGTGGGTCATGTATCCCAATGCATAGGGATACATAACCCACCCATTAGGGATACGTGACACAACCCAAAAATTTGGTAGTAAGACTTAAAATTATCAAAAAACTTTTACCTAATAACAAAACTAATATCATAATATGAAGTTTATATAGGTTTTTGTAGTATTTTTCAGACAAAATTATTACTTTTTATTTTTAACACATTAATTATGCTTATACTAACGAAATAATGAAATTTATAAGTAAATTCTGGTCGAAATAAAAAACTGAGGCTTCTTTTACTTTGCAGAGGAAACACAGGTGGTTGAAGAATCGCTACTATTTGATCAATATAAACTTGAGATGCATTATCCATTTCAGGCCATTTAAAACATTTTCTATCGATTCTTTCTACATATTGAATTGTAAGCTCGTTAAAAAAAATTCCTCTTGTACCTTCCCAACAAACCTTATACTCCGTTAAGAACACAGTCATTTACTTTTAGAACTCCCGTGGTTTTTTTTAAAATTTACTTGGTCTACTTCTGTCTACTTTTGCGTTGTTTACTTGGGTCACATATCCCATTGGCTTACGTCAATTATCCCTAGTTGCACTTTTTTTGTTTAACCCCAAAACAAAGTCATAATTACATTAACACTATTATGCACGTAACTGTAGCTAATAGCATAAACTAAACAAGTAACTAATTGAAAAAATCTTTCCTAACCAAAAAATGTAGACCGAAAAACCTTACGAGAACCTTAGACCGAAAACTTTAAACCTCAAAAATTTACTTTCAGTGCATGAAAACGTATTTCTTCACATAACTAAACACATACGTAATGATTCAGCTCGTTTTTTAGCCTACTTTTCTTTTTTTAATTCGAAAGAATTAAAAAATGAAAAAGTAGGTATTGACATGCGGTCGATGACCGTCTGTCTGTCTGTCTGTCCGTACCCCCCTTCCAAAATCGGTTCTATCAATCGGATCTTAAAAATTCTATTTTTGTTAGAAAGCTATGACCTCAGATACCCAACTTTCATACTTTTTGTCCGTCTGTCTGTCTGTACGTCCGGACGGACATAAATCTACTATCTGCCGGCGAATTTCCAATTGAATTAGCATTGAAATTCAATTTTGAGTCATTTAAGTCACTGTAGGTATTGAAATGCGGTTGATGTCCATCTGTCTGTCTGTCTGTTCGTATGTCTGTCTGTCTTTCCGTCTGTCTGTCTGTCCGTCTGTCTGTCTGTCTGTCTGTTCGTATGTCTGTCTGTCTTTCCGTCTGTCTGTCTGTCCGTCTGTCTGTCTGTCTGTCTGTCCGTATCCCTCTTCGAAAATCGATTCTATCCATCGGATCTTAAAAATTCTTTTTTTGTTAGAAAGCTATGACCTCAGATACCCAACTTTCATACTTTTTGTTCGTCTGTCTGTACGTCCGGACGGACATAAATCTACTATCTGTCGGCGAATTTCCCATTGAATTAGCATTGAAATTCAATTTTGAGTCATTTAAATCACTGTAGGTATTGAAATGCGGTTGATGTCCATCTGTCTGTCTGTTCGTATGTCTGTCTGTCTTTCCGTCTGTCTGTCTGTTCGTCTGTCCGTATCCCTCTTCCAAAATCGGTTCTATCCCTCGTATCTTAAAAATTCTTTTTTTGTTAGAAAGCTATGACCTCAGATACCCAACTTTCATACTTTTTGTCCCTCTGTCTGTACGTCCGGACGGACATAAATCTACTATCTTTCGGCGAATTTCCCATTGAATTAGCATTGAAATTCAATTTTGAGTCATTTAAATCACTGTTGCCAAATCAACAATGGCATGAGAAACTTTATTTATTTAAACATATTTGAAGCAAAATAATATTTTCATGAATCAGTTTGGAATGACGTCATAAAATGTAGCACAATTTGATTCTTTGATTATTCATTAATTATCTACCAAGAAAGCGGCAAGGCATACTTTTGCATGCAATTATGCTTAGTTTTAATTTACATTTCTTATTTTTTAATGCAGTTTGGAGTAGTTTCATTACTTTTGTTATTAAGAAATATTTAATTATTCTTCGAACTACAAATAAATCACGAGCAGATGATAAATAATATTTAATTAATTTACGAAAGAATATTAAGGAAAATAGTTGATTTTGGCTTTTAGAAGTTTAAATTATAGCTGGGTGCTGTGTTTCGATTTTTTTTCCAATGTGTATAAATCTAGTGTAGAAACGGCTGTTGATGATATTTACTTTAGGAACCTAGTTTTTTTCCCGATTAGAACTTCAGTAAGTATTTAAGTAACAGGAAAGTAGGCTATTTTAGTTCTTTATGAACTTCTTGTTTCACCATGTGATCAGCTGGCTGAAAGGAAAAAAGTGATGCCACTTTCAACTCACAAAAATTGCTGAGGCATTGGGTCATGTATCTTTATTGGTCAAATGTCCCTAGTTCCAACTACTCAACAAATTCTGCTATTAATATATATTTGAAAAACAGTACATCAGGCGTGTTAATAACAAATATGTAAAAAGTAAACACATTAACAATAACAGCATTCGCTAACTGAAAATTTAAACCAATTCGAAATATAAATGAAAACTTGTCTTGTTAGATGTAAATAGTTATTAGATAATGTTAGAAACTAATAAAATTTTCTTGGAAAGAATCATTTTAATTGATGTTATTGTAAGATGTTATTATACGGAAATAAGCTAAAGTGATTGTGTAAAATGTGTTGTATAAAAAACTATTTAAATTAAAGTTCAAAGCTTTTAAATTCGTTTGCTTAGGAGTTTGTCTTATGTTATTAAATCTAAAGTATATCGCTTTGAATTTATTTTATAACTGGTTTTTGCTATTTATTTTAGGAAACAAAATTGATTGTTACCCCTTTAATTTTTTATGATAATACACACTGACAAATATGTTTGAAAAAAAGTTATTAGTAATTTATTTTGTAATTTTATGAAAATTGTTCGTTTGCTGCAACATATTTATTAATGGCACAGATTTATTATTACAAATTCTAAGCGTGTGTCAACGAGTTATTCTCAAAACGAAGTTTCGATGCAAACTACGTCATTAATAGCGTCATGAAATTAGTATACCATTTCCACTTTGAAATTTGAATATTTAGAATGCTCACGACTTGCTACATCAAACCCGCAATCATTAAAATGCTTATATTAGCTTTTAGTTTTTTTACAAAAAATTTTCAAACTTTTAGTTTTTTGCAAACATTTAAAGAGCAGTAATAGAGTGGATATTTTCATCTTTTCCATTTACGAAAATCTAATCTGAAGTATTAAGGATAAAAAGAAAAACGCATAGATTTTTTTGAGTTTTATTGAATGAAAGAATCCCTTAAGAAATTGTAACAAATATCACAAATAAATATTTCATTTTTTTACAAAAAACTACTTATTTTAATTGAAAAAATATAAGAAAAAATATTCGAACCAATTTCAAAAAGGAATATTATAGAACCCTGTATGCTAGCTACATTTATCATATAAAAAAAACGTTTGTAAAAAATATCCAATACAACCGGTGTACTTTGTCTTAAAAAATTATTTTTTCCATTGGAAGATTACTTTGGTTTGGAGCTGTACAATAACTGCCGTACAATGCCCCTGCAGCAGCGTTTAACATTGCAACTACTTGATTAAAAAGCGCAGGGTAGGGTAGGATAGGGACATATATATTCCGGCTTGTGTGCTTGATCAGAGACCCGCTTATAAGCCTTCGTCAAGTAAGACAGACACAGAAAGAATCTTTACTGTCACAGAGAAAGGAAGTACACCCAGGGCGAAGGCGGGAATCGAACCCGCACCCGTTACAGTGCGCAGACTGCTAGCGTAATGGTCCAAACCACTCGGCCATCCGGGCCCCAAAAGCGCAGGTAAAACCGCAGGTAAGGTAAGGTAATCGTTTCCGGCTGACTATTTCTAGCCTCCTTCAGGAGCTTTAACACAGCCAATAACGCCTCGTATTTTAGAACCCTGGTCAAGTGACGAGGTCGACACCTGAGCGGGCACCCAACGGAACTTCAGAGCGACATCGTACGCTAACGCCGTCGGGACTTTGGACTCCACAGATTTTACGAGCACGTCTGTCCCTGTGTACTCGGGCCCATCCGTGATGAGGATTTTTATACTATTTCCAGCACGGATCCGATTTATAGGATGACTGGCAGTAGGTGGGATTCGAACCCCCGCACTCCTGAGAAGGTTGAATCTCTAGGCTGATGCCTTAACCACTCGGCCACAAACCGCAGGTACGAGTATAGCTTTCGTGGCATGTGAAAAATCCTATTGACTTAGCATTGCCACTCCCGGTAACATAACATTCCGGTAACGTTACTGCCGGTAACGATACTCATTACTGCCGAAAATTTATCCAGTCACTTTAAACATCCCTGTGAAGTTCAGACTTTATCCCACGCATCTGGTGGCGTGATATGGCTCCACGTATTTCCTAACTAAACAAAAAATTTAATTAAATCGAAATGAAAATATTTCTTCGTTTTTTAATTTTTTTCAGGAGGACTATAATTGTTCGTTACTTTTATGGTGACAGAAATAAAGCTGAGTCGATAAGCAATAAAAACGAAGAAAGATTATCATTTCGATTTAATTAAATTTTTGTTTAATTAAAAATACGAAGCGCCATATCGCTGGGGGAATCTTGCTCTATAAGTACTACGAACCTTATCGGAACTGTCGCATGTGAACGGGTCTATTATCTATTTAATTAAATTTTTGTTTAGTTAAAAATACGAAGCGCCATATCGCTGGGGGCCTGGACTCTTGCTCTATAAGTACTACGAACCTTATCGGAACAGTTGCATGTGAACCGGTCTAAAAGAGTTCATCTAGTTTAAAATAGATTTTTCTATTTTTTGCCCGTGGTATCTTATTATATCAATAAATTTTTAAAATATCTCGAGCTAATTAAATTTTTTACAAGTGAAAAATGATAAGTTTTAATTACGTTCCCGTAAAATTGACAATTTTATTATCTCATTTTTTGATGCAAATTTCATTATTAATCTCCAATTGAAAAACGACATATAATTATTATAAGATATACATAATCTAAAAAGAGGGTTTTTTTTAATTAGTTTATCTGTTTTCAAAACATTGATTGCTATTAACTTTAATATAATTATACTCTAATTCCCAAACATTTTCAAAACAATTGTTTAAATTTCATTATAATGAGGTTTTCAAATGACAGCTGAAAATAACCCCAATTTTTTTTTTTAAATTACCGGCTATCTTAATCAGTTAGCAGATTCCGAGAAGTTAATTATGATCGTTAGAGTTTGATATCAAATTATATATATTTTTTGACATAATTTTTATTGACCTATGATTAATGGAAACAGTAGTAGTATTTTAAAATGAGAAACCACATTTTATTGTTTTTTTTATTTCGAAAAACAAAATTATTTTGCCAAGAATGTTTGCACAATTAGTTTTAGTTAGAGATAAGTAAAGACATTAAATCACCTGACTTCTAATATTATATTTTATTCGTAATTATTTAAATATAAATCAACGTCAAAATAGAATATTTTCTTTGCTAGTTTAAAATAATGGTAGTTTATATGTTTTCTTTTTCTTACACGTTTGAAATGTCCCACTTTATGAAAAGGCACGTGATACTCATTTCAGTAATAAGAATAATTAGTATATACACTGCGATGCAAAAAGTTAGACAATGACTTCATTTAGCTGTAAAATTTAGAATTTTGATAGTAGAATTACAAAAAAAACCTAAACATATTAAAAAAATATTTTGAAATTATTTAATTGAAACATAATTGTTTGATTTGCTATAACATTTTTTTTTCTTAAAATAAAAATTTGTATGATGCAAAAGTTTAGACACAAATACGAGATTATGCTAATTTAAAGTAGATAATGGCATAATTTCGCATTTTTATTAATGAATTGTATTTTTTTTAATATGATAAATTTTTTTAAAAAACATGATATCCGGTGAGCTAAACAGATTTAATAACAATATTGGTTCAATTTAACACCAAACAGACAATATAGCAACTTTAATTCTTTATTCAATTCATATTTGCTTCAATTGTACAATTTAGCATCTCTAAATCCGAGCCGAATGCCTACCAGTCCATCACCTTAAAGTTTTGCCACAAATTCGTAGATTTAGAGACATGCATTGACCGATTTTCTTGATGAAAAGTGCAATCTTTCCCATATAAAATCACAAAATAGCGACATATTATTCTTTTTTGCACTTTAGTACAGTACAGAGATAGTCACCTCTTCAAAAACGCCAAAAAAAATCTGTTATTTCAACGTAAATTTACTCCACACCATTACGAAAATTCCTTTTTTTTTCTGAAGTTTGAAATTTCTTGAGAAAAAACTGGTTTCTTTGAACCGGTTACAATTTAACCGGTCTCTTTAGTGCAATTTAAACAAGTTCGGTTTAACCGAATATTGAAAAATAAACTTTTGAAAATTGCGGTTTTTTCCCTCAAAAACGAGGATGAACGTTTATAATGGTGTGGAGGAAATTACGTTGATGAGACAGACTTTTTTGTCGTTTTTGAAGAGGTGACTATCTCTGCATTTTACTAAAGTGCAAAAAAGAATAATATGTCACTATTTTGTGATTTTATATGGGAAAGACTGCACTTTTCTTATTTTCAGTCAGTTGATTGCGCATTATCTCACAGAACTGTTATTAGGATCGTTCCTCAAGAAGGCCTCGTAACTGGGCGATACGGTTTAAAGTTCAGCTGGTCCGTCAGGCGTTGTAACGTTGCTCTAGGGATAATCAGCTCCCGAGACGCTAGTCGAGTCACGAGTGGACTTCTTTTTATGTTTATGAATGTTATGCTACGCACTGTCTCCGCATTTTTCATACTTTCAGTTGTCTTAAGGATCAACCGTCGGTGCTCCTCACTCAGATTCCCAGCAGTGGTTTGCACTTACAAACAAAAGCACAAATTTTCCACCAGCACAAATCATTTTATAGGATAGTTGGCAGATGGCGAGATTCGAAGTTTCATACTCTGGAAACATTATTTGCTTATTCCTCAAGCATCAAATAAATATTCCAAAGCTATCTCGAAACTAAACCAAACGAAGTCCACGAATCGCTACTCTTTGGATAAGATACGCTGTAGTACGACTTTATTTTAGCCAAACAATAAAACTAAGCACGACTATGTCAAATACTTATTCGAAATAACCTAAAGTTCTTACCAATGGCATAAACTGTTAGCCTACTTTTGGGCAACCCTGTAAAACATTATCTAACTAATTTAAGATGCAGTTTTAGTATTACGAGATTATATATGCATTGTTTTATATATTTTTCTGGGCAGATTTGCGTACTTTTTCGTAGGAAAAATCATAGCAAAATTTTTTGACAAACATACAATTGTACTCTTGTTTGAATGACAAATCAAAAACTCAAAATCCAAAAACAAATTCGGTATAAGTCCTAAGCCCCTAGTTTGCGATCACTCATCTTTTCTTCCACGTAAAAACAGTAGGTACTCCTTTCCATATTAATCACATTTAAAAACTTCAGAACACCATTTCATTTTCCATGTCAAAATTTACCATAGTTTATAAGCACTGATAAGAGAACCAAAGAACCCAGTAATACGAAGATGGCATACGTAATTACAAGTCTATCTTACCCCTCACCTTATTATAGAAGTTCCCGGCAATATAATCCATATTCCTACACCCATAGTTTCACATTGGGGTCTCATTTTTTAAGTTATGTTTAAAGAATAAGTGCTGTGTGTTATGGTTAATTATTTTTGAAACTACTCTTTGTTATTTTCGCTTTAGCCCATGAAGAATGAACGAATTTGCAAAACAAACTGTAAACGTATTTGAAATTTTGCGTTCTTTATCATTTTATATTTTCAATTATATTCTTATAGTATTTGCCATAGTAAATAGTCATAAACCACTCTTCTTCAGTAATTTACATACCTCATCTCATAAGATGTGTCTTCCTCTACCGTCAGTGTGGGTAACTTTAGTCCAAAATCATTGTTTTTTTACAAAAGAAGAAAAATTAAACTACAAAACCGATTTAAACACTTTAAAATCACTATGCATTTTAAGTATTGTACTTTTAGGAATAATTTGCAGGCATTTTTGTTACATTTTATGAATTTAAAAAAAATGGTACTAGTTTAAAAAATTAGGATACGATTCGAGTCCAGGATGGTAACTTTGGCCACAAGCACGAAATACTCACCAAACGTACCAGTTACTGCTTTTTGGGCTTTGTAATAGATTTAAATTGCAATAATAAAACTACTAAACATTAGAATTATTAGTTTTTAAAGTTTATTAGGTGATTTCAGGATAAATACAAGAAAAATTAATAATCTAATTTGTTTCAGTTTATGCTGCATCGCCCAATAATTTAGCCGCAATACTTTAGAACACTTTCAGCTGACATTTTTAAAAATAAATTTACAGTTCTAATAAGAAAATCAACTAATGTATTTTTGAAAACCAGATTTAATGATAATTAGTTTCATAATCAAAACGCAAACGATATTATAATGAAAAGAAAATAACATATTATTAATTTGGAATTCTAAAAAGTTTACATTTCTAGCATTAGCAATTTTAAATGTCGTTCTATATTATGTTTATAAACAGTTTTAAAAAGACATAATAATATAGAATATCCATAAGAATAAGATTAAAATGCATTATTTAAAATTAAGTTAAAAAGAATCTCGCTTTTTGTTCATTTTTTAAAGTGTAATATAGCATAAGGAAATCATTGTAGCTATGGCCAAAGTTAGCCGCATTCGTGGTCAAAAGTTTCCCGGTGACCAACAATTAAATACAGCTTTCGAAATATTCAACATAGAATAAAATAAATGGTGGGATATTATTCCCAATAGATTAAAGAATCGCCTAGAGTATTTACTTACTCAATTTTCAATAATTTTTAAATAATTCTAAATGAAAGTTTACTAAAGTAGTTTTTTGTTCTTCAGCGCTTGCAGAAATAAAACACACTTTTTTTGGTGTTGCCAAAACTAAAATAGAAAAAAAATCTTATCTTAAATTAAAGCCAATGTTGCCACCTTTCTAAAAATGCTAACTAATTTAAAGTCTGATGATTTTGAGCAGAGAAATTTTAGAACAAATCTTTTTCCGACGCGTGGACCAAAGTTACCCTCCATGGCCAAAGATACCCGCTTTGACGGTACCAACTTTCGAAATAGCATATGAAATTTCATTACACAGAGCTACAAAATTAATATTGCAGAAATACAATTCCATAGTTGAATATACAGAAATATTCCACATAAAAAATTATTAAGTGAAAGTAGAAGCGGAATTTACCTACACATTTTATTTTAATGGTACGACTTTTTCCCCTTTTTTATTTTTTTACTTTTGATTTGACTTTTTTTTTATTTATTTACCTTTTTCCATTACTCTTATACAACCTTAGCCTGAAAAGATTTCTTATACTGCCTAAAGCTCATTAATAATAAATTCAAGAATTTTTTTAAAAATACAATAAATTACCAAATTCTACTACAAAAAAAAGCTCTGTAGAATAGTGGACACCTTGCTTTAAGCATAAGAACACATTATGATTTTCAGAAGAACAGAATGGATAGATGTAATTCTAGAGGTTACAACAATATCTCGGGCCCCTCAAATAACAATGCTTAAATAACAGGCTGGTCAAGCAAAAAGGGCTGGTCGACGCCTTGCAATTTCCTCGGAATCACTTTCGCAGTCGGGAGCCGTTAAGGAGAGGGCAAAGCTGACCCCCGGCTACAGGCACAAAAGGATGGTCTGGGAGGTGTAATTGGGTACCTTGACACCTGTCTGTCGGATATCCCGTTGTAGGGTGAAATTTAAGGTTGAGGAAAAGGAAGCTTAAGTGGTTGGCAAATATAGGATTGAAATTTAGCTTGGATCAATGAACTCGGATACTTTAGAAGTTCAGTATCACTTAGGTTCAGTATTAAACTTATATGAATGAAATTACTAAATGGAAGGTGAGAATCGTTGGTCAAAATGATGTGGAATTAAACAAATATTGTGGAATAATGGAATTTTGTTGGATAAATATTTGTGGTAAAAAAGAGCAAGTAATGTTGTCACGGAGCATAAGACTGTAAAGTGAAATTAAGGTCCCGTTGTAGAGTGAAATTTAAGGTTGAGGAAAAAGAATCTTAAGTGGTTTGCGAATATGGGATTGAAATTTAGCTTGGATCAATGAACTCGGATGCTTTAGGAGTACAGTATCAAACATGGTCCGGATGAATGAAACTACTAAATAACAAAAATCAGGAATCCTGGAAAACAGGAATCCTTGGTCAAAATTATGTTGAATTTCAAAAGCACACACGTAAAAAAATGGAATTTTGTTTGATAAAGACTCGCAGTACAAAATTATAAGATGTGGTCATGGAGCATTAGATTGTAGTATGAAATTTTAAGTCTCGTTGTTGGTTGGTTGGTAGACATATATTTTCAGGCTTGTGTGCTTGGTCACAAAGACCCGCTTATAAACCCTCGTCAAGAAGGACGGACACGACATACACACACATACAAGACAGATGCTGCCATCTATCGCCACCTCCACAATTTAGACATGTCCCTGAAGGGGGGAGAATAGTCTCCAGGGACCTCTACCCGTGGAAAACTGCGCAATGGCCGCCCACGGGACTTTAGGGCCCAACAGATTTAACGAGCACGTACTCCGCATATACTCGACAAACACAAACATCCATGCCTTACCAGGATTCGAACCCGAACCCAGAGGCTCCAAAGGCTAGCTCCCTAACCGTTGCGCCGCCGGGTCAGCTCGTTGTTGGTTGAAATTGTTGTTGCTTAAAATTGTTAAAAAATTGTTGCCGATAATTTAAAGTCAAATGCACCGTAAATGACGAATAATACTTCGGTCGCTTATAGTTAGTAATGTATTAAATAATACTTGAAATTTCACTTTCTTAGTTATGACTTGTGTGGCAACTATTTTACACATATTCTTACCTGAATCAGCACCTCTAGTCATCTACTTCGGTAGAAGGGATGCTGTAGTCATGGGAAAGAGTCTGTGGATTAAGAGGCCGGTAAAGGAACGAAAATATGAAGAGCCTTCACAAATATGCTCAATCATTGAACTTATGCAATGCATTATGATTTTAAAGAAGTATGAAAAATTGGTACAACTCACGCAATATATGTGGATAAACTGTAGTAAATGCACCAAAATTTCTTTTATTGAAGCGAATATCATAAAATCTCTGAAGATTCCTCTCAAGATTGATTTTTACAAGTCATAACTACTGATGATGAGACCTACAGATTGATGAGGGGTTCCAAGCTTAAAAATTGATAAATTATAGCCCTTCTGTGGCCGTAAACGATTAAGTAGACAGTGAGACAAAACTGAAATATATTAGGATTTCCAATGCCAAGATGCTAAGTTGTTCTAGAGATCAAAGATTTTTATTACTACCACCTTATAAATCAAATTCCGACGTTGACCTTCACCTGACCAGAATTGACAGTTTTGAGCAGAATACATATGTTGTGTTTAAACTCCTCAAAAGACTATTGAAAATAGAAAAAAAACTTTTTCCAAACAAAACAAAGTTTGAACCACCGAAGCTTAACGCTAATGTCGAAGTTTTGACCTAAGAATTGGTATTTAAATACCATCTTCAATGAACTGTCCATTCTTGAAGAGGTCAAAGACTGAACCTTTCCTAACAAGCTAGCAACTGTGCATACTTTAGAATTTGCGTGATCTGTTACACTATTCCAGCTTCAAGTACCAATGATTGCTGTCGAGCGATGGGTTTAATAAAGGGTCATTGAGGGTCCTCTCACAGAGAGCAAAAAACCTCACCACGACATATTTGTGTTCCAGAATGTCTTTTAGCGCCGAGCCCGAGGATTTAATAGATAAAAACAATAAGACCTTTTGTGGTAACGAATAACAAATTCATCGCGCCACTGCACATTTGACATGAGATCCGAATAACAAGTAAAGCGCTAAAAGTCTTTCATTAGCATTGAAATATATTTAACTCTCATAAGAATTAGTAGGAAATCTGCTACCCTTTTTTTATCTGTAGTAATAGTATGTGTGAGTCAATATTTAGCATGATTCCATCTTTGATGTACAAACTATGTTTTTAAGTAAATAAATTTTCTCTATTAGATCTAAGTGTTAAAAAAATCATACTACCTCAAATACAAAGACTTTAAAAAATGTCGCAAATATGGCTCAGAAAAATTTCGATTAATAAGCCAAAGCATATATTCATTTACCAATCGCTTCATAAGTAATATCTGCTCAGCCACCTTTTTTTTACTGGTTAATGACCTACATTGAATCTTTATCTTACAATAAAAATGCCCTTTAGGTGTTGCCTTACAGACCTGTATTCTTTGCAATGTTAAATTCTTGTAATGAAAATTAAACTAAGAAAAAGTACTTTATAAAATCGATTTCACTCGCTAAATTTCAAAATCCTTATCTTCTTATATCTTACATTACAATTAATCGCTTCCTTCTTCACTTAAAAATTATCTTAACTTTCACGCAGACGAAGATGGTTACTTAACCAGTCTTATTCAAGCATGAACCTGAATCGGGTATTAACACTTTCAACACAGACATAGAAATCGGTCGAGTTTTTACGAAAAGAACTAAACGCAAAAACCTCTACTAGCCAGAAAAGTTGAACTTATGGGACAAGGAACCTGCATTTAAACATGAGCACTTGTTAAATAAAAAAAATCGTTAAGCGATATATATTTTTTAAGGGGGAGGGGGGGTATCAAAGGTATGGATATAGAGCAATTGAATACTTGAATAATGGAGTGATGTGAGCCATGTATTAATAAAATAAGAGTAAAAACCAGTATTACTAAAAATCAATACATATTAATAGATATACTCAATATTGATAGATATTACTCAGTATCTATATATATAATACTCTTATACGGCACCCAAATTTCCTTATATTTCTATCTCTGGAATGGCAACAATCGAAATGAAAAAAAAATACTATTAATTTCAAAATGACCGACTGAAAACAAAAAAAAGTGTTTCTTCAGGAATGGCTTGAAAAAGAGAAAAATAACTATAAATATTATGCACAAAATATAGATAGAATCGGTAAGTTTAAATTTAAAACATGCATAATATTAGGGACGTTTAATGTTTGAAAATTTGAATTATAATTTCGATCGACTGAATTACCAAACACTGTTGTTAATAAAAAAGGAAAAATTCAAATAGTTTTGAAACATATTTTCTAAGCGTTGACGGCTACCGCAGTTTCCAATTTATTTACAATTGGATCTTAGTCAAGCACTCAAGCAGCGAAATATTTTCGCAATAAAACCAGTAATTTAAAAGGACTAATTTATAATTATTTTATGTTAAAAGGATACTAAAGGCGATTAGCTTAAAGGACCATGTCCGGATTGGCGCCAGTTGAAAAATGTCGCCACGTCAAAATGACAACAAACCGAGCGTTTACAAAGTCTGTGAAATGGCAACAAATAATTACTTTAAAATGCTGCTAAAAACTAAAAATGTCTGCTGAGAGAAGATGAAAGATTTCCGTCTTAAAAATATCGTGGCATTTGCGATCGTAGATCGTAACGATATTTTAATGTAAGAAAATCAGAACTCGACAGTTTGCTGCAAGTGTATGCTGCAATGTACAAAAATAATAATTTAAGAAATGAGTTCTTTAAATAATGAATGATTAATAATATTTTAAATATATTAATACGATTTAAGAATTTTTAACCATGAAAGAAATGGACAGGATCAAGTTATAAAGAAAGTAGCAAAATAAATTCTCTAATATAAACGAAATACATAGAAAAAACTGAACTATTTGATAATTATTCTCTTAAAATACGATCTGTGGCTGTTTTATTATCCAATGGCTGCCATAATACCAATTTGACAGGGTTACCTTATTTGACGAAAAAATTGCCGGACATGCTCCTTTAGGTTAACCCTTATGGCTAGACTAAAATATTTCAATGAACGGTGAGCGAGCGAAGCGAGCCTGGATCGCGAAGCGATCCAAAGGGAACTGCGCAAGCAGTTCCCGGGGGTTGGCGAGCGATAGCGAGAAGGGAGCGTGCCCCCTAGTTAATAGATATTACTATATTTAAATTAATGTCCCTTATAGATCCATGAGAGTCAGATCCGAGGTAGTTTAACAAGTCATCAAAAAGATGGCTTCCTTCCATTTTTTTTATTGCTTTATCTAAGCAAAACTATTTAGTTCCACGAGTGATCGTGTCAAATTTCACGCCTTCATATGACCATTACTTATCATTGTAAAGCAATGTTTAATCGAGATTTTTAATGATTCGGCTATGATGAGTACAATCTCCTAATAGATTTAATCTATTAAAGTCTTCTAATCGAAAATTTATTTTTTTAGAATGTCCAATTGAAAAGTTAATCTTTCAGAAGAGTCTTCAATCTTCTAATAGGTAAGTTATTCTATTATTAGTTACTAAGATTACTCTAGTTATAAACTTTTAATTCAATTATAATTCCACCCTAATGCGTTTAGTTCCTTTCAGACAAAACATGATCTGATTTTTCGAAGATCTCACGTGTCCCCCGATGGCACGTTTTTGAACAAAAAAAAGTTCTTTTTCTCACTCCAACGCCCTTGAAGAAAGTGCTCGGGTTTTTGACCTATTCTGACAACTCAGATGACAGAGGGTGTTGTAGGAAGGGAGCGGTTGGCCACTTCAAGGCAGGTATGCATGCACTCATGTTCATCAAGGACGCGGTAATTAAAAAAGGGATTTCCCTAAAGCAGAGCTTCCCTACGTTTTTAGACGAGCCATGTTCAAAATCTGTAAGTCTGAGTCTTATATCGCTAAAACATGGCGATTTCGGATTGTTTTTACTTTCTACAACCTAATATGAAATGTAAGGAAATGAAAGTATTGCGATGGGGTCAAAAATCCGAAAAGGAGATTTTGTGTTCTCTACGCGTTTTAGAGGGTTTGATTCCAAAAAAAGTCGCTTTTGAACATTGGTCCGTCTGTCAGATTGTCTGTCTCGCTGAAACCAGTACAGCTCGAACTAGCTACGGACTTCAAATTTGGCATACGAGTTCCTTGTACCTGTCGGAAATTACCATATAGGGTATTTAATTACCTTTAAAATTAACTTATTGCGTGGTAATTGTGTGAAAGTTGAGTAGTATTAGACACCTCTAGTTTTTACACCAGTTTCGGATGTAGAATATGCACCTAGCACCTGCAAATAGTTGTAATGTTAAATACAGACGATTTCTGTCAGAGCTTGAGTCTTAAGGTTACATTTCTCAAACTGAAGATTTTCGTTGTTGTTGGGAGGTTTTTTGCCCCAGGTTCAGATACATAATTAAAAAACCTGCCCCTTTCCTCCAAAGTATAATGTTGCAATGTTAGTAGAAAAATTTACGAGTTAATTATCCTAGGATCACACAATTTCAAATAATATCATTCTGAAGTTGTGAATTCGAGTTGACATCAAGAGTTTTTCAAATGATACCTGGTGTACTACTAGAATGAAATATTAGAGCCAAATTTTGAAGCCAACATTAAAAGTCTACAATTTATTTATTGCGAAGTTGAAAAATTGTAAATGTATCCCTCTGGCCTTTAAGTACAGGGAAAATATATATAAATATAATAATACCAAATAAGAGTAAAAATACATTTTTGGTCAATATAAACCTTTTGATTAAGTCTACGAATCCAAACCTAAATACATTTACCTAATTAGAAAAAAGTTGTGTATAATACATTCCAAAGTAATGATTCTGTATTCATTAACCACTCTTTACTTATCTCCGCTTTTTATGGCCAAGTTCAACAATGCATAACAACTTTCACTCTTAACCTGGAATTGTACTTCGAAAATGATATTCCAGAACTCATATATTAGCGAATACTACTGAAGCACAATAGAAAATTAACGGCTACAGTTTTTCTTCATTATAAAAAAATGAGGTGCATGACTTATGGTTCCTGGTCACATAACTACTCTCTCTTCAGGTCACTGTTATCCATAGAGAAAGTCAGTGGCACTTATAATCGCTACATTGGTTTGACAAATTCCTAACTAACATACGACTGATTTGAGAAAAATAGTTTTTAAGATGAGATAATAATTATATGGATATTAGGTGAACATGACGGTATTGTGGTAGTATTGTTTCATTGCAATGCTGCCCGGTTCGATACCAGTTGTGAGGCAACCCATCCCTTCATCATGACAACTAATAGTTCTGGTGTGTTAGCGAACATTAACTTTCACCTCCTGAAACAAATCAGTACCAAATAAATACCATCTAAGCCAATACGTTGTCACGACTCTGTATAGGCTGGTACAATCAATATCTAGAGACTCTAAAATGCAAAACTAATTTTTGACTAAAAATGCAAGTTACAATTTCGGCAAACCGACGCAGCCTAATGAGAAGGTCAGTAAACACAATTGTAAAACTGTTTGAAAAAAAACTTGGGTCCGTGACCAGTTATACTCTTTACTGTGTCCTTAACGAATCTTAAAAACGTTGAGTAATTATTAGGAGGTTTTCAATTAGTAAAAAAACTGGTTTAATTAGAAAATTGCTGCTTAATTATAGATGGTAATACATATGAACCATTGTTTTTATGATTATTAGGTTCTTAATAATATTCTTTGAGCAGTTTTAATATTGGAATTCGCAGACGCGTGTGTGTGAGAGTATACGTAAACAGGCAATTAACACAAAAAAGAATCAACTTTCACTTTTTAAAATGAAACACCGATGCCGGTTTTTTACTATTCATCCATATGTATAACTTCTGTAATAACTTAAGTTAAATCTCATTTCTAATAAACAATAGTTTATTGTTAACTATAGCAAAGTAAATTACTCTCATTCATCTCGAAAAAATTTAATTACTGGATGAAGTAGTAGAAGGTATATTAAAATTCAATTTGCGCAAAATATCGAAAGATATGGTATTATAAATTGACTTAACTATGTAATAGGGTGGGCCGAAAAAACACTTTTTCGCAAATGTTTAGGGGCACAGAGATAAAAAGATGCCAAATGGTCTCAAATTGACGTATGTAAAATTTTATTGCATTCAGATAAGTCTTTTTGCCTCCGAATTGGCATTGAAATGCTCAATATGCTCAATGGCCGAATTGGCTCCGAATTGAAATTCTGAAAATTAGT
Source organism: Oedothorax gibbosus (assembly GCA_019343175.1). Taxonomy (NCBI): domain Eukaryota; kingdom Metazoa; phylum Arthropoda; class Arachnida; order Araneae; family Linyphiidae; genus Oedothorax; species Oedothorax gibbosus. Next base: position 9,422,803 of record CM033270.1, on the reverse strand, counting down.
CAAAATATGCTCAATATTCAAAAAATTGTCGAAAATCATAAAATTCATTCATTGGATTCCAATAATACAAATTTGATATATCTTTATGAAAAAAATATAATGAAAATTTTTAGAATCTTACGTTGATACCTTTTATTATCTTGACAGGTCGTGATTTGTAAAAATTGAGCTATAAATGCTGCTATTTTCAACGAATAACCCAATTCATAAAATGTTTGTATTTGATAGCGGTGTGATCACTTTGTAATTTCTTTTCGAAAGCAAAACATTTAGCATTTTTTTACGTATAGGTAATTGATAGAAACACATATTTTTCATTTTATTACCTCCAGTTTAGTGGCATTGCTCCACCCCCACAACGGCCCTGTTTTAACATTATTACCCAACTCTTTGTGAATAAATTCAAAAATGAATGATTAAATATTAAAACCTAATATCGCTGTAGTATTAATACTAATTGCAATGGAAGAAAATATTCAGACAAATGAAAAAACAGGGCCGTTGAGTAGGTGGAGGGTCCAGATAATCTTCGTTTAACTGTCAATAAAGTAATGAATTTATGTTAACAAGAATATTTTAAATTTGGATCTACAATTACAAACAAAAAAAAGGCTTTATTTAAAAAATCTTGTACGAACAGCAGGAAAAAGGAAAGCCGATTTCCGAACTTTGTTGGGTTTGGGGGATGTAATGAGAATATATACCTTTTATGTCTGTGGTATGCATTTTTTATACCTCAATTTGTTTTCAATTGCCACTCGTTTAATACTTCTAACTAAATCATAATTGCTTCCAATTTCATCAAAAATATTTGTCTGTGTTTAATCGAAAATTTTCAATAAATAGATTCTCGATAGTTCATTATAACATATGAATGTATTAAAGATGGACTAGTTTTATGTACCCGGCGTTGCACGGGTAAACCTTAATAACGGTGATTTGTATATTATGTAAACTTATGTTATGCTAATCAATCCCTATCCCCACTGATCAGCACCCCATCAGGATATTATAATAACCCCTCCCTCACCTTCCACTGCAGATGTCAGAATTTGTTTTTAAAGGATGTCCGATTGGAGCTAGTCTAGACCCTTATAGAAGCTTGGGGGCTTCCTCGTAAACCCCTGTGAATATCGCCAGTTTTATATACAGGAAACTACATGTATCAGGATATAATCTCTCTATATTAAAAAAATAAGCTCTTTTAAAGGGTCAGCAGCCATAACATGATGAAATATTGATGTTAGAAGTCCAAAACTTTTTTGGAAGGTGTGTCTCCCTTATGCCTCAATGCCTTTTTTTGTTTCTAAAATTTCCAATTAGTTTTTTAATTAAAAATAAAAATTAGTTTCTCTCTATGTTAAAGTATAGGCTTTTAAAGTGTCAGCAGCCATAACATGATGAAATATTGATGTTAAAAGTCCAAAAAAAAATTGAAAGGTGTGTCTCCCTTATGCCTCGATGGCTTTTTTTTTTTTTTTCAAATTTCCAATTAGTTTTTAATTAAAAAACTAATAATAAAACAGGGTAACAGGGTAATATAAAATAATTTTTAACAGGGTAATAAAAAAATAACTTTAACTATTGGGGGAAAAAAATACAGTTGAATAGTTCACCTGCTGAAACTAATTCGCAAGAACTACCATATGTGAAGAAAACTGACATTTCGCAGAAATATGCAGCAGAATCTGATTCTCTACAATATGTCACACAATTAATTCCCGCACTTCTGTAAACTGTATCATAAGGGAGACCGGGGCTAGTTTTCCATGTTTTCTTCTTTTGATTGTATATATTTTACTTTTATTTATTTTGAAGTAAACAAGATGCCATTGTCTTCCTCACATGCTTATCTACAAACTAACATTACTACTTTTCTAAAAAGTAAATATACTTTTTAGCAGCAAGTGGTTAAATGCAATCATGTTGAGCTGGAAAACATGCCCCGTATGCGGGGTAAATTTTCTCAGAGTGCCAAAAGGAGATGGGGAAAATTTTCCAACAATTTAACACATTTGAATAACATTTTTTGATTTTGTTTACATAGATTTATTGTAAACTATAATATCTCAAAAGAGTATACCCAGAATATAGGTATTTAAAAACAAAAAAGCACTTTTTTTTAACAAGCCAATTGACTCAAAACTTTGGGTGCAACATTACACATTACTACTTTACAGTGTAATTATTCACGATCTATTGGATATATTTAAGTTTCTGGAGGCTTTTCGGCTCCTTCATATATTCCTGATAGTTTTTAGAGTGACATATATTGTTTCAGAATAGTACGAGTTTCCTTTTAATTACTTTGCAGCTAATTTTTAATCTAGAGGAAAACTTTTTTTCATTGCGTGTTCATACGATAAATATAATTTGGTTTTTGGAATATTAAGCTTAATTTACAAAGGTTGGAGCACGCTTTCTTACAAGGCATTGTTGGAAATCTTACCCCGTGAAATTTTGGAAAACATGCCCCGTCGTTATATTTTGACTTTAATAGTACCTTGATGAGTAGAATTTTAAATTATTTTGAAAACGAATGTATATTGACGCAGAGAGAGGAGCCACCTTTTAGTATACTCAATGATAAAACTGTAATTTTTTAGGTTTGAATGTAAGCATAAAAATTCCCTCAACGTTGAAAAAATCACAAAAACAGTTCTAACGAGAATAATACAACACCAACTGAGCGAAAATTCTTGTGGGTGACATAAAACAGGTTGCTTCATAATCCAGTTAGTCATTTGACGCCACCTAACGGCTCATTTCTTGTATAAGGCTTAGTGGAAAACTTACCCCATGGAAAAACTAGCCCCGGTCTCCCCTACATGACAAAAGACAGGGAAAGACACAGACATGGCCATCTCCTTTGGTTGGAATTTTTAATGAAGTTCAAACTCCTGTTAACTGTTTATCATGGAGTAAAGCTATTTATGCCTAACTATTCTTCCATATCCTCATTTTTTACCATTTGTAAACATCCAAATTATATATATAGTACTGAGTTAAGTAAATCTGGCCAATCATTAAAAATTATAATAATGATTTTAAATAAATGAAATGAAATAATTATTTTAAATAAATGAAATAATGATATTCAAATAACAATCTTACAAATTAAACCCACATGCTTTTTCGTGCTCATTACTTAATTTACGCAGGAGATTAATTTTTTTTTAAAATAGAAATGAATAATTATCATAAATTCTATGCTTTCAACAATTCACAAGGCTTTGGAGAAATCTGCCAGCAAGTTTTGTCCCCTCGATTTGTGAATTTTGAAATACCCAGAAAATGCTTTTAAGTTGGTTCTTTACATTTCAAAGCAAGAATAGTATAAATACCCATCTCCATTTTTTTAGATGTGATGGAATCTTGGTTTGTCTCCTCCTGCCTTTTTGATGCTAATTTCTAAAAATCGCTTCTTAAATAACACCTTCAGTACAAAAGGAATAAGTGCATAAGATTTTATATTTGTAACTCCAATAGTTTAGGCTGGCGTTAATACGTGAGTCAGTGAATGAGTGAGTCAGGACTTCTTCCTTTATAGATATAGATTAATTAACAAATCTATTACACCTATTTGTATTAATTGAATATCATACATGTTTTATGGTGTCAGCATGTAATAATATATCATGCATGTTGTAACGTATCAAAAGGTATCATAAATACGTACCTTCAAGTGTAGAATTTTGCGTTTCAACATCAATGTCTTCATTTCATTTACTCAATATCAACAATCAATGAATTAAAAAAAGACTTCTTTTCTCTCAGATATTTCAACTTAGAAAGCCATTCATCTTGCATTCCTAGTACACTAATTAAGGTTTCAACGCATTTCATGTTAAGTCTTCACTCTAACGAGAGCATTTTTCTAAATTGAAATGTCTCTTATAACTGGCATAGAGATATCAGATTTTTAAAAGTTGTATTTATACTTAGGTTTGACAAAATTATAAATGGAATTTGTACTAAAAATGAGTCTTAGCCGTTATTAAACGTGCCTTTTTAAATAAACTTAGTAATATAATAGTTATTTATGCAACAAGTGTGAAAAGTAACACTTTTTAAAACTAGTGGATTTTATTTCACGAGCGAGGTACGAGCGAGTGAAATAATGACACGTGTTTTAAAAAGTTTACTTTTCACACGTGTTTCATACACTATTTTTTATAATTACGTGAAAAAAATCAAATCTCATTGGTTCAAAAATAATTCACGTGCTAATTTTTTTACGTAAAGAAGATCGGCATCGATAAATCTCTGGAACTACAAAAGGTAAACTAATTTTTTAGCTTAAAGTCAAACATTTGAACATGGATACTGATTCAAAAATAAAAAAAAATAATAACATTCACGCGCATAATATTTATAAATAAAGCAGATCAATAAATTTCTGGATTTTATGAAGATTATGAAATAGAAATTTTACTTGAAATATTGGCATCTTATGAAAAGAGTGAAAAAAAGTACTTTTTTTCACTGCTTTTGGGTGAAAAAAAGTAATTTTGTATCACTGTTTCTAAAAAGTATAACTTTTCGCACGCGTCTGATATTAAAATTATAATGTAAAAATCGGATTTTTTTCACGCAATTATAAAATAAATATTAAAACTAACTTTTCCTGCATGTTCCTTACACGCGCCACATATCTGGTAATATTCGCCGTAATTGCGATGCTAGATGATCGTAGTGGCAATGTCAATTGGTTCTCTCATATGCGCGGAAGTGAAAACTGTGCATTCAGTTTTCAATCATGCAATGGCAATATTAAACGCTGCAACGCTTCAAATTCACCAGCCTAAGGTCATTTGGTAGCACAAGATGTTCCTGGGAAGAAACTCTGCCATTTTAGGAGAAGTCTTACTTTTCCATTGATTTTCGTTAAGTTTCAATGTAGTTTTTCCTGATTTGTTTGAAACTATTATAAATGTTAAGATATTAATGTCGTTAAATGCTGATATTACATTATATCATTTGTTTATGATAATAATATTGTTTGTCACGTATCCTATAAGTTCTAATTCACTTGGCGTTACCGCTACTTGAGCGGATGTCTTAATTGAAACCGTAAGTATGATGTTTCGGCCATGCGACATCTGTAAGTACAGCACAAATTTGCAAAGTGCAAGAAAATATCTGTAATGCAACGGACAAAATCTGTTGCAGAATTCTAGAGTAGTCAAGCAATGCGGAAAATATCTATACTTAACAGATATTTTCTGTATTTCTAGGTACTTGAAAATAACGCCAAGCCACAACCAGTATAAAACGCTTATCGACAGTACAGGAGCCAGGCACACTGACCACTCTACACCTTCGCGGCCATGGAAGTAATTTGTACGCATCAAATTTTCTTTTCGTATTCAATAACAGAAAAAAAAATTGATATCAGCAGGCGCAAGCTGTATCAGTGGTTACAAATTTTCTCTGTTTTCTGAGAAAATGTGTCTATTGACAAATTGAGATGCAATTTTACAGTAATTTTCTTCAGTTTTAGAAAACAGAAATGTTCTGTAGGAAAAAATGACAGAAATATTCAGTTTTCTAACAGAAATTCATAACAGTGCGGAATCTTAGTGCACGAAACGCTTCTTAGTTTCAACCTTATCCAACCCAACCGACTCATCTTTAAGTAACGTCTCTTCAATTGACTCTTCTACGATGATAAGATCATAGATGAATATGTTCATTATACTGGATCTATATAAATTAAGATGGTGGCATTTTTTAAAAACTACGCACGCGATCTTGAAGTTGAAATTGTTTGTCTTTATGTCAGGCATTCACACTTCCGTCAAACAATTCTTTTTTCTAGATTTATTTTGTGGTAACTGACATTCCTTTCTAAAAGGCCATTAACACCTGGGGATTTTACATGTAGGAAATAGATTTAATTAACAACTTCCGGATAAGGCGACATATTTGACAAACAAAATCCGTGTAAATGTTTTACCATTAGTATTTGAAGCATATTTTATGTTTATTCGTAAAATTGAATTTAATACAAAATTCAGAACGTTTTGAAGCAAAATAAAATGTTTCATTTGCTAAATGGGCAATAATGTAAAGCTTGCCTCATGGAAAAATCCTATCAATTATTTTGTTTAATTTTAATTATTCTTGCAGATTTATAATTTTTCGCCATGAGTTTAATCTCCATTTATAGAATAATACAAGGACATTTTAATTAAAGTTCTGTACAGATTCAAAAATGGCTGTAAAACGATAAACGGCAGTCAGAGAGCTGTAATATTTTACTTAAATGCTTATGAGAGAAACAATGGAATTTTGTGGGCGAAAAAAAGGAACAATAGATAGTTTAGTAATGAAGAGTTAAAAGATGAAAAAGGAATAAGAACTTTGATGTACACACACACACATACTAGTCTAATCTAGTCGTCTAAAAGTATTGCAATAGGGTTAATATCCGAATCGGAGCTTTGGAGCCGTCCATTAATCACGTGATGAGATTTTTATTATTTTTTTACCCCTTCTTCCCCTTGGTGATATTTCGTGATTATTACCCCCCCCCCCCTGGGAATCTCACCCGACATTAAGCCACGATCAATATTATCATGTGTAAGATTTTTCCAAATTTAATTCAAGAAGGATATTTCACTGGAATTTAATTATATTTTCTAGCAAATTTTACGTTCATTTCTTGTTTTGGGGAAAATTCCGTGATACTTGACATGACCCCCTCTCCCTTTCACGTGAGATTTGGTGCCATCCGCCCCCGCCCTAAACGCATTACGTCGTAATTTATGTCGCCCTCTTTTGTATTTTATACACAAAATCTCCATTCTTCTCTTCTCCTTTTAGAGGACTTCGATTCTGATAAAGCGGTTTTCGAATATTGGTCCGCCTGTCAATGGTCAGACTGTCGGTCTGAAACCACTCCACAGCTTGAATTAAAAGAGCTCAAAACTAAGAAATCGATAAATACTAAGCTTAAAGCCCATCCTAACAGTCCGTTATACTTGCACACATTCATCATGCAAAACCCGTATAGTTTTATGACCACAAATATTAACTGCGCCCACATGACTGGACTTTGAAAGAAAAAAGTGTATTTTCCATCAGATGCTTTATCAAAAGCAATTTTTCACTCATCTTAGTTCCTATGAACTTTGATTCCATGCAACACAAGATTGACCTTAAGAGTACCAGAACTCGAAAATTCTGAAACATCCAGATTTATATGGGATGTTTAACTCCTAACATGCAAGTGCAAAGTTCAACCATTCCGATACAGCCATTTTTATAACCACTTTTGCTTGGAATGAAAGATAATTAGATAAGAAATCCATGGCTGGAAATTCAAGTCATGTACAAAGGGTTTTTTCATTCAAGATATCATTTAAAAGGGTAACCCTGTCGTAACCCTCAAAACATAAAGTATTTTGAACTATCAAGTTATTTAATGCTTAAAATATAAAAATATATACTCTTGCATATGTTTCTATACAGCTATAAACTTTATGTGCATATTCAGGCCCTGATCATCGCCTAGGCCAACAAGACTCGGGCTATGGGCCCATTATTTTAGGGGCCCCCAAAATTGGCTTTAAACTTATAAATTTTGCTTAGCGCCTAACAATTTTGTATCATTTTACGGCCGAAGTAATTAAAAGTTATATTTTTGTTTTTCTGAGAAAATTTAAGCACTGTGATAGCTTGATATTCTTAAATTTGATGATTGACCTTACTTTAAAAGGTCTTTTTTTTTCAACTATGTATATTTTGTTCAAATAATGTCCGAAAAGGGCTTTCAAAAGTATCCGGGCCTTGAGCCTCATCAACCTGTCATGGTCTGGCCATCTGAATATTCTCGTTAAAATCACTTTCTTAAACTTTTAAACATTCCGAGCATGCATGTTTTTACAAGGTGTCTACTCACATAGGACAACAATCAAATTATTGTCGAATGGAATGGGGTCTACAATCCTCCAAAGTTACCTCGCACCAATACCATGACACAAACATTCAAACATATCTTCACAAACATTCTTCAAGGTAGTTTCAATATATTGTATATATGCATTGAATTCATTTATAAAACCGCTAGAGTTTAAGTAAGATTTATTTAAAAATATGTAAGTGCAATTTTTCGATTTCTAATAAATTTAAATTTGGAAAACTTCTTCTGGGCATGATTTAAAAAAAAAAACTATCAACATTTTTTAAATCAATGCCCACAAATACATAGGTAAAAGGTATTGCACTTCAGTTCACAGACAAAAAGTTAAAACTTGCAGGCTGGTGATTATCACTAAATACTGTTATTTAATAATCATAAAAATTATTATCATAACCTTACTATGGTGCGCTATTTTAAATATATTTGAAAAAAGACTTACTGTAAAAGGTTACCGCTAAGCCCAATCCGTTTAATTTATTAGTTCACACTGTTTACTATACACACGCAAATTTTATGATTGCAGAGTGACGGACAAAATTGTTAGAATGACACAAAAAATGTGACGGATGAACTGAAGGTTGAACGGATGATGTTAAATAAGGATATACATTAATTTTTTCTTTTTCATTCGTATTTATTGCCCTTTGAAACAAGAACAAGGACGAAAAAATAGAGAAATAAAAAGTACTTTTAAGACAATTTCAAAATATGCAACTACAAAAATTCTGTCAATTTTTTAATCATAAACACTGCATTTCTTTAAACAATATTTTTTTAGTATTGGATACTTTTGGCTTTCCTCAGTTGTCGAACCTAACTTTAACACAGTTATAAAAGTTATATAACTTTACTTGTAGCAATTTTTATTAAACATTTATTAAGGAATGTAGTTTATTAAAATTAAAATTGTCTTTTGAAATATTTTTGAGTTTTTGGTTTTCTCTGTTTTGTATTGAAGGATGCGGAAGAAAAAATTTATGTTTCGTTACCTCTTTAACTTTTTGTTTAAAGTTATATTAAACAAAAGCATTATAAAACGATATCGTTGAATAAAGATTTTTCTTTTATATTTAAAACACATAAATAATTAACTTTATAATAAATACATATTAAAATGAATACACAAAAAGTTTTATGTTTTCATTCATAGCCTTAAACGATAGATTTCAATTAGTGTAATAACTTTGAAAGAATGATGACGTACTGCAAATAAATTTAAAAATCCGGGTCAAGATAACTATGGAACCACCTTTAAAAGTCTTGTGTAGGTAGGTAGCTAAGTTGTACGTTATCCGGCGGTCTATTTCTAGCCTCCATGAGGAGAATGTCTTGTGTCCCTTTGTAAAATTAGTGCTGATGTAGCTCTAGAGGAGTATTCGATAAGGCTGTTTATCTAGCGTATTTTAACGGAAACAATATCTTCTGTACAAAAATAATTATGCATTAAGTAAGTTTGGGATGAAAAGCACCCCAAAGAACCCTTTTGCAGAATTTGTTTTTCAAAGAAAGGCCCGTCTTTGATCATACTCGTGGTTGGCAGGTGATGCCATGGTGAAAAAAAGTTCCTGATTTGTAATTTCTCACAAACAACTTTATAAAATTAGTTCACCTTCACCCACTGCGCTACACATGCTCTACTACTCAACAAATATCAATCCTTTTAAGGGGAGTCGGATGGTTCTATCTCGCCCATGCTAATTTGCCTAACTTTAGGAACATTTTTCGCAGGAACTATATGAGATATGATTATGAACTTTTTAAGATTTTGTTCCTTACATATAACTCTTTGATTTAAACTGAGTATATTTCAAAGTAGAAAAATTACGTTTACAGTGATTTTTAAAAAAAAAAATATGTATTCAAAAACACACACAAATTTATATTTAAAATTATATAACTTTTTTTTAGCAGAGATATGCAAATTAAAAATAAAAGAAAAACAGAAAATCGACATTTTTGACCCAAACACCCATCTGACTCCCCTTAATACTTTCCACCAAGGGATCATAAGCAACCTAGTTACGGCCAGTTTATAAAATAAGTAATAAGTCTTAAACGTTAATAAAAATAAACTATATAAAGGAAGGGTGCAGTTGCAAAACTCACATTCTCCAAAGTATAACTGAGGTATTGGCTCCCATCTGTTAATTGGCGACTTTTGACGATCGCAAGTTCAATGAACGAAGTCGCCAATGATAGGGCTGAATCCCATCTTAGTAAAAATTGGAAGAATCTGAGTTTTGCAACTAGGCAGCCAAGTCTTCAAATAAGCTTTATATTTGAATTAACACTATTTACAAGCTTTTCAAAATTAACTTTCGTATTTGATGAGAAATATACTTGAAATATAAAAGGAATTAAATTTTCAATGTCCATATATATTTATTCGAATTCTTATGTTCCGACAATTTATTTAAAATAAACCAAGTGTTACTTACGACTTTATCGAACCAATTAAGTAAACTGTTATTATGAATAGGGGGCTGTTGAAGAGCTCAGCTGGGGAAGCCAGCATTTAATAAAATTATTGTTAATGGTTTTATTTAACGATTATTTTACCATATCTCGAGCAGGGGGAGCTTGGATGAGGCCCACTTTCTATAAAACTAGTGCCAATGGTTTTCGGTTACTGCTTTGTGGAGATATAATAAATGTTCCAGGGTGTTTTTATTGAGGGTCGAGGGTATCAAATTGCCGACTCAGCACATTAAAGGCGTTTTGTGTAGTGTAAATTGTTCTTTAAGACCACCATCAGTGTATACTGTATACCGGAGGGAGGGGTCCTCGTACTAAGTTATTTACGACTGATGTTATAAAAATGTGCAATGATATTCTTTCTTTGTCATAAGAGTACCAATGTGCAATTCAGATATATTTATTGTAAATTACGTAAATGAATGTAATGGATCTAAACGACTTGAAGAAATACCGTGAGAAAAGTATCTACTTCTTAAAAAAAACTACAAGGACTATAATTCATCTGTCACGTTTATCGAAAAGGAGATCAATTCGTCAATATTAAGTAACATTTTCGTATATTAATATCTGTCTTTCTTCAGCATCGTCGCTACCGCTTTTGTAAGGATGTGGCCGCCCCTTAGGATCTCCAACAATGCTTCCTATCTTATTTCTTCTTTATCCTTCACTTTATGAATTCTATCGTTGTTCAAGATATTCTTCATTTGGCTTTTCTTCTTGACAAATTTCAACTGTTCCAATTGAAAGCAAAGTTAACTTTATAGACGTAGTTTCAAATCATTAACTGCTTTCCAATAAAGTTAAATAGCCACTCTATGCTAATATTAAAGTAAAGAAGACATCCTATAATGTAGATTAGTATTATTAATATGTATCATATGGTGAACCTGGGAATTATATTGGTTAAATTATTATTAAAAACAGTTTTTTATTCAGTGGCCTATCAATCAATGAGATTTAAACAATTGTTCATCAGGGTGGACCAAATAACCAAACATAAGTTTTTAAATTTCATTCATAATGTACAAAACTCCATTCGTGTATGAATCATACATCAGATATATGAAGCAATCCATTCAAATTAGCATTATAATTTAAAACTTTTAATAACCATCAAAAATAATACAAGTAATAAGTAGTTTGAACAAGTTTGGATTCTACAGCGTATGCTTTTTATTCTCCTTTTAATTGTTTTTATCGTTTCATTAATTCTTTTATTTACGATCTTGATGTTTTTTTTATATGTATCCAAATATTTTTAAATCAACTGTTTTATGTCTCTGTTTTAACCAAATGTTTTTAAATCTACTATTTTGTCTATGTTTTAACCGTATGTGTTCCCTATAATTGGGAGTTTCTCCTGTAGTTGTGCACAGTAAAATTAAATAAAATAAATAAATAACCAAGCCATTGTCTTGCGATTTCCTAAACATCCAACAGTCTGATTCGCAGAAAACTGCCAGAAAGTCAATGACATTCATTCCCATTGATCTTTGAACTTGTGTGAATCCCAGAGAAGCATTTCTCAAATTGCTAATAATTAACAGTAGGCACCGTCCCGCCGGTCAATTAGGGACTCAAGTCTCCTTGAGACTCTGTTACTGGTGGGCACGGTTAAGGGACTGGTAATGATAGTTGGACTGTTAACCTCTGGTTGGTGGGTGTGGGCTCGCTGCTCGGAGTAGCAATCAGATGCTAGGTTCCAAAGGCCACGGAAGGAATTTGAATTTTGGTGGTCTGTCAACATCAGGGAGGTTTGGATGCTTGGTGTTGAAAAAAACATAAAGATATTTTGATTGTCTTAAGAGAAAAGGAAGAGCTCAGTGGAAGAGCATGCTATTAGACATTTTTGAAAAATTGAGATCTTTGTTTGGATGAACATGATATAACTCCTTTAAAGATAACACGTTTCAACTTTTTTTATACAATTAAATTATATTTTTGCTTTTGTAAGTGGCGTTTTTAGCGTATCTAAGTGCAAACTAAAAACTCTAAAGCTAATTTTCCGGTTTTCCCCCTTTTGTCACTTAGCACGTTCTTTCACTAGGCTCTTCAATTGTCAGTCGCACAGAAATGAAGCGTTAATTTTTTAATCCTAACATAATGGAAAGTTTTTCTTTCCACCAGGTATGAGAATCGTCATAACAACAAAATGAAACATATTTTGAATTGAAAATATCATCTGGTGATTTTATTATATTAATTCGTGAGGTTTTAAAATCTCAAAATATTCTACAGCGGAACTAGTTTCAAACTCTATTAGTTATGATTAATTGATTGGTTTTATTCGGTTTCATTTGGAATAAAAGAAAAAATAAGTCACAATCAAATACTACAGTCCCTGGACAAATTATTAGACGAACTGTATTTTTTTAGTAATGATGAAAACAAACCAAAGAATGCCATATCATTAAAAAAAATGTCGATATATGTATTAAGTATAGCAGATAGTATTTTCTATTCAATACCTTAAGTTTAGGAACACAAATGTCCTTCTAAAGGTATTTTGTTCATCATTGATTGATACATGAAATCTTGCAGTGCGTCTAATAATTTGTCCAGGGACTGTAAATGCATAGTAGTTGCGACGACGCTCTGATTCAATAGGGAACGGATATAAGTGGTCGAGAAGATGTCGCGAGGTACCATCTTCGGAGGGTTCATCCATCTTCCAGTGAGGGGTATTCGGTCCAGTGATCAAGTGACAGTGGCTAGCAAGTCAGCATTCCTCTGAGCCTGTTTAAAAAGGAGCGGTAGACATAACAAACCAAGAGGTACTGTGTGCAGTGGAAAAGAAGACTCAGGGGCAGGTCTTGAAATGCCTATGACTCAAGTGGAGCGGCCCACCATGGCCAAACACTGCGACCACTGGTCTATTGTACTAATACCATGGTTTAACATAGAAGCAGGCCAATTGCTGAAATGACAGAGAATTTCCCTGATTGGTAAATTATCTACCTCTCGACATTAATACTAGATACCCAAGTTACTCAAATCTCAGTGCGCGCAGAGTAGTTGTCACATTCACAGTGAACATGAAACAAGATTCCCTCAACCTGTTGACATGCTCTACAGAGAGGGTCATCTTTTACACCCATTAGGAGAGACCGGGGCTAGTTTTCCATGTTTTCTTCTAGTTGATTGTATATTTTTTTAATTTATTTATTTTGAACTAGCAAATTTATACCCGTTCTTCGCACGGAATAAAAAATATCAAATAGATTCCAAATATGTGTACCATATAACCTGTTATAGGATCATAAACTTATTATTGTTTCCGCTCGTTATAAATTATAAAATCCCGTTTCATTGCCTTAAAATTCCAAAATGAAAAATACGCTGTAAAATGCACTCATAAATGCCATCACAATTCCCTCATAAATACATAAAACCTTTTTGCTCATTTGGCGCGTTTTGGGAAATAATTTGGCGAGAAAATAGATATAGCTACCCACACCCATTATACAGCTCAAACACAATGACCTTCGAACAACCGACCAGTTTATAAATTTATTCATAAAAGAAATTGCCTATTGGCGAATTTTTAGTTAATAATTTGGCGAGTTTGGCAACGTATTTGGCGAAAAATAAAGGACAATAAACACACTAATAGCTCGAGTGCGATGGCCTTTATTAACCATCATAGTCAGTAATAGCTTACTATACATTGATTGGCTTAAATAATGCTACATGCAGTCAACAGAAAAACCCAATGAAAAAATCATCAAATAAACCACAAGTAAAATCCGGGAATGAAGACTGACGGAATTACGTCACTTGAAACGTGTCAACATTTGAATTTAAATGTTTTCGTTAAAAGTTTTATTTAATTTCAGCCGATGGCATCAGGAAAGAAAAATGATCGATTTGAGCGAAAGTGGTGTATTTTTCAGAAAATTCGAATTTCTCTAAAAATGGAACGATATGAAAACTAAGCCTCAGTGCCCCAAGTAGTATTAAGGGAATCTATCTTTAAAATTTCGAATTCCTGTGGGCAGTATAAGTAGGGTCTTTTACGATCCGATACAGGACACACACAGACAGACAGACTCTTTATTTATTTATTATAGATAAAATAAGATATAAATGCCTTCCTCACATAAGTATCTACAAACAAGCATTACTACTTTTCTAAAAAGTACATACACTTTTTGGCAACGAGTGGTTAAATGCAAGCTCGTTGAGCCGGAAAACATGCCCCGTACACAGGGTACATTTTCCCAGACTGCCAAAAATGGATGGGGCAAATTTTCCAACTATTCTTCAAAAGATTTAACACATTTAAAAAAACATTTTATTGGTTTTTTATGTACATTTTACTGTAAAGTAAAATACCCCAAAAGTTTATACCCAGAATATAGCCAAAATTGTGAAATAAGACAGTTTACTATACTAAATTATTATATCACAATATCACTTTTTAATCAAGTGAATTGTGTAACTTCCCCTTTAGTGTAGTTATACTTTGGTGCTCTTTTTTAGGGGTTGTCTAATGAGTTCTTTAAGAGTGCACAAAAAAATCATATCACATGCACTGAAGTTTGATGAAATTGTTTTTTTTTCTTAGCCAGCCAATTTACTCCAAAGTTTTGGGTGCAACATGACATATCAATATTTTACAGTGCAATTATTCACGATCCATTGGGAATATTTAAGTTTTTGGATGCTTTTACATTACTAAATCCATTCTTAACAGTTATTAGAGCAACATATATCGCTTCATAATGGTACGATTTCTGTTCGCTTTCTTTTTATTACAATGTAGACAATTTTTAAGCGAAAACAAAACATTTTACTTTCAGAACTTTATGTATGGTTAGGTATCTTGGTCATACATCAAAATTAATTACATTTTTGGAATATTATAAAGATTGGAGCACGTTTATATAGGAGGCATAGTTGGAATTCTTGCCCCGTGAAATTTTGGAAAATCTGCCCTGTCTTCATATTTTGACTTAAATAGCGCCTTGATGATTTGATGTTAAAGTTATTTTGAATACGAATACATACTTAAGTAAAGAGAAGAACGACCTTTTATTATACGCAATTCTAAAACTGTATGTTAAAAGAAAAGAGGTTTTGCCTAGACCACAGCCATAAAATAAGATATAAATGCCTTCCTCACATAAGTATCTACAAACAAGCATTACTACTTTTCTAAAAAGTACATACACTTTTTGGCAACGAGTGGTTAAATGCAAGCTCGTTGAGCCGGAAAACATGCCCCGTACACAGGGTACATTTTCCCAGACTGCCAAAAATGGATGGGGCAAATTTTCCAACTCAACAGATAAAGCCGTAGACGCTCTCAGTGACGACACACTCCGTCCGGTTCGGATTGTCGACTGTTCCGAAACAGAGAGACGAAACCTGTTCGGAACCTGAAAAGTATAGTCGGACGGGCGCGAATAAGTTTCGTACTTTTTCTTCTAAAAAGCTGACAATCCGAACCAGCATGGCGTCACAAAGAGCTGTGGATTTAAAGTTGAGTAGGGTATGCCCTAGACCAGGGGTTCCCAACCGGTGGTACGCGTACCACTGGTGGTACGCGAGAGAATTTCAGGTGGTACGCGTGAGTAACATGATGCTATAAATAGCTTCTGTAATACGCATGAGCAGTGAGCACGCAGACATATTACTCATTATTTTAAACATTAACATTATTTTAAAGAGAAATTTTTTAAATTCTGGGTCGGATGTAAAACCTAGTACCCTTTGATATCCCGGCAAGCTCTGCTATTTTTGATGCTATTTGTTACGAGTTTTTTTTGTGTGAGAGTGTAATTCTGAACTCTTACAACAAGTTTCACACTAAAGACTATAAAAGTATATTTTGTATGATAATTAATTTTTTGCTGAGTTTGTGCTATTTTTTATTTGTATGTTTTTAGACCTATAAATAATAAATAAAACTGTAAATTAATACCAATTTAATTGTTATTTGTTCTTGTATTATAAGCATGTTATAAATAAACAAATATAAAAACCATAAATATGAAGTTTCTCAGGATTTAATTCAAAAACTTTGAACACTTTAGAAGAGTAAATAATATACGTTTAATAAAATATTTAGGTCTGTGTACGCCAAAATTTTCTCAAAAAGTCAAGTGGTACGAGCGTGCAAAAGGTTGGGAACCCCTGCCCTAGACCAATGAGCCTCTATGTCGAGCTTTAACCACTAAATGGTTAGAAACCTTTACCAATACCTTTCCCATATATTGTTTCGCTGACGCGTCTACGACGCCCGTCTCCAATAAATCTCGTGTAACTCTAGTGCGACGATAACTCAAAATAACTTAACTTTTGCTGGCGTCAAGCTGTGCTTAATGAGTTTTCTAGCTAGTTTTTTTTTTGTTCATAATAGCGACTCTCTTTTCAAGGCTCTTAATTTGGGTGGTTATATTCACTTTTATTTGTAATTTAAAAAAAAGAAGTCAGAATCGATGCCAAATATCAAATATGTTCTTTTTAGTTTATTTATAATTGCAAATTAAATTAAATAAGTGGTTGAGGTGTGTATGTCTCTTGATTTCATTCCTTTTAATGTCGTACTAGCTTTAAAATGCGCTATTCGAATGAATTAGGCTACATATTAATTGAACTAAAAAAACTATTTAAAATTCACCAAAAAAGAAATTAAATAAAAAAAATTACGAGTTTTGGAAAATCTCACTGGAAGGGGGGGGGGGGGGGGAGGTTGGTCAAAAATAACATCAAAATCGCATCATGTGATTAATGGACGCCCCCAAACAGTAACTTGTTAACTGAAAAAAGTTATTTTAAAAATTATATTTTTGTAATAAATGGCTTTTTAAAAAAAAAACTCCCCCAACACTTTAAATTAATATGTAATGAAATTATGAACTTTGTTTCCCCGTTTGTATCTTTCAAACGCATAAGAGTCAGTCGGAGATCAAAGTGTAATAAAAAAAAAACATATAATTTTAATTCAAATAAAATGTACCGAATAAGTAAAAAAAAAAGAATCGTTTATTTTATATTCAATAAGAAAATAGTATACCCTTACCTAGAACCCCACACCCATCTATGAATATTTGGTAGCGTCATCTACCTGAATATTTTGTAAGTAATTGCTTACCCTTCGGGGGAACCAAATGAATTTGCTTCAGGAAATAAGAAACGACCCTTGGCTTTTTTAATGTAATTTTAAACATGTTTTATAAGTATATATATTATTAAAATATAATTATATTTTTTGATAAATCACAGTAATTAGAATCTTTTATCAGATGAATATAATAATAGCATAAATTTTATGTTATAATATAATAAAAAAAGTAATTTTGAAAGAGCTTCGTAGAAGAACGTGGTAAATGAAATTTTTAAAAAAAAATATTTTTTTTCTATTAATGAACATGATATTCCCTCCTTTAAAGATAACATGAGTTCCTACTTTTCGTAAACTTTAATTTAAATATATTTTTTACCTTTTGTAAGTCCCGTTTTTAACGTTTCTAAGTGCAAATGAATAACTAAGCTAACTTTCTCGTTCTCCCTTTTTGTCTGTAGTTTTTTTACTATGATATTTTTTATTACATTCTCTTATTTTGTCCTTAGCATTTGAAAGGGAACTGTATATTATGTATCATTCAAATGAAAATTTTCTTTTATCATTCTGTTCTTCCCCCGATTGTGTGTTCTTGTTTTATCCTTTGTATTTAGACGTGAAATTTTAGATTCTCTCTTGTCTTCTCTTTATCACTTAAAAATAAAATATATTTTTGTGATCTCATTTTCACAATAAAAAATGATATTTCTGCCCTTTTCTTGTGCCGTCACTTCACAATAGGAGATATTTAACTGCTTTTTTTTCTTATCTTCTTTTTATGATGTATTTTTTTAGTTATTGTCCAGTATCTTCCTTGATATCTAGAAGCGAAATTTATTTTTGTGTCACCCTTTCACCAATAAGAAATTTCACTTCCCCTTCTGGTCTTCTCTTAATGATATATTCTGTAGGATGTTGTCTCCTCCTTGACATCTAGAAGTGAAATTTCTTATTGTGCCACCCCTTCACAATAAGAAATTTCACTTTCTTCTCTTGATGATGTATTCTTTGGGATGAAGTCTAAGGTCTTCTTCTTGGCATCCAGAAGTGTTTTTTAATTGCGCCACCACAACACAATATGAAATTTTACTTACTTTTATGTTCTTTTTTATTTACGAACTCTTTGAGAAATTGTATCCAGTCTCCTCCTTGACATCTAAAAGTGAAATTTCTTACTGCGCCATTGTTTCGCAATAAGAAATTTCACTTCTATTTTATTCTCTTGATGATGCATTCTTTGTGATATTGTCTTCTCTTTGATATCTAGAGGTGAAATTTCTTATTGTGCCATCCTTTCGCAATAAGAAATTTCACTTATATTTTCTTCTCTTAATGATTCATTCTTTGTGATGTTGTCTTCTCTTTGATATCTAAAAGTGAAATTTCTTATTGTGCCACCCTTTCGCAATGAGAAATTCCACTTTTATTTTCTACTTTTAATGATGCATTTTTGGTGATGTTGTCTTCTCTTTGATATCTAAAAGTGAAATTTCTTATTGTGCCACCCTTTCGCAATAAGAAATTTCACTTTTATTTTATTCTCTTGAGGATTATTTCCATTGTCTTCTCCTTGGCATCTAGAGTGACATTTTTAATTGGACCAGCCCTTCATAATCATAAAATTTCAATTCCTTGTCTAATCTTCTCTTTAATGTTGTACTCTATGAAACATTGTCTTTCTTTCGCATTTAAAAGTGAATTTGTCATTGTGATTTCTCTTTTGCAATAAGAAATGTCCCTTTCCTTCTTCTTTTTTTCTTAATGGTAAACTATTTTGAATATTATCCTTCTTTGGCTTTTATAAGCGATATCAGCTTCAAATTCAACTAGGCATGTTGAAAGTTACTTGTATATAAACAGCAAATTTGAAACTAAAAAAAAAACCTCCATTAATTATACTTCGAGACTTCAGATACTGGCCATTAAAAGAAAATGTTTTTTTTCTGACTTCAATAAATCTCTTTTTGTACAATTCAAAAAAGAAGTATTCAAGAAAAATTTGACACATCTATCTTCTAAACGACCTCAGAAGAGAAGGATGCCTTCAATGGTATAAATATTAAATAATTTTATAATTCAACTTTATATATAAATTCAATAATGCAATATTCATTTTGAAAGATTATTAAACATTTTGAAGCATTTAATGTGTTAGTTATGTACATTTTAATACATCATTAATTATAAAGAATACAAAACTTAATCCAGTTTAATTGCATTTGTAAATTTAAATTTAATTTACTTGCTTATCTCCGTTTAATTTTAAAAAAATTCTGCAGTAAAATAAACTCGTTGGGAAACTGACTCTATAAATAATTACCCAATCTAAGTCAAATTATATCTTTAATTTCTTTTTTTTTAATTAGCATATTTAAATATAAAAGAAAACCGTATGAAACTACCCTCTAAAACATTAGTTTCAATATTTTGTTCAATCAATGTCAATTAAAAGTTAAGACACATAAGAAGAAAAAAATGTAAAGCAAACTAAAACATAATTAAAATATATGTTACCTGCTTTAGGAAAAATTAAACAGCATAGGGAAGGTTGATAAATTTATATTCAGTAGGTTAAAAAAAATCGCAAGAAAATTTAATTCTGATACGAGACAAAATGTGTGCATAACTTTGTCAGTGAAATCTAAAAGATGTAATGACTAAGTACAAACGTTTTTTAACACTTTAAACACTTTATTAACACAAAACAAACATTGCAGAATAATTTTTGTTCGTCACAAGGGTTCGTCACGTAACTAAATAATCATAATTATAATTAATTAATAAGACACAATAATAAGACACATTATAAGTTAATAAAAAAACACAAAAAATAATAAATTTAAATACATAAATATGCACAAAAGAAAAAATAAAAATGTGGCAATGCTAATGCTATATAATCAAAACAAATGCCTAAAATTCTGGTCAGCGGTAATATATATAAAAAAACATTTCGCTTCTATAAATTAAAAAAATACATCAATATCGTCTATTGACAATATAAATTTAAATAAAGAATTTTTAAACCTGTTTAAAGAAGGGATACTTTGAAGTTCAGTAGCATAAATCCAAATCTCAGACATAATAATAAGAGAAAAATCAAAAATACATTTCGAATATTGAGAAATAAAACTATCAAAATTGGCACGCATACTTCTGATATTTACATGAATTATATTAAATTTAGGTTCGGGAACTTAATAAATTTAAATCATCCAAACATGTAATAATATTACATGCATTGTTTTGAGAATATAAATCACTTAAATCGGGAAACATTTAGAAGATCATCTAAATCCTTGATTCTATGAACTTTAGATGATTCGTTTTCTCGTATAATGAAATTGTCCCATCACGAATCCAGCAGTATTTGAAATTATGCTCTGTTTTGAATTTGCGTGCATGAAAATAAGTATTTTTCGAAACTGGTGCAAGATGCTCGTTGAAATACTTAGGCATTTCTTGAAAACGATTACTTACGTCTGTTGTTTGGATTTTCTTAGCTTTCAGTTTTTTGAGGCAATCACCTCGTTTCTGCTTGGTTTGTATTTGTACAATTATTGCTATAGGCCGGTCATTGTTAAAGCTGGTTATTCTATGCACAATAACAGCCTTATCAGCCAGATCACATTCGGCAACAAAACTCAATCTACTAAGAACTTGTTTCAGATCCTCATTTTCAGTTTCAGGAATATTTGAAATTTCCAAGTTGGTTTGCCGAGAATACTGTTGTAGTTCAGTCACTGATATCTTGAGTTCTTTCAATTCATTTCTAATTGCCAAATTTTCATCCTTAAGAGATTTTTTAGCAATCTGGAGATTGTTGTTTACTTCTTTTAGCGATGTTATAGTATCCTTGAGTTCCTGGATCAAGGGGCTATTAAAATTCATTGATTCTTTGAATTCATCAAGTTTTCCTGTCAATACTTCCATCTGATTTTTCAAAAGTTCTTCAAACATGGCTGAAATTTCAGTGCTCGATGATTGCGGAACGCAACTGCTATTAACACTTGTAATTGTTGTTTTAGTTCCGGAACATGCGACACATATCCATTTTTTCTTCAGAGCTGGAGTAAGTCATCCGTTCCGGAACGGGATTTATCATTTTGACCAGCACAAGTTAGATGAAAGTTTGCTTTGCGGTCACCATTACAGACTAAGAAATCTTATAGATTTCCAATTATCAAATTTTTGTATTTTTAATTATTAGAAATCATTGTTACAAACAATCATTTAAAGCAAGAAGCTTTTTAGATTTATTAATTAAAAAGTTCTTTTTCAAAAAGTATTGTTCGAAAATCCGAAAATAAAATCGTGAAAATTGGATACGCGTATAAAATTGTTTATAGATTTAGAAACTTCATATTGTAAAAACTTAGAAAAAATTAACTATCAATAAATCCAAACTAAAATTCATATTTTAGAGTCCATCTAAAATCCAATTCTTTAAAATTAAACTGGGGAAGATGGTTGATAACCCATTAATTACCCTTTTTTTTGTACTCTTTATTTCTCAAATTAAGGTTTATTTCTATTTATTTGGCCCTTACTTTTTCAGTGTTAGCCTGTGTAATTAATAGTTAAATAGACGAAAGAATAAAGTCGGACATCAAAGAATTTTTGCCCACATCTTACTTTCGTTTTAGCTTCCACACTACGTTTATAACGTAAAAAGTGGAAGGTATTATAATCGTTCAGTCCGTCCGTCCGTCCGTCCGTCTGTCACCTACTTTCACAGAAAGAACCACAAGTCCCACAGACAAGTCGGATACGTCATTTTGAAGCAAAAAATCAGATTAGGCTACATTCCAAATTTCATTAAAAAATTTAATTAGAAGTTTATTTAAAATTTAAAATAACTGAAAAAATTTAATCTACATTGAAAGTACGAAACATTTAAATAATACTTTTGTTATTCATATAATTATTGGATTGTTGTAATATCACAAGAGTTCTTTTGATGGTTTATTATATATGTATAGATAAGAGAATTCTAACTTGGCATAAAAAATATGCAAAGTTTCGCTTTTATTTTTAAAGCATCAATTGCACTAATTATATATTTTCCTTACTGTAAATTAATTTAACAAACGATAAATAACTGAATTTTCGAAAGAAATGTAAATGGTAAATTGTGGCGACACAAAGATAGTTATTAAAAAAGATTACATTATTATTCTTCGAACTTCAAACAAATTAAGCAAACGATAAAGTCTAATTATTAAATCTGAGAAAGAAGATTAATGAAAATAATTAATTTATCGTTTAAATGTTTAATTACAACTAGCTAAAGACTCTGTTTGGCGAATTTCTTTCTGAGGTGTATAAATCGTTTGTTTGCTGTTAAGCACAAATGTTGTGTGGAAGTGGTTTAAGTGACAGATTCTGTAACAAACCTACTTGTTTTATATTAACTATACATGTAACGATTTAAATCCGATTTATATTCTTTTAAATATATTGAACCTTTTAATTCTCAGAAAATTTGAAAATTCTCTCCAAAAAAATTTGTGTCTGTATACAAATGATTAAAAGGTCTAATTCCGCTTTATTTTTATTGGATTCAAAAATTAAATAAAATTTTGTAAAATACCTTTTAAGATACCATTTTTGTAAGTTCAATACAAGTCAATTTAAAACGAAGACATTACAATGTATTGCAAAACGAAATCAGGAATAATTCCTTAAATATTGTTACCTATTTCGTCAAAAAGAAAACAGCATTAAAAACGGTTGATGACTTGACTGTAGATCAAATAAAACCACGATCACAAAAATAAAAATTTTAATTGAAAAAAAACAAGCTTTGTGAGCATCTTTGTCTAGGAAATCCAGACTTAGAATGACTAAAACAGAAAATTTTTATAGTTTGTTAACAAACATTGTTGCTAATAGTTTTTAATAATGCATGATTGCTTTATTAAAAGTTTGATTTTAAAAATATATATATTGTTAAAATACTAGACGAAAACTATTCCCCTCATTCTGTATTAATAATTAAAAGGGTTTATTATTAGCCATTAAAAGGGTTTTTGTATGAATTTCTTTATCTATGTAAATGTATCCCTCAATATACTGATCAGAAATATAATTTCTATATGTTATCAGTCATTTAATCTGCAAGCGTAATTTTTACCTCTTTTTTCGCACTTTTAATTTGCTGACAATGATAATTATGGCAAAAAATATTTGCAAGGAAATTAAAGTGGGACTCACTGTTAAAAGTGGTATTTTCAAGTACCGTTAGGCATTAAGTGTGTTAACACGATAAGTATAATTATTGAATTGTTTCCAATAGAATATGCAAACTTTGAAGTCCTAATTAACGAAATACATGCTAAAACGAATTAAGTGGACACTTTGGCGGTACTTTTGCTGTAACTCATATTCAGTTATGCCAACTTTTTACAAACCTTTTTTATTCTAAAAATCTAAAATAGATTCATTATGCATCCAGAATGAAATGGTAAAAAACTTTGGGAAAAAATCTTAATTTTTTAACTGAAATTTAAGGGGGGGAATTGGAATCATAACTTTTGAATAAATTATAACAATATTTTTTTCAAAACGTTATTTGTTAAAAAAAAGTTAAAATCAATTTTTAAACATCTAAGAATGCAAGCGTGAAGAATGTAGGGTTTATTTCATAAAATTATTTGGGAGTGGATTTTATTTTACCATTTTTTCATATTTTCATTTAATTAAAAGAAACATTGATTAATTCTTCAAAAGACATGATTCTTCCGTGATTGATCATTCCGTGACATGATTCTTCCATGATTCTTGTAACGATAATAGTTCGAACTCAACTTAGTGGGAAAAAAATCGCAAGCTGACGATTCCAAATGGAATCATTGGGGATGAAAGGGTTTAAACCATGCGTTCCCCTAATTGTTTTGAGCAGCGTATTTATTTACCTTAGTGTTTAAAATCATTAAATTAATAAAACTGTAATGAACAAGAATAAAATTACAAAAGTCCAAATGGATTGTTTTATTTTTATAATGCAATATTATTCAATATAAATAAAATAAATAAATCACAGTCACATACTTAATTTACAGATCGAACAAACGATTGATAAGCTACAGAAAATCACAGTTTTTGAAATTTAACAATAAGTTATGATTTTATAAATGTTTACATGTATGTCCAAAAGTTAGAATGAATGTTAGGTTAAGAGGCACTGTGTCAGTACCATAAAGCTAATGCATTAGTTTTTAAATCACAACTTTTGCAAAAGAATTGTTTTGCCATGTTATCCCATTTTCACCAAGTATGGGAATCATCAAAACAATTTAAAACAAAATTGAAAAGAAAATAACATCCGGTTATTTAATTATTAATTGATAAAGTTTGAAAATAGTCGCCATCTGCTGTATATTTTTGGCATTTTAAAACTTCAAAAATATATAATTAAATAACTAGATAACATTTTCGTTTCAAATTTGTTTCATTTCGATGTTATGTTGATTCCCATACCTGGGGAAAGAGGGTTAACATGGCAAAGCAATACTTCTGCGGAAGTTGTGATTCCAAAACTAATGCAAATAGCTCTAAGGGACTGAGAGTCCTTCTTAAACCAAACAGAGTAACAATCAACAGATTTTAAAATACATTACTTTCCTAAAAGCCACAATATTACAACCAACCCTAACAGATTCATGATTAAGAACTTGATGCTTGATAACTTTGATATTTAAAAAGTACAATGATAAAATCAGTTCGATTATGAAATTGCATATTAAAATAGCTTATACAAATATATACCAAAGTAAGTAATGGTAAAATTACCACAGCCCAACAATAAACAGATTTTTTTGGAATGCATTTGTCTCTCTCTTGGTCTTTCATGATTGGGATTTAAATAAGACATCACCCAATTACAGTACAAACAAAATTACAATTGTAAAGGCTATGAGCTATAATCCATTTTGATGCTACACAAGGAAAATTTATGTCAGGAGCTACTGCCAAGAGCTTAATGCAAAAGGTAATAAGTATGACAGAATAGGGATTCCAAACTAGCGACTTTGGGGACAGAATTTTTACCACAAACTTTTAGGAGAGAAAGAAGAGTTATATAATTTCAAGTTAACTCATTAAATAAAAGTTGCCTCAATTAAGTAAGATTTCGAATCACAAAATTTTTCGTTTCACCCTTATGTTCTGTTAAATTCTTTTAAAAGGAAGTATGACAAAACTGATTTTATAATAAGAAAAACCCTAGAAGGTCAAATACTAATAGTAATACTAATTAAGAATAAAAAACATATAATAAATCGGCTACCAACATCAGTTCAGAGGTACATTTTTGTTAATAAACAATTTTACTAACATTGAAAAAGCACTAACGGAAGAAACATGTTTAAGTACAAATTAACTAAGTACACTAAACAATTTTTCGAAACCTGAAAAGCCATATTTATTTAATAGAGCTGTATTTAGACTTAAATTAAACTATTAAGATTTCATTTTTATGCAAGCATTTGTTTCGTATTTGTGTGTATGATGTATTAAATCAAACTGATTTTATATATAAATTAATATGAAAATTTTACTTAACCTAGGAACACTTAAATAAAATTAATGACCTGTTTATTATTATTTTTTTTTTCAATTTACGGTTTTCCCTGTAACACAACATTCAAAGAAGTAACAGTAGTTTTCCAAAAGCAAGACAAAATCACGATAAAGAAACATTTTTAAAAAAAGATATGAACTACTGTCACTATAGCTACTACCTCAATAAATAGTTGCTCAAGTATATAAAAATAATGATTATATACCAAATCACCAGAATTTCTAATAAGGAATACAGGTTTGCATGTTATTATGCAATCATGATATAACACCCACGTTTTAAACAAAAATACTGGTAACTTAAGAAATAGTTTGTACAAAAACCAAGATCAGTCATGAAACATATAATACAAATGTCTTGCCAATAAAAATATAATGCATATCCTTATACGTTTTTTTTAAATCCATAATTAACAAATATATTTTAATAACTTTATATGCAATTATTTTATCAGCATTAGCCAGTTCTCATACATATGCAACAAAAATGTGTGATTAGTGAAAAGTGGTCATGCATGGCAAAAATATTTTTTTTTAAATAGTGTCAAAAAAGTTTATATAGAAAAATAAAATTTAAAGTGAAAACCTATTGGAAATACAACTATACATTTTAAAATACGATGCTTTTTCCCATTTAATGCCTAAAAAATTTATGCAGTAAATCTTCAGAAAATTTGCTAGATTTAAACTTGAAATAAATATCGCAAAATTTTTCAACCTGACGTTTAATTGAGTAATAGTATAGTGATATTTGACAGATGTAGAATATAAATACTAACAAATAATAAATTACATACATAATAAAAGTGAACTGTTCAATTTTGTTAACAATAACATACATTTCAACATTTATTAATTCAAAAAGGTTACTGAGGTATTAAAAGTTAACTGCGGAGGTAATTTACAATTTTGATAAATAGGATATATTAAAAGCAAATAAAATTCTATCTCACGATTCTATACACCATAATTATTTTTTTTATAACAATCACCTGTTTTTAGATCCTAACACCTTGACCATAACTGAATTAGAATCTTAAAAATATGTTATCAGTTTAAGCAGATAATTTTACAACTTTATTTGCAAAACTACCAATTTTTAAGTTACTTTTTTTACTCATATGTATACATTGTGTACTTATTAAAATAGCAATTAAAAATATTTTTAGAAGTGCGAATGAAATAGTCAAAGTTAAGCAAAAGTGTTGATTCCATTTTTCCAGGATTTTAAAATTTTTGCCTTGTATTTATCATGTTATGCTGGATTTCACGTTACTCTATTATTGATGTTTGCAAAATTTAGTGGCAGAACTTACACGAGATTTATTATACAGATTTATGCTTTAATTTTGTGCTAATACATATTATCATATATTATATAAAATCTTAAAAATTACTCTCAATACAAAATAACACATCACACAGTGCACAGAAAAGTAACCTATCGACAAAAAAGCTAGTTTTTCAGAAAAAAAAATTTAAGTTAATTTTTCCATTTTGTTTCCTCGTGAAAAATAAAAGGATCTGCTAACTATATTCCGACTATTCTACCAATTAATTTAGATACGCTTTAATAGCTAGATATTAAAATTTCAAATATTATATTATAACATTTTTAACTTGAAAAGTCAGATTTGTCCGATACTTCATTTTTCCGTGCATGGCGCAATATAATGAAGTGACAAAAAATTGCCCCACTCAAGCATTAGCATTTTGTACCTACAAAAATGAATACCAAAACTGTACATTGTTAATTTAGCTTGATACATCATGATTATGATATTTTTAACTTTAAACATTTGCATTTTGGTTTCAAAAAAGCAAGTCTTTGTTTCATGGTAAAAAGTGTGTGATAGGTGGGGTATGATGGGTAAAGGAAAAGAAAAAAGGTAACTTTATAACAATTAAAATTTTATCAAATTTAAACAACTTTCAAACTGTATGTGAAAGAAATAACATAACTTTTAATGTAATAACCAACAATTAATTTTTTATGTAAAAATTGCTAAGCTTTACAAAATTTCATGTTGATTGATAAATTAGTGGAACTTTTAAAGCAATCATTACAACCATCAGCTGTAATTTAGAAATCTATCACTTTTTCACGAGTTAATGTACAAAGAAAACTAAAGTAGACTCCCAAGAAAATTCCTTTTTTTTTTGGTGATATGATTCATTCAATTTTCATGGACAGTGGTAAAAACAGCATCGTAATAATAAAAACATATAAACAGTGATTAGGTATTTACAAAATAGTTTCCAATATTGTAAATAGTGTTTTCTGTATTTAGTGTTCAAAGGAGGCTCAATATTAAATATTTAAATAAAAAAAAAATTTAAATGCATAGTGCTACAGATAATCTTGTAATAAGTAATTTATTACACTATAAAAAAAATCATCAATTATAATTAAGTACATATTTTAATGTTACATTGCTGATAAATATAGGACTTTTGCCACGTAAAAATATTTACATAATACAACTTTTAATGTAGTTTATAAAAATTACATCATATAATTGTTGATTTATAATAATTGAAAATAATTCATATATTAAAATCACCTATTTTAAGTACTTCCTTCAATTTTAAATCATTGACATTTCAAAATATCCACGAAAAATTACTCACCAGCCAAAAATAAATAAGAAAATCAATAATACACCAATTTAAGCGACAAAAAAACCTACATTTTACTAAGTGCTGTCAGTCTTACAACCCAATATGCTTCGTGTACATTGAAACACAGACTAGTAACAGCTACATTGCGCCAAATAAAATAAAAACCAAAATGTGGACAGCCAAAAACAAAAAAGTTCTGAAAAAATATGTGTGGGAAAAAAATTTAAGTGAGTATCATTCTGCGGTTAAAACATGCACTAATTCGCATTGCAGCGGTACATCTTATCCGACACATGGCACAATAGTGTGATTGCAGCCTCACAAACGGCTATCACCATTTTGGCTTACAGCTCGATTTATACCGTAGTGACCGGTACACTGTGACTTTAGCGGTAATTTTTTGGCAAGTTGTTTCTTCAGGAGTTGGCCCACTGTAAGAAGGAGAGAAGGTCTCTGACCGGTACATGGTGGGCTAGAGCTTTGACTCGTAAGTTCCGGTCGTCGGTAAGGAGAACTACTTCTCTGAACAGTGTGATTGGGTCGTCTGGAAAAGAAGAAGTGGAAATAAATGAACCAATGAAAGAATTGCCCACTACACTTGTTTGTTTACCACTGTTTAGTGAAGAAGCATGCTGAAATCTTTATGTGAACTAAACCACTTTTTACATTTAGCAATTCAATACAAGAAGTTCCAAGGAACTAAAATAAACTATTTTCCTATTATTTTAATACTCATAGAATTTCTTTAAAATATTTATATAATTGTAACAGTAACTGTCACCAAGAACAGCTTCCACACAAGAGTTATACACTTTTTAGAGTTAGGGTTAGTTTGAATTATCATTATCGCCGCACCAGAGCTACACGTGGGCTATAGGTAACGGGCATCGTAATTTATAACCACAGTCAAGTGAAGAGCGGATACCCGAGTAGGCACCTAACACAACTTTTAGTTGGACATTGCATGCAGCGGTGGGATTTTGGAGCATATTTAACATGTACTCGATCTGTATGTGGTATAATTTGTTATACTTTTTTCTGTATGGGCCGTTTATAGGTCAGCAGTTACTTAGCAGATGTCCAGACCCGAACCTGGGACCTTCTGCATGAAAGGCGAACGCCTTAAATGACTGGGGTCCCCAGCCCTTCACACACCTTAGAAAAAAAAATTGCCAAACACAGCATTCAGTTGCAATTTAAACTTTTAAAAGCCAAATTTGGCTATTTTAATTCATTTTAGACGGATATATTCAGCATGTCAATCTTTTCCATTTTTTTCTCTTTTCCAATTTTAATAAAAATGAAAGTAGGCTAAAATGGTTGTGAAAAAGATCATAATTGTGTTACATATATTTAAACGTTTGAAAATCTATGATATGTTTAAAACAAGTTTTTAGTTTTGTATTATTTTTATGCTTTTTATGATAATATTCAGAACAAAGCATTTTTAACAAGAATTTGAAACATACATAGAATTCCTTACTAGTACTCAGATAAAATAAAATTACTTACCACGATTTTTTGGCATAAATGATTCAGCTCTATCCTTACAATAATTTAAGCAGCAAGTTAGGATGAGATCATCGTTAGTACCCTACAAACAATTAACAAAATTTAGTAACTTAACTTAAAATAATTCACTTTACAACAAATCATTTTAAAAGAAATTAACAGTTATTTTTTTATTATATATTGGTCTTAAATTTTTCAATGAATAAGCAACTTTCTTACAAGAAAAAAGATTCTTTTTTCAAGGTTTATAGAAAATATGATGTTCATAATTAAATATTGCTATAAATATTGTGCATTATAACCTTTTACACTAAACCTGCCGAACGGACAGGAAATGGGCAAATATGTATGGTTGTTTTCCCTGCCTAAATTTTAAATTTGATTTCAAATAAAATATTTTTTAAAAATTAGAATTAGGTTTATTTTGAAAGAAATTATCTTAAAAAGAATTCCAGATGAAAAAAGTACATTATGAATAAAAATTTGTAAATATAAAATTTTAAGGTTTAAGATTATTGTAAGAGAGACCGATGCCAGAAATACGGAAAAAGCCGGTTCTAACGATCGGAGGGTTAAAACACTTTTACACCCAAATCAAGAATAGTATACAATTTAAATTGATTAGTATAACACAAGCCACAGTTGATCAAAATGAAATACATTTAAATGAGTACACATTTACCATTCAAAAACAGATAACTACAAAAATCAACAACAATAAATTTCACTAAACATTCACACACACAGCTCAACTGTATCATACCTTATTCTTGTCCATCTCTTCACTTCTAAAACTAATGGTGTCCAGCACTGATCCCTTTGAGGTGATGGAACGCAAATGGGGATGCCTCAAAGCAAACTGCTGCTCGAGAAAGTAGACCGCTTCCCTGGACAGTACTGTCACTCTGCTTGCATGTTCTGGGGTGTGGTGGTCGCTAACTCTGGTTCCTCTGGCTAAACCGTCCAGTTCATTTATCACTGTAAAAAAAGTTATTTGTTGGATAGTTAAGTACAATGTTACTGTACAATGGACAAGTTGCATGAAATGCGAAATTCATAATATATGTGTTTTTCTGGTACATTAGAAGCTGCAGATTACGAATGTAAGGTTAAATATTCACAAATATGTTTAGTTTCAACAAAAAATGCATTTGAAATTTGCCGAAAATGTACGTCACTGAAAACAGCTCCGACGTCAACTGTTATGTTTTTGGCGATGTTTCGATCTATGCTGTAATACACTTTATAAAATAGTAAACCTTACAATTTCTGCGAAACCTCATTAAAAGAAGACAATATTATTTGTAACCAGTTCATATCAAGGAAGTTAAACAGTTTGTTCCAAGTTTGGTTGTTAGTTAAAATACACACACTAGAGCGCGTATGAGCTATTGCAGAACTATTGACTGTTGGATCTGATCGGAATAGTCGAGTGAAATCGTTCAACGTTTGAAGAAATTAACTGGAATGAACATGACATGTTTCTGTAAAATAGCATAACTTTTTTAAGAGTTTGATAAGGATGAAAGCACATTTCAGTTTCAAAAGCGATACAGCGAAACGTGATACGAAATAACACGCCAAGAACAAAAAAAGCCAACCGTGACGTCATCTGTTATGTTAAGAGAGGTTTAACAGGAGTGACGTATCATTAACTTTAAAAATTTAAAATAAATACATCTTTAAAACCAGAAATACTTGAGTTTTAGAGGTTTTTTAATATGCTTAATCGAATAAATATGTTTGTGGAAAACGCTGTAATTGTCCATTATAAGATGAAAGACAATTTTGTCGGATCAGCAGGTCTGTAGGACAACGTCCTATCAACTGCACTTTCAAGCATAATTTTTTTTTAACGCATAGAAATAGGTTTCATGTTCACTACTTATCTGAATAAGCAGTGAACATAAAACATAATACTATACAGTAAGAAAAAAAAATTAATCATGATTGAAAGAATAGTTGGCGAGATGTTGTCCCAGAGACCTTCTGGTCATGCGATTAAAATGTCTTCCATCCTACTCTCATCTTATAATTGCACAGTAATATTGTGTACTTCAAATATTCTACTAAACAAATATATCTGTATTGTTGTAGGGTTTTAACTTTTTTAATCTATAGACCCATCACTACATGATTTGCTTTTGGGTTGTGTTGGATGCCAGCTTAAATGCAAACCTATTCATTAACAAAGCTTTAAAATTATGAGACCTATCGGCAAAAGTAGTTGTGTAGTTCTAGTGACATGTCAATTCAACAAAATCTAAGTGTGCAACAACAAAAATGCACTTTAGAATATAAATCAAATTGGCAATGTCTATAGAAATATTGGTTCCTGTTCAAACAGCATTTTATAAGGCTGTAGATTATATAAAAAAAACACAAAACCAAAAATATTGGCTCATATATGGATCATGGCAAACCATGGATCATGACCAATCTATAGTATTGGATTACAAATATGAATATACTAGCTTTCTAAACCCGGCGTAGCACGGGTTAACCTTTAATAACGGTGATTTGTTTTTGACACAGCTGTAATAAAATGGTCGGTCTGTTCATTGGCGACTTTTGGCAATATTTAAAATTTAACAACCCAAATGTGGTAATCATTCTACAATCAATAAATGAAATAAAATAATGATAGTCAAATAACAATCCTACAAATTAAAACCTCTTGATATTTCGTGTTTATACTTAATTTTTGCTCGTGCTAAAGTTTCTTTTAAATTGAAAATTAAAAGTAGAAATCGAATTTGTGTCAATATTTTAACGGCTCTTCTTACTGGATTTCACTTTTATCTACGGATGACGTCAAACCCCTGTTTCGGCCCGTCCCATGTATTTTCAAGCCCCAGTTTCGGTCTCTCACTCTCAGGTGGATGACGTATTTTTGTAAATAATTATATTAATTAAAAAATCATAATCAAATATGAAAAAACTAAGCCTCATGTGCACACGTAGGTATTACAGGGAATCTATATTAAAAATTTCAAAGTTTTTCAAGCAGTATAAGTAGGTCTTTCACGATCCACAGACAAACAGACTCTTTTATTATTATAGATAATTTAAATGATGCTTTGACCACAAACATTTAAGTTATGACAATGTAAAGTCGACAAAACTTGAGGAAAAGTGCATAAGCCACAGATTATACCAAAAATTTCTGTATTGTCTGAAACTACTACTTGCATAATTTGTATCAAAAAGTCCACGCTTAACCTCTTGGAAAAATGAGTTTGTTTAAGATATACTAATATCATCAATCAAAAGCATTTAGCAATAATTAAATGATTCTAAAAGCAAGTTATAGCAGTTAAATAGATATTTTTGTTACATCCCAACACTTCCAATAAATTTTTTTCCAGTCATTTAGAGCTCCAGTAAAACGTAAAATCAAAAACACTAAAAGTTTATAAGAGAAATAACAACAAAGTTTTAAAAACTATATACTTACCAACTAAAGGTATAACAAGATGAAATTCCGAAGATGCCAATATTTTTCTAAAATGATTCAGATGATCAATAAAGCAGTTAGTATCGGGAATTAAGAACTTGGGCTTAATTTTTAAGACAATTGGACGCTGATGCTTCATTATAACATCCTAGAAAATAAATAACCAACATTAAATACACACACAATAAAATATGATAACACTTGAAATCTATTTTTAAAAAAAGAAGTCATGCATATAAACTTATATTTAAAAGAAGATTTGGCAATATTGCATTATAACTAAAATATTCTTTATAAAATAGTTATAATGTTTTGAATAGCAAGAATTTTTAACTTATTTACCCTACTCGGATAATTTTAACTAAGAAAAAATTGTTACATTTAATTAACAAATAATCCAAAGCTGCCAATGAATGGATTGCACCCTTTATCTTAGTTATACTTTGGAGAATGTAAGTTTTGCAACTACACATCTTCAATTATTGTTGATTGCAGAGGTTAATGGTACAAATATCTCAAATTTTAGGCTAAAAAGAAGGGGTAAGTTAAGAAAAGGTGTCACATTTTTGAGAGCATTAATAATTTATTAACTTAGAAACCCTCCAACTACAATTATATATCAATCTACAGTATCTTGATTCTGAAACTAACAAAAATTCACTACAACATCAACTATATTAGAACTAGAAGTGTTTATTTTAATTAAAAAGTATCTAGTAGCTATACCTGAACTTGAGCCTTGTGCTTTTCCTGCTGTTCTTTGGCTTTGCTGAGGGCTTCTTTTCTGGACCAGAGTGCTTGCAACTCATCTCTTTCTAAATCTTTGTGTGGACTTTCTTCAGTGAAACTGGCATCAAAACTTTCTTCACGGTAGGACTCATCAGTAGACTAGAAATGAATGAAATGGTTCATACATATATTTTTTATTTGAAAATTGATTACTTTTTAATGCCTTATTTAGATGAAATAGTAAAAAAAAAATACATAGAGACCATATTTCAGTGTAGTTATTTTATACACAGAACATAATTTTCTATGAATATAATCATATTGATTTATGCAAACATCAGTCAATCTTTTAAACAGAAGCAATGAAACAAATTATTAATAAATAAAACAATTTAAAGAAGGAAAAAATTGTAAAATAACCTCAATCATTATCTTATTTCAACAATTCAAAATTATAATAAAGAAAAGAACCTAATTGAAAAGTTTTACTTATTATTCACAAAGAACTCTCTTAGCTACACATCTTTGAAATAAGACTTTTAAGAAAATAGGAGTAACTTACACTCAGCAATACAGATCTTTCAAATGATTCTTCTAAGGTCATTGTTGCTACTAGAGATACAAACTTCTTCGATTCAAAGTCGAATTCCATATAAGGTGGAGAAATGCCGCACAAGTAGTCACCAAAAAACTGAATTCTGCTAATTCGTAAACAGTGCTTTGCTCGATCCTGAAAAACATTTGATTTAAAATTCATGTTTGATAACAGCTGAACTCCATTTGCATAATGCGTCTGAAACTAACCTGCGTGTAAAGAAATAAAGGGAATCTGAATCCTAATCAATTTAATTAAACAAAACCAAAACTGATATTTGACAAATGCCCCTTAAAGGGATAGCCAAAAAAAATCCACCTTCCTTTCCTACAAACTTTTGACTAGCTTTAGGAACCATAATGTGAAACTATTATTGACAGAAATTGCGAGATTAAACAAGTAGGTTTGTAACAGAATCTGTCACTTAACTCGCTTCCACATATTTGTGTTTAACAGGAAAAAATGCGCCAAACACAACATTAATTCTATATTTAACATTTACAAGCTAAATTTGGCTAGTTTATTTTATTTAGAAAATTCAATAATTATTACTTATCGTTTGCAAAAATTAATTTATATTTTAAAGAATAAATATGTCATATTCCTCGCTTTTAAATAGAATGAAAACATTTCATATCAACATACAAGGATTCCGTAGTGAAATATATTTGACGTCATTTCAAACTGATCGATGTCGCAAAAATAAATTTATTTTAATTTATTGTCTAAAAGAATTAAAGTTTCTGGATCGATTGTTGCGAATGGCAAATGTGATTTAATTCTAATAAAAACAGGGCCTTTAGCTATTTGTAATTCAAAGTTTTAAACGCCAAAATTAACTATTTTCATTATTCTTCTTTTTCAGATTTAATAATTAGACTTTATCGTTTGCTAAATGTGTTTGAAGTTTGAAGAATAATGATGTAATCTTTTTTAATAAATATTTTTGTCGCCACAATTTCCCATTTACATTTCTTTCGAAAATTCACTTATTTATAGTTTGTTAAATTAATTTACAGTTCAAAAAATATATAATTTGTACAATTGATGCTTTAAAAATAAAAGCGAAACTTAGCATATTTTTTTTTATGCCAAGTTAGAATTCTCTATGCATCTTTCTTCATACATATATATAGAACCATTAAAAGAACTCTATTGTGATAATACAACAATCCAAACCGAATTATATCACGTAAATAAATATTTTTTCAAAAGTGTATTTTTATTTTAACAAAAGTTTCTGGTACGTTTAACGAAATGGCAACAGTGAAAATATTGAATAAAAATGGAATTTGCATGTAATTTCAATGTAGATTAAATTTTTAGTTATTTAAATTTTAAATAAACTTCTAATTTAAATTTTTTAATGAAATTTGGAATGTAGCCTAATCTGATTTTTTGCTTTAAAATGACGTATCCCACTTGTCTGTGGGACTTGTGGTTCTTTCTGTGAAAGTAGGTGACAGACGGACGGATGGACTGAACGATTATAAAACCTTCCCCTTTTTACGTTATAAACGTAGTGTGGAAGCTAAAAATGAACTACTTGAATATTATCTATCAAAGCTAAGTTATACAGGTGATAATATTATTTTAAGTTACAACATTGTTCCTTACATACCTTATCAAAAGGTTGTACAGCAAAAGCTGGGTCATGCATGGCTTCTAAAAGTGGGACAAAACCAGCAAATGTACTATCTTCCTCCAAAATTATGGACTCTGCATCTAAAAAAATAAATATAACGTCATCAATAAATTACATAAACCAGCTATGTATATACGCATTTTCTGAAAGAAATCAACCTTACCTGCAGTTCTTTGATTAATTATTGCAGGGCTACTAATATCAACATCTCTAAAGGCAGTCAAGAGGTCAGCAAATGAACACCAAACATCTTTGTTGTTAAACCTATAAGATATCCAGAATATCTCAATAAATAAATGCAATAAAAATATATAACATCAGATTTCATTTATTTAAAAAAAAATAACTCAATTCAATGCTAACTTAAGGAAAAATTCAAAGATGAAAATTAAAGGAAGTTGTATGATGATAAATGTTCCCAACAAGATGCTAATTATTAACTATCCATTGCTGAGATTGCTGACTTGTGCGCTAGAGAATATAATTTTTTATAATGCCATTTTCCAGGAAAGTCTAAAATAGGATTTCACTTAAACAAATCGTCATGACCATTTCAAAAGAAACTGCTTTCTACACATGGAATAAAAACCATATTTTCAGAATCATACTGCAGATAACATCATCTGACCCATTTTTATTTCAATAACATTTACAAAAATCCTTCAATACCTGCAAAATAGGGTAATTAGAAATAACAAACCCAGTCAATTAACAAATAAAAAAATTATGGCTAATTAGCTATTTTTGGGTAGGTTTCATTAATAGAATTGTTAAATTAGTTTGTTACTTTTAGCACCAATTAACACTTCTGAACAGTATGCCGAGTAAACCTACAGCATTGAAAGTAAACCTTTTGCTGTATGGGTCTAAATATAAGTCTGTGCCACCATACCATGCAGTGAAGTGATAATTTTATTAAGCAATTTCATCCTTTAAAATCATTTTTAAGAGCCATTCTAACCCCAAGCATATTTCTAATTAATTCATAAAATCTCCATGAAATAAAACTAAATGTGTTCAACTTTTAACCAATGTTTGATCATTTTATTTTGTGTCTTAATTTTTGATGTGTTATATGTGTCATGCAACACCGTAAATGGATATTGTTATCTGTAGTGTGCTTTAAACTAATTGTAATAGTAAATAAATTACCCAAAGTCCAACTTTTCTCTGAGAGACTCTGGCGGAGGTGCCCACAAACACTTCTGACAAGACATCCAATCGGTCCAGATCTTGACGGCAGGTAACAGCAATGCCAGGTCATCATTGATGATCTTGTTTGGATACTCTGGGGAAACCTTATGGGCCATGTACAAGATTCGGCATCGATCCATTAGTAGGGACATCATGGTCATGCTGGTGAAGAGGGCTTGTTCCTGGAGAATGGAGCTTCCTCCCTGTTCACGCCCGTTTTCTGTTGGTGACGAAATTTTTAAATTAAACCGCTTGCTAGGTAAATTTTTTTTATCCAAAATGATAAGATTTTTTAATGCAGAATTAGAATTTAAATACTGTCAGAATTCAAACAGGTTCTCATCTAGCACCATCTGTTAACCAAGATTTAAATAAATAAATAACCATCACAGCAAAGCTGAAATATAAACACAAACATTGCTACTTCCATGTTACATAATTTCACCTTTGGGGTTTTTTTTAAAATATGATTTGTTGAATACAATTGTGAATACCTATGAAAATTAAAAAAATATAGGAACATTCATGTTCAGAATAATTTGGATACTATTTGGATATAGTATAACACAATATGGTTTGCCTTCTGTCACCAAGGTGGGGAAAAAATATATTAAATGTATGGCAACAAAGTATTGCAATTTCTAATTTAATAAAAGTACATTTTATTAATAAATAACAACCATACAATCAGTATATAAGGTACTATAATACAAAATAAATAGTATAGTGCATTTTTGTGTGGAATGGTTTAAAATGTATGCTTATGGAAAGAAAGTTATAAACTCCATGTTACTGAATGACATAAAATACTTGAAGCAAAAAAATATATAGTTTGCAAGAAGTCTTATTTAATAATTTTTTCTCCAAAATCTACTAACTTTCTGTAATAAACCATACGTATAGAAATTATAATGCAACCTTTATTTTTACTTTATAAAGAAAAAAAACATAGCTTAGTTGACAGAGAAAAATTTAAGTTTACAAAGTAGAGTAAATATCTATATTCCAGCACTTTTAAAACATTTCAGCAATTGTCCTTAGCAAGACAGTTACAAATATTGTATATTAAATGCAACAAAAAAATTACAATTTTAAGGCGTCATAAAATACTTTTTAAAAAGTGCCATGTAATGACAATCAAAGTATACCTCTCAAGGACGAGTTTGTCACAGAGAATATATTCACAGCTAACAACTGCAGCACACGAATAGAAGTGATCGGCAAAGGTGTCCGATGCAGCAAAATGTAAAACTCTTTCAGCATGTTCTTCAAAACATCAGGAAAGGTCTCCATTCTAGAAATTAAAAAAGGACATAAATTAATATAACAATAATAATTACCTGGATATTTTTCTATTAAAATCTTTCTGAACAAAAAAGTAGAAAATTTATTAGAATCTATTGTTACTTTCAATTCTTTTGTAACCTGTGGAGATGTTTCAGTTATGATTTGATTCAAAGACTATTAAGGGACACTCTTAAGTTTAAAAAAAAAATTACCCTGATATATTACCTTAATTTACACAAGAATGTTGTCATCTCAAAGAAGAAAAAAAAAGGGGACAAAATTATATATTTCAGTGCAAATCACTATAAACAGTTTATATTTTTCTGATTACTTACAGTTACTATCATCCAGATATAATTTTGACAAAGCATTGCAAGCAGCATCTATTGATTCTATTTATCACAAACAATACGTGAGCCTATACCAATTGCTTAATAGTTATAAGTTAATGTGATATATTACTCACCCAACTTTAGTGAAAAGTTTCCCATGAACGTGCAGGAAGCTTGCCCCAAATACTTTGTTTAACTAAAAATACAGAAGAAAAATTAATAAATCATAAATTTATTTATAAGGCTTTAATGAATAAATAACAGTGAATATTACAAATCAATTATTTATTAAATTACAATAGTAACGCCTCATTTATAATGTTAAAAAAATATTTACAAATGTTTTTTTTAA
The DNA here is from genome assembly GCA_019343175.1 of Oedothorax gibbosus. Classification (NCBI taxonomy): domain Eukaryota; kingdom Metazoa; phylum Arthropoda; class Arachnida; order Araneae; family Linyphiidae; genus Oedothorax; species Oedothorax gibbosus. Next base: position 9,383,021 of record CM033270.1, on the reverse strand, counting down.
TAATAAATACCTTATTCATAACTTTACAAAAAAAATTAAGAAATTTCAATCTAAGTTGAAATTATTTTAAACAATTGATAACTCTTTATAATATCAATAATTTATTTTTATGTTAGCTTCCATTTTGTTTGTTTAACTGAAAAGATTAAATCAATTATCAAATTAAATTACATCAACATCTGACAAATTCTTGAGTTCTGATGTTTCCATATCATTCTCAGCAGGGCGTTCATTACTAGAGCCATCATGCTTGATCCAAACTTCAGTACGCTCTGCAAACTTTTGGATGACATCTGGTTTTGAAGTATTGTGCTGGACTCTTTTCTTTTCGTACAGTTCATACTAAAAGAAAAAGTTGAATTTTTTCAAATCATTTAAGGCCGTTCAGTAACATGTAATTTCCAAAAGATTTTTTGAATTTAGTATTTGTGTAAAATACGTTTCAAGAGCTTTCCAACGATGCACTTTGTATGTTATTCAGACAACTTTAACCTAGTTAAATTTTAATTCACATAAACAAACTTTTGATAATATAAGTTTTCAACTTTAAATCTCATTTTTCTCAGAATGTTTTTTTCAGGTTTAGGTACCTTTTTCTTAAAAACTATTTCATGTATACACCTAAAATTTTTACAGGATAACTGTTTTAGGGTGTTTTGCTTGAGCATTTCTCAAAATTTGAAGGAGAAAAAAAATATGGGTAATTTTGTGATGTAAAAATGCTTTTTTTTTAACTTAACACATTACCTTAAATAATATTTTAAAAAAAACTACTTTATATATTGATAAAATCTCATTTCAGTGTATTGTTCAAACTGCATATAATGCACAGAATTTTTTTGTGTTGTTTTGTATGTTAGTTTCAAAGAAAAAGGAACATGAAAAAGGTCAATTTAGCATTAGCCGTATACAAGGTACAGACTTGCCTTAATTTTACCATACAAGCCACTTTAACGTTTATTACAGATGTATTATCACAATTCAGCATAATGTTGATTAATTTCTTTAATTTAAATTACAACAAATTTGTTTTATACACAAGGAATTCATTTTGCTTATTAATATTACCTAACTATAACCATTGTAAGTTGTGTAAATGACTTTTCTAACATCACAAAACATTAGCTACAAGTAAAAATGTAATTTCAATTTCAAGAATATTCATAATTTTAAAGCATTTGTAAATTAAAAAAAAGTTTTGGAAGAAAAAGATTAAATTAAATTTCTTGGGATTTTTTACATAGTATTTTCACAATAAGATACTAGATGGATGCCTATTTTTCAAAGTAAAAAATTAAATTGAAATTCAATGTACAGTAATGCATCTAAGAAATAATCCCCACCATGAAAATTTTAAAAGCTCAACTTACCTTTTTTTTAGCTTCATCAAATAAACTTAAAAGACTTTCTTTGGCTGATAAAAATGGATTACTTGCAGCCAGACTTCTCATATAATAATACACAGCATCTAATTTTCTTTTCTAAAATATCGTTAAAAATATGTATAAATTAATCAAAAACACTCAATTTAATATTAAAATAGTTATAAATATAAAATATGATCAACTTACTGTGTTAAATGCTAGAATTGCTAACTGATGGTAGGGTCTCCCATTTTTAGGTGCTATCTGTTGAGCTTTTAAGTACCAGCTAAATGGAAAAAATTATATATCATGTAATTAAGAAATTATAATAAAACAATTTCTTTACAGACACATTACATGACAATAGAGTATTTTAAAAAAACATTTGCAACTCACACCCAAGTAAATGCAACGAATTATTTAATTTAACATTAAACCAAAATTTTAATTTAGTTATTGATTATATATTTACTGATACGCACATAGAAACCTTGCTCTTAAAATAAAACCATTAAGGGTATATTGATAATATAGCATTAAAAAGTAAAACTTGGGTTCTTGAACATTAAAAGGGTTCTTGATTTAACCAATTGAAAATATTAATAAAGCAATGATTATATTCAAACAAATTTTTGTTTCATTTAAACTACAAAGTTTAAGAAATTAAAAAAAAATAACTATTTTAAAATTTAAAAATTACCTGCGAGCTTTTCCATAATTGGATGAATGGTTAACTTGTTCTTTATAGCGAGCAAGGTCTCCTAAAAATATCATGGTCTTTTGAACACTAATAAGTACACATCGCAATTGATCTGGAAGGCAAGCTGAACTTATATGTTCCAATTCTAATATTTTTGACAGCTGAAAGCCATATGTCTCCTGCTGTTTTTCCAATAAATTTTCATAAAACATTGTGCCCTGAAAAAAATATAAAAAAACACTAAGTAAAAAGTATTGGATTAAAGTTACAAAATGCAATAAACTTGAGATCAACAATGGACAAGTTGCATGAAACGCGAAATTCATAATATATGTGTTTTTCTGGTACATTAGAAGCTGCAGATTCCGAATGTAAGGTTAAATATTCACAAATATGTTTAATTTCAACAAAAAATGCATTTGAAATTTGCCGAAAATGTACGTCACTGAAAACAGCTCTGACGTCAACGGTTATGTTTTTGGCGATGTTTCGATCTATGCTGTAATACACTTTATAAAATAGTAAACCTTACAATTTCTGCGAAACCTCATTAAAAGAAGAAAACAATATTATTTGTAACCAGTTCATATCAAGGAAGTTAAACAGCTTGTTCCAAGTTTGGTTGATAGCTAAAATACACACACTAGAGCGCGTATGAGCTATTGCAGAACTATTGACTGTTGGATCTGATTGGAATAGTCGAGTGAAATCGTTCAACGTTTGAAGAAATTAACTGGAATGAACATGACATGTTTCTGTAAAATACCATAACTTTTTTAAGAGTTTGATAAGGATGAAAGCACGTTTCACAGTTTCAAAAGCGATACAGTGAAACGTGATACGAAATAACACGCCAAGAACAAAAAAAGCCAACCGTGACGTCATCTGTTATGCTAAGAGAGGTTTAACAGGAGTGACGTATCATTAACCTTAATAATGAATTTAAAAATAAATACATCTTTAAAACCAGAAATACTTGAGTTTTAGAGGTTTTTTAATATGCTTAATCGAATAAATATGTTTGTGGAAAACGCTGTAATTGTCCATTTCTAGTAGTAGATTAACTACTATTTAAAAGGTTACAAAAAAAATTGGAAAAAAAAGAAAACTTTTATTTTGCTTATATTTAAACTTAAAAAGGGAATAAGGGAGAATTAAAGTCGAAAAAAATATTACCTCTAATACTATGTTTGATAGATTGTCTTTAATTTCTTCATTCTCCTGATTTTCTTCTAGCTTTTTTCGTAGGGACTCAATTATTTGATGAAACACTGCTTTCCACAGACTCTGCTCTGGGTTTTTTTCTGCACAATACTTGGGATCAGCAAGAATGATATTTTCATACCTCAGCTGCAATTTCCACCTAAAATGTAGATGTTTTGATAAAATTCCTTTAAAAGGATTTATTTTATCTTACATAAATTAAAAAGCACAGAAAATTTTAATTCAAATTTCATTGAAGCAAAACGAAAAATAGCAATTAACATTCTTAATGTCACAAACAATTCAAATACCTAAAACAGGTCGGTAAAAGTTTTTTAAATAAAAATAATTATTCAAGAAAAAGCTTATTAAATATTGATAAAAATTGAAGCTAAATTGTGTTTAATACAATTTTATAACAAAGGCTAATAATGATAAAAACTAAATTCTACTATAAACAAGGAAGTTTATGTTTCCGAAAAGAGTTTAAACTTTTTATATATTCACAAATATTCCAATAAATTATAAAAATTACCTGCACTGCTTCAAAGAATTTAAATTAGTATCAAAGTTTTCTTTAGTAATCAAAGAAGACAATTCCTTCTCCAGAAGCACAATTTCATGAAGATTTTTCTCCACTATAGGTTTTATTCTGAAAAAAATGTAACAACATTAGAAAAATACTACATACCCCCCCCCCCCCTAAATAACATACATAATACCCCCTAAAATTATAAGCATGCAACTGTACAAGAAATTCTGTTGGTGCAAAATGTTAACTTGGGTCCTTATAGAGAATTGTTTTTCAAAAGAGCTGAAAACTAAAAGTTCATTCTTATGGTCATTACATGATGCTGTTTGGAAAAATGTTCTAAATGCAATGATGCATTTTCAACGTAGTGGTTCTAAGTGAAAAGGCTAAAAGAATGAGCATTTTATTCTAGTTCTTAAGGGGAGGGCGATACATGTAACCGCCTGAATTTCGATCGTTTTTCAGAGACGTTGTTAAAAGGGAAGAAATACATTAATCGTTTTAAAATTCAGTATGTTTATACATTAAAATACAAAAATGAAATTTTTTGGTTTTAATTTTTTCAAAATGGACGCCGTAGTAACTCAACTCCTGAGACCCTTGCGGATAAAGATATCAATCGGCGGGCGTTCTAGCGTCTGCTACAGTAATCTGATATCAAAAATTTTTATTTGAAAGTGTTCATAAAACTTACATCTTCTAGTTAAACCAAAAAAAAATACAAGAAAATAGAAAAATTGTAAATTGGCATGCCCCAGAAAAAAAAAAGTTAGATTTTTTGCAGATTTTGCTAGATTGCATTTTTTGTTAGATTGCTTTAGGATCAAATTAAAATTACTGATCTTTGGCATGACAAATAGTTAGATTAAAAATGGACATAGACAAGACTATTTATGCCATAGATAAACTACTTATATAATATATTTAAAAAATCAACGACAATTACCTTCGTTTAGATGGTTCATTCACAACTGCTGGAATATCGCTGTAACAAATAGGAGGTCTCGGGAAAGCATGCATGGGTGAAGCTGGAATGGGACATGGTATCTGTGTGTTAATCTCACTTCTCACATTATGATATGGACTAGGAATGTTGTTAATATTCAAATCTGGTTGCAAAAAGTTGTACTGGTGATTTGCTACTACATGCGGTTTGGGAGGTGGTATGTAGTTCGAGTTTGCAACTGGTGGAGATATATAGGAACTGTTTAGGGTATCTGATGGATAGTAAGGTGGGCTCATCCTAGCAAAAGGCAAGTGTGGACTTGGAACAGGGGCAGGTATGTTTATAATTTCAGGTTTGCTTGGATTGTTAGGATCAAATAGTTGCTTGTGGATGAATGTAGGGGGTTCTTGGTAAATAACAGGAGGCTTGCAAAAGTTATCTTCAAGTATATTCAATTGGATATTGGAAGTCTCCATTTCTACTGGGAGTTTCAAAAGACCACCAATCTGCCCTGTAGAATTATCCTTATTCTTCATTTTTTGGAACCTTGGAGGAAGAGGCTCGTTCCATTTGTTATTATCCACCTTATCTCTTCTTTTTCTTTCAGATACAGGTTTAGTGACAGCATTGTGAGCTTGTGAGTGATATGTAGTGCTACAATTTTCTTTAAAAGCAATGGGACTTCTGTTAGACTCATGTCTATCGGAGTTACCAGACACATGCCTGTTTCTACTGGGTGTCTTTCGTTTGTCCAAAGACGACTGGATGCTACAACTATTTTCAAAGCCATTGGCCAGCTTGTGGTTAACTTCAGAATGCTTGAAGTGAGAATCATCATTTAGCTGGGCTTGCTGAATATCGTTCCTAAGTGAATTCCTCCTACTTCTCTGCCTCCGACTCTGCCTCTCAACAGGACTGGTTCTAGTTGCTGCCTTGGAATTATTCTCATTCCTTTGCGATCCCGACTTAGGAGGTCGGGACTCTTTAGGTTGCCCATTGCAGATCTCTTCTTGTGCAGATCGTGCATTCGACAAATCAGATGCTTCCATCAGGTCTGCCCATGAGCCAGGAGGCTGAGGTGAACTAGAATTTGAGCATTTTGATAGATTTTTATTGACATTTTCTTTTACAGGTTCTTTGTGTGCCTGATTTCCACCTTTTGTGAGGCTGGTATTGGATCGATTAGCCTTTCCCTTCTGTAAAACTTCGTTTTTAGTGGTATGCTTTTCGTCTTGTTTTGCATCATCCAGCCTTTTTTCACTGGTTTTGGTAGCAACTTTACCTTTTGGCATATAAACTTTAATATCTGGCCTTCTCTTTGAGTTTTTAGATGACTTGTTAGAGGTATCTAGTGATGCAGATTGTTCCTCAGAAGTATGAACTTTAGAATTTTTGGTCATATTTGGTTCTGTTAAGATTTTATCTGAATCAGATTCATTTTTTAAAGCAGAATCATCTATTTTTGCATTCTTGTTTTGCAAGCCCATTCCAGGACGATACCTTGCCATCTCAGGCTTCTTTCCCTTTTCTTTTTTAGCAGTGCTATAGGGGGCAGCATCATTTGACCCGCTGGGTGAATCACAATTTCTCTCTGCAACATAAAAAAAAAGAATCAAAAATAGTTGTTCTCCTTTATCAAACAAAATAAGTTAGAGTATTACATGGAAACATTACTAGTTTAGCTTGAAACCCACTTTTTTTTTAAACCTTCAATATCACAAGAATATTTGTAATGGTTATGCCTTAATTATGTGTTATAAAAATCAGTAAAGTTAAAATAAAAAAAATTATTCAACTGAAAGAAGTTTCAACAGAAGCAATTTAAAATGGATAAAATAGTAAGAAGTTGCTGCAGTTCTTTATTTTTATTAAGTAAAAAAATACATTTCATTCGTAAAAACAAATTTTTAAAGATTTTTTGCAATCCAAACTTAATTATTCATTGTTCTTAGCACTAATTTTAAAACATTGATGGCGAAAGTACTTTTAAAGAAATTTTATTTAAGGTCAACAACTTTCCTTTAAAGTAATGAACCTAGAAGCAAAAAAAAATCCTAGAAGCAAAAAAAAAACCAACTCAACAACTATTTTAAAACACTACACAAGAACACACGAATAAGAGCAAAATAAAAAAAATAAAAAAAAAATTGATTGTATCTGTGTGTGTCTTTAAAAGAAACGGGTCAGGTAAGAGAAACATCAGTTGAGAAGCATGTACTGTTTTTCTGAAATTAAAATATAAAAACTTAACTTAATTTAGATTTGGTATATTGCAAGCCTTACAAAACTGAATGTTAATATTTTAAATATTTTTTTAATTACTTTTAAATTGCTGCAACACTAAGATTAAGTTTTTCACCCTTACATCAGCTTTCACCTGAGGGATAGATTTTTTAATGCCCTAAAAAATCGATAACCAATAGGTGGACCTGGATTGACTTTAACAATTATGTGTATTTCAATGATATTTCATAAGTTTTTTAATTAAATTTTAATAATGAAAAATCCTACAATATATTGCAAGAAAATACAGTAGAACCTTGATTATCCGATCCAATTGGGACCGGAGGTAGGTTGGATAATCTAAAATTTTGGATAATAGATAATTTTTATTAAATAGTAAAGCTTATAGGACAGAGGAGCGCTGTAAATCCATGCCTTTTGGGGCTGTTTTTGCAGTTCGAAACATTAAATTGTAGTATTAAGTTATCTTCGAAACTGAGAGTTTCTGGCAAAAAGAGAAAGTCCCAAAACACTTTCATTCTTGATTTTTTTATATATCGGAGCGGAATTCTGGGAAAATTACATAGATTTAGTTTTATAGTAGATATCACTTGAAGTTTCACAATTTAAGAAGATTCCCAGAGTTTCCAGAAAATTTCACCAAAAAAAAAAATGCTTTTACTTTTTGAAGATGCCGAAGTTTTGCAATCTTAAAATCACCGCAGTTTCCTGATTTCATAAACGCTGGTGGTATTTCCCCATTTCAGAATCGGTGCAGAATTCCAATTTCAGAATCAACACATGAATCTGATTTTAGAATCACAGAAATTTACCGATTTCAGTATCGCTGGAGGTTTGATATTCCAAACTTCAGAATCCGCCGTAGAAATCAGAGTTTGGTTTCTTTTGTGAACGACCACGAATGACCTTGTTGGAGAAATTTTAGGTCCTGACATAGTGACGGTCGGTTAACAAAGAGTTCCGGATAAAAGAGAGGCAGTTAATCGAGATTCTACTATATAGATTGTTACACGATTCCTTTTGACATTCAAAAAAGTAAGTAGCCTTCAATGTTATCATTTATTACAGCCATATTTACAGAAGAAGAAAATCTACCAATTAAGACAACTTTTGAACAGTTTTGCTAAGCAGGTTATTTTGTTAAAATAAAAGTTAAACATCCAAAAATATACCTCATTTAATATTTGCTTATACAAGCTTAAATTTGTGTATGGTTAATTTAAACTTATAATTTCAAACCTGGAATGATTCATTCCTATTCACACAATCCTGGTTATATGGGACGTAAGAATTGGGTTGTATTTATGAATCACTAAGGAAAAGTAAGTTAAGGATTGGAATTACTGCTTTGACACAATAATACTCAGCTCTTAAAAGTGTCAGAGGTCACAAAAAACCTGCCAATATGTGCACCCATTACTTATTCCAAAAATAGATATTTAGGAGAAAAATGATCAGTAACTTGGTTGTGTTATTATGGCTTAATACATACATTTTCTTAATTTCAAAAATTAAAAGTTTAAATAAATTAATACTCAATTGATGTTTACATTTATTTAATGAAGGCCATTGTGACTTAGATGTGATAGTTTGTGTAATGCCAGTAAAATTCCTTTATGAATTTTGAATGCAAGTGTTTGGATTAAGTTGACACAAATTATTTAATAATTTGAAATGGAAAAATAAATAATATCATCGAAATAAATATACGGAAAAAGCGATCTAGTCAGAGTTATCACAAACTGTATTCGATCCAATTAGTTATGTCAAAGAAATAATCGAATTAATATTCTTAAAACGAAATCAGCTTTTAAAATATTCGGAGAAATTGAAAGCGAAGTGCATCATAAAATTCTAGAATCACTTGGAATTTCCTTTTAAGCTACATAAACCAAATGAAACTTAAAAGCTGTTATAACAATCGCAATTCACGCTTCTGTTTACAAATAAAGCTACTGCGTGCACAACTCACTACGCCATTGAACCGGAAAACAAAAAAGACAATCAATAAGCTTTGTGATAATATGAATAAAAACTGAATAATTACCTGAATTATTATTTCTTTCGTTTTTTGATGAAGATGAAGGACTCACATCAAAAGCACTAACAGCCATAACAATTGTTTGCTATTTTTATTTTCGCGATCGCGACTGTTTCATAATCAAGCTCAAGCATCAACATTCAAGTCAAGCCAAAACACGATAAGCAATTAAATATCGAACAAATCACTGGTAACATCTACTGAGCATGCTCTTGCAAGAAGAATAAGGGTTATATTTCTCTATTTGGATTGGTTGGCTGTTTTGAAATAAGTTTGGCTGCTATAATTCTTAAATATATTGCGTATTTGGCTGACCATTATGCAGCCAAAAACGTCATACGCTCACAAATCGAGCAAAAAGTTTCCTTTCGCGAAACACAAAATTTTATTTTAGAAAAAAATATACGATTTTGTTTAACATTTATTAATTTAATCATAAGAAAGATAAAATATATTTTAAAAGTATGGAGCATAATTTTTAAGCAACTTTATCGTTTCAAATTAAAAGTTTGTTGATGATAACTAAAGTTTTTCAGCCATTTTCTGAAGTTTGGCAACTCAGAAAATTTGAGAAAAGAAGAAAAAAATAAACAAGACTAGAGAACTGTCAATATCGAAACTAATAATTCTAAACTTAATTTTTATTTGTTTTTTTTACTAATTACATATATTTGGAAGAATTAGTCATATTTTTTAACGCACAACTATGGAACCTAAAAAGTATGCTAATTATTCTATGTTGCATTAATCTCCACCGGTATCTAAAACATGCCAATTTAAAATTCCTTCAACTACGTATTAAATTCTCCTAGTATAAAGGACAAAATAAGTTTAATGACAACAGTCAACAAACATTAAATTTGGGATTAAGCTTCTTAATAATATTAAATCGTGTTCTTTATGTCTCAAATTGTTCAAATACTGCTTGGTACATTATATTGCCCTTGCTTCGCATTAAAAAAAATATGTATTATATCAGTGGTTAGACTCTTTCATTGTCTGTTAGCATAGCATTAACATTTTATATAATATTTTTTTTGTGTGAATAACAGTGATTATACTCATTCAGCTCTTGTGTTACTTTAATTCAAACCAAATTAATATTTAATTATATTATTAAATATAGATTATATTATATATATTATCAATTATATTACACATTATATTTATTAAGGAGGATGACATACCACATACCTAATTACTAGCTAAATACAGCAGCCTGGCTTAGCCTAATCGTATTCCACTATTTATATATTATTTAAAAAAATTCATAAGCCAACAACTGTTAAAACTTGTACTATTCCAACGACTCTTAAATTTTTCGTATTGCAAATCTCCCAAGCGCAGCTTGAATTTGAATAATAATTAACAAATATTTTTGTTTGTAAGTAAAGCATAAATTGTTGAAAATTGACCTATAAGCACTACTAATTTTTATGACTACCTAGCCTTTCAAAATTATGCTTTTAACAACAAAGAAATTGCAATCACTGAGGGATATAGACTCAGCTGTTAAGGTTTGCCATAGTAAAAAATATTTTCTTCTTTGTAACAAATACCAATTATATGTTCTTCTAACCAAGTACACTCTTTATTTATCCAAACTACTTATTTAATATTATTTGCTACTTGGTAAAACATTATAATGTCACTCACATTCAAACTTCCACTTTTAATGTACTTAAAGTGCTTTCTTTACATACAGTAGGCTCCCTCTTAATCGGACTCCATTTAATCACTTTTCTGCTTTAACCGGTTAATTTTTTTTAATACAGTAGAGTCCCGTTTTCCCGAATCCCGGTTATCTGAAACTCAGCTTAACCGAAAGGATTTTTTTTTGCTAAAATATGAAATGTATACGCATAAAAGCATAAATAAGGAAATACACAAAAAATAAATACGTACTTTCAAAGTTGGAATTATTTCTCAAAATATGCAGTAATTTTTTATTTTTTGCTGCTCAATTTTGGTTTGTTTTAAAGCAGCCCTGTCCCACCATCTTTTAAACAAGAGAACGTCTGAAGTAGTGGCTTCATCTTGCGCTTCTATGTATCTAAGGGCCTGGTCTGAGATTTTTGTAGCTTCCGTATGCGAAATGCTGCACTTTGTAGACTCGGAATTAGGAAGCGCTTCATAGATCCTTTTCGTTCAATAAAAACGAGGCGAACACTCTATGACTTCAAATTTTCTTTTATCCAGCGTTTCTCTAGGTGTGAAGTTGATGAATCCCGATTATCCGAAAATTCCTATGGAATCTCGATTAACCGAAAGTGCTTCGGTCCCTTACCTTTCGAGATAAGCGGGACTCTACTGTACTTAGAGTGTAAAAAATAGCTTAAAAGCATTTCGTTATCAATCCCCTATCAGTGTGATACTAATTAAAGAAATAGTAAAACTATGCTGCAAGTCAGTGGCGGATCCAGCTTGGGGTAAATGGGGTAATTTGGGGTAAATGGGGTTTTTTTTTAATTTACCGAAAAAGAGTACTTCTACAGCGATGCTTTTAGAAAAAAAGTTTTCTTACATTATAAAAAATTTTCGTCTTCAGTGATCGAAATTTGTGCAGTCTTTTTTAGTGTTCATAAACTCGTTCATAGAAACGTTATTTTTTATTAAACAATAAAATACTGAGTTGTTTTCCAAGTTGCTAAAAATAATAAACTATTAATATAGGATATATATAGAATTTGTATAAAATTAGTAGTTATCTATTAAATTCTATTTTCTCAGGAACTAACGCAAAGTCGGGCCATCGGAGTCTCAAAACAATTAGGTTAAGGGAAATAGGGGTAATGACTAATGATATTTTTAAAAGAGAAAGAAAAAAAAAGAAAAGCATATGTATAAAATTTAAGATAAATAACTAGAATTTTAAATGAAATATTGAAAAGTTAAGTTGACATTTAGTATTTTAATCAATATGAAATAGATTGATAGATAAGTTTTTAATAATTGAGAAAATTTACATTATGTTATTTAGAACCGCTGCCAAAGACAAGATTTTCTTACTGTTTTAAGGGTGGCGATACATGTAACTACCAGAATGTTGACGTTCAACGTTGTTTTTCATAGATGGATGTATTGAAAATGGAAGGAATAATAAATCGTTTGAGTATGTTTTCATGCAAAAATACAATGACGGGATTTTTTTTGTAGTTGATTTGTTTTAAAAGCAAAACCATAGATAAATATAATCTTGAACCCTTGCCAAAGACGATGGATTTTTGCTCTCTATACAGTAATTTAAATCACAATTTTATATCATGTGTTAAAAACATATAAAACCTTTAATTTAAAATGCAACCTTGGCTAAGAAGCAATATGACCCAAGATTGTCTAACAGGATTGGCACTTTTAAATATACACAGAGATATCTCCCTTTGGATGTCCAGAAATTTATTGATAGATTCAGCAAAATTAAACCAAAAAAATTAGATTTTTTACTTTAATTGCTGCATAAAATGTGTATATGTATACTTATACAATATTTAAAATATCATGTTACACTTCGGCAAAATAAATGTAAATTTTCTACTTCAACATTGAAATGCTTTGTTTAGATTTCGAAAAATTAAACGTGTTTAGTATGAAAATGAGCTTTTTGTGTAATTTTTATGCTATTATAAATATGAGCTTTTTTTTTATTTAAAATTGCGTTTTAGGTTTTTATACGATTAATAAACTAAAAAATCTTAATAAACTTAAGCATACTTTTATGAATAAACACAATATCTGAGTTTAAACGTACGTTAAAATAAATTCATATTGTTAAATTTCAGATCTTCTTATGAAAATTAATAAAATTTTGCACATTGCATTTTTAAACATATGAGATTACTCTCTTAAGGGGGTTTAATATTTTATATAAATTATTTAAACATTTTGTACACTTTTTTTCATTTGTTTTAATATCAAATCATCTATGAAAGAAAGACTTCTTTAACAAATAATAGTTTCTAACAAGTATTTGAAGAGTTGCTAAGATTAATTATTTAATTAAAATTATGAATGATTAAAAATGATTTATTAAAAATTGAGAATTATTAAAAATTATATATTAAAAAAATCCTATCCCCCCCCCCCCCAAGAAAAAAATCCGGATAACCCCCCTATGGAGGAACTCTGGATCCGCGCCTGCGGCAAGTTGCCGAACTTTTAGGCTTCAACGTAAAAAGGGTTACTGTTTTTTTATTGGCATGAAATGTATAATGCTTTAATACAGGGTTTCCCAACCGGTGGTATGCGAGAAAATTTCGGGTGGTACGCGTGAGTGATGTGAGCAACATAATGCTATTAATAGCTTCTGTACGCATGAACAGTGAGCACTCAAACATATTATTCTTTATTTTAAACATTAACATTATTGAAAGAGAAATCTTTAACTTCTGAATCGAATGTAAAACCTAGTACCCTTTGACCTTCCGGTAATCTATGCTATTTTTGACGTCATTTGTTGCAAGTTACTTGTGTAAGAGTGGATTTCCTGAACTCTTGTACAGAAAAAATATACATCTATAGGTAATAAATGAAACTGTTAATTAATACCATTTTAATCTTTTTATTTCTCCTTTAATTATAAGCATGCTAAATAAATAAACAAATATATAACCATTAAATATGAAGTTTTCTCAAGAATTTAAATAAAAAAGCAGTTGAACACTTTTAGAAGAGTAAAAATTATACGTTTATTAAAATATTTAGGACTAGCGATACGCAAAAATGTCTGAAAAAGTCAAGTGGTACGCAGGTGCAAAAAGGTTGGGAACCCCTGCTTTAATACATTGCTATTGCAATTCACTCATTATTTCAATTATGTATTTATTTATAAATGTACACACATGTGCAGTCTTCTACACACATAAAACTTGTATTAATCTTTAATTTCTTAACCTTATATTTATTTAAATCATTAATTCTGCTTATCTACTTTAAGGGGGAATGGGTGCGCTGGACCGGGGGTCTCCAAAGCAAAGTGCATCAGTGTTAATCCTATGGATAAAAAACAATTTTCTCTGCCACATTTCTCCGGCTGTATTGAATATTTTTACAAGCAGATTTTTTTATGTGAGAAATGTAGCTGACTTACATGTCCCAGCCTTCCCACTTTTTGAAATTGTTTCGAATATTTTTTTTAATTTTCAATAAATAATTTTACACAAAATATTCGAAGCAATTTCAAAAAGTGGGAAGATAGAGACCTGTAAGTTATCTACATTTATTATTTAAAAAAAAGTTTGTAAAAATATTCAATACAGCCGGAGAAATGTGGTAGAGAAAATTGTTTTTTCGCCATTGTATTAACACTGAGGCACTTGAGTTTGGAGTCCAGCGTGCCCATTCCCCCTTAACTGGATTTTAGTTTAACTAGCTTACCCTTCTTCCATTTATACCAGTTAAGAGGGTGTCGACTGCAGTTCTTAATATTTAACAAATTACTAAAATTATTGTGTGTAATGTTTTTAATTTATTGCAGAGTTGAATGGTTTGCCATAGTTGAACCATGTACAAAAGAAGAAATCTATGTCAATATGTTTACTGGCGAATGTGTCTGGCATCCCCCACATGGTGCTCTTGTGTTAGTAGTTGAATTATAAATATTATTAAAACGTTTCATATTAGTTCCTAGTAGATGTCTGAGGTTTAAAACTCTCATAATCATATGCAACCAAACATTAAATTCCTATATTCTAATCAAATGAGTATTGAGTTTCTTATGTATTTTTAAATTATGCTTCTAGTCAAAATTTTAATGAAATGTGGGATGGGACCTAGACTTATTTTCTTGCTACAATTTGATGAATGATAGTTGTTGGTTCAGGCTGTGAAAATTTGTTTTGACTATTGCGGACAATTGTTATAGACAGCTTCCACTTTTTGTACTTATAAATGCAATGTGGAAGCAATATTTTTAGTAAAAAATAATAATAAAGGCTGTAACCTGTTACAGTTTTCTAACTATTAATATTCCAAATAGTGCCAACTATTCATCAACCAAAAGGATTACCTTTTTTTCTAAAATATCCTCTTAACTCCTTCAGTTCTGCAGGGTTTTTTTTAAAACAAAATGTCAAGAGCAAAAATTAAAGCATAGCATGATACTTCATTTTTATATTTTATAAAAAGTAATTTATATTTTTAAGTATAAATTAACTTAGCCACACACACACACATGCTGAGTACTGTAAAAGTATGTCCTAGTAATAGGATACCAGTGCCAAAGTGGTTAAATTGATACTTTTTTTGTTATTATTATGACAGGAAATTTTGCCTTCAAACAATTCAGGAATAGTTTGTTGATAATTGTTCATATCTTTACCATACATTTTCAGGCATCCTCTTGAAATATTTACTATTATGCATGGTTATTAGGTATGTTACAATGTAAATGTAGTGTGGAAGCTCAAAGTTTGTTACAAACAAAGTAACTGAACTGCTCAGAGTTCAATGTTGTTTATGGTGGCTGTGGGTATCTGTTAACGTTTTTTAAACTGTCTTAGTTGACTTCTAACATATTTTTAAAATATTACAGAAAAAAAGCGGATGACAATCTATGGTGGGAAATCTTTGATCCGAATTCATCTCGATTCTACTACTACAATGCAGCCAATCAAAAAACAGTCTGGCAAAAACCACAAAATAGTGATGTACTATCACTGTCAAAGCTTCAGGCAAGTAATTTATTTAAAGTATTTGTTACATTATATGGGTCATTCTCAAAAAATGTTACAATTCCAACTCAAGGACTCGAAGTTACTTTTAACATAGCCATTTTCTTAGCACTCTAGTCAGTTCCATGGTTCCATGACAATCAGCCAAGTAAAAAGACATTGTGGCTTGTCTTTGTCTTGACAGTGTATCTGTATAGTGGTATTGGATTTGTCCAAGCAACATGATCCCAAATTATTTCTGTTTTTATTTCAAAGACCTTGCTTAAAATTACTCTGTCAAGTATACACTTTAATAATTTTTTTAACAGGAAATAGATTTTACAGTAAAAGGTAAACAATTTGAATTTTACCTCATTTGTGTACCTGTTATTAAAATCTAACATCTAACCATATTTTTTAGGCATTGAAGCAAAGCATTTATGATTGTAGCAATGGGGACATTAAAAAGGAATCAACTGCAACTCAAACAACTACTAAAATTAGTGTATGTTTTAATTTCTTAATTATTAACTTAAACCCAGTAATTAACTTTTTGTATAATTGAAAACTCCATTAAAATTTATCATGATTAAAAAGTGATAGAATGCTAGTTTCTTGAACTAATCACATAATTATCATCTCTACCTTTATGGTTATAACATTAATTTCAGGCATTGGTTGTGGATAAAATATCAAATATAATGAAAATTTAAACAAAGTTGTTGTGTTGTGAAAAATGGCTTACAGACTTATTATTTTATTTCCCTCAAAAATTAATTCAATAGTAAATTAATAGTTTTATCCAAAATTAATCTGGATACAAAATTATCGGTTGAATAAGTTTTTAAAAAAAGTTGCTCAAATCTTTACTTATTGTAGAGTCACATCAGTTGTACTAAATTCAGTCTTCTTTAAATTTTAAACTATATTAAATTCAGTGAATTAATAATTGATGATAACTAGCTCATTGTTACAACTCAGAAAATAATAATTTATAATTTATCAATGAATATTAATAATTTAATATGAAAATTTTATTTCAGGCAAAAAATATACATAAAAATGTAGGATTACAGAAAAGTGCATCCACTCAAACTGCCTCTTACAGTCCAGTCAAAGAAAAGTTTAAGGTAAACTATTTCATTTTTTATATTGTATTCAGGGTTCGCACGCGGCCTGGAAATCCTGGAAAAGCATGGAATTTCATTTTTGTATTTCAAGGCCTTGGATAGCCTTGAAAATTCACAGACAGCCTGGAAATTCCCGTTTTTATTACGATTCAAAATTGAATCGAACTAGCTTAGCGCTGGACGAAACATCTCCTTTTTTTGCGCATGTCCGAACCACCCCCCAGGTGTCAATCACTCGGGATTCCCCCGTGTGGACGCGATCAGAACGTTGTGAAATTCTTACGGCTTTTGCTCAGGTTTAGGTTCTTGTACTAACGGATCACTACTAACGGATCAAAAGAAAATGTTCTGGTTAGTCCGATTGGCCTGAACCGGAACTACAAAAATAAACTTGCCTCTCTTCCAATCAGGCAGAGGCAAAAAGATGTCAATCATTAGGAGACAATGCAACCTCATCGGTGGTTGCCGTGAAAATTACTAGGCAGCAAAATAAGTAAATCAGGTAGCATTATTGGATTGCATACTTTTAGTCAGGTAAAGACGATTCTCTTCTAATAGGGGATTACACTTGTCGGCATCCAATATTTGAAGATATCTTAGTGTAATCTTAATTCATCTTCAGATTTTAATTAAATTGTTTATCTTAATCATTAAAATTTTTTATTTAAACTTGTTTTTTATTGAAATTTAAGTTTAGTTTTCATTGATATGGACCGGGGGGGTAGGGGGAGAAGAGAATGAAGGAAACGAGTTATGCAGTACAGTAGAACTCCCTCCAATTAGAAATTGGACCTAACCAGCAACATTCGTATAATCGGTAATTCGGATAATTGGAGTTTATCGGAGAAAAGGTATATTTTAATGAAATCAACCAATCCAAATTGTAAGATGTCATTTGGCAGTTTGGGTTATAGCTTTTTGTAATAGTTTTTTGCTATTCAACTTTTATTAGAATCTTGGTTTTACAAAAGTTTGTCTGCAACATATAGAGACAAACAGTAACCAATAGACCAAATGAAAAATATATTTTTCACTTGGTCTATTTGTTACTGTTTGTTTCTGTTGGATGTCATGCCTAGTAATTTTTTGGTCGGTACAAAAAAATTACTAGGTATGACATTCAATTAAGACGAACAGTAACAGGTAGGCCAGGTGGAATTTTTTTTATGACATTCGGATAATCAGCACCGTTTTCGGGTAATCGGAGTTCTACATCTACTGTAGCTATTGATGACTGTTTAAAAACATGGGGTTTTAAAATTATCATGAATTACGTGTTTAGCATTGAGAATTTTTTTAATATGATTCGATTTTGCAATAAATAGTACAGACTTTTTCCCCTATACTCAGATTTATTTTCAAGTATTTGGGCTTTAAGGGCTTGAACTTGAAAGTGTGAGCAGCTTTTTCATTCAAAACTTTTCAAGGAGTGTACGAACCATGTTATAAAGCTATTCTCTGATCAGGTGGTTCCTCTAAACTTATTCCGATTTTTGGAAATCTGGAAAAGTTAGGTATGCTAACCCATGATGGTATAATTTCAGAAATTAGTTTGATGTTTCTGCTCTGGGTTAAGGCAATATGGTTGCTAATAAAATCATTTTTAGCTCAATATATAGTTCTGTAACTTACAGTAATTTTACATTCAAATTTTAATTCAACCAGTTAATCTTAATAAATCTTAAGTAATTTGATTTTGAGTTATTAAAGTTTCATCTCGCTGTGTAGCATGGTAGCCTGGAAAATCATTAAAAAGTCTTGGAAAAGCCTTGAAAAGGCCTGGAATTTGGGTAGCCAAGAGTTGATGAACCCTGTGTATTGATAAATGGTGTTAGTGTAATTGTGTTATTGCTTTATAAGTATAAATTATCTTTAATTTAAGTATCTATGTAATAATGCATTAACAAATACTTTACTGATAGTTACTAAATAATGGTGGTTTAGTATTTTCGAAATTTATATGCAAAAGTTATTTGCATTTTTAATTAGTTTCCATGTTTATCTGTGTATGTAATAAATGATAAAATATTTATATCAACAGCAAGGGTTTTCCTCACGTTCTGAACATGCACTTTCTGCTTATTCTTATGACTCTGGTTGCTCAGGGGATTCAAGCATAGCTTCTCAAAGTCACAGCTCATTAGATAGTACTAACTATCAATGCTACAGGTATGATCATAATTTAATGAAGTAGTTACTTCTTTTTGATTAATGCTTATTTAAAAACAGAAGTGTAGCACAAGGTGTTAAAAATTTTAATGACAAATGATTATTCTTGAGAGTAATATTAAATTGGCTAATTTATCTAAAAATTTATTTTAGAACTGGTTTTCAATAAATAAACTAAATTATATGTATATCAGTAAATAGCAATATTACAATTAAGATTATATTATTTATAATCTATAATTAATAGGCAATAGTTACAGTCATAGATATCAAACTACGCAAAAAAACATTAAGATTACAGTTTCAGTCTAAAGAAAATGTACTCTAGATTTGACAATTAAAAAAAAAAATCAAATTATGTATATATATTGCCATCTACTGCATTATTTAAAAATTAACTTGGCTATAATACCTCAAGTTAGCCAAGTTGGCAGTTTATTGAATGATGGTAACTTAATTGATGAGTAAAACCCTCTGATACAACTAACTATTCCTTAAATGTCTGTGCTCTTCTTAATTCACCCAATATCAATATCTACCCATTCATTCACAATTATTTTTAATTCATTTTAGAAAACTCGAATTCTGTTCAGCAGAAAGCGTGGACTCCTCCTATTTCCAGGACCAGAATGTAGTTCCACCAGGAAGAATCTCCTGGCATGAAACCAAACAATGGGCTAAAAGGGGCCCCCACCTTGAGTTCAGCAGCTCGCAAGATTCTGGCCACCCCATGCAACGCCCTGTGCTGGGAAATATAGTCCCTGTGTGGCAACAGCACTCTTTCGAATGCTGGCAGGCACACCTCCTCCCCATAGTGCCCCTAAGCAACACAGCTTTGACCTGTCATCAGTGTCCAGGTTGGCAATTTGTGCCCATATTATTGCATTTGTGTTAAACCCATTAACAACCACTTTGTGAATACCATTAACACCTTTATTTATGAAGAAAAACGTTAACTTTTAGTTTTTTAATGTTATGTGACCCTTCATAAATTTTTCAGGACTTTGATCTTCATTTTTCTTAGATTTTGTTTATGTCGATAAACTTAAGGCGAAAGCTCATTTTTACATGAAATTTTTTTTACCAATCATTGTTTTCTCAAAACAATTGATATTTCTGACTTTTTTCTGTATCCCTGATTGAAGTAGAATGTAATGCATAACTCGTATTTTAATGTACTTTCTGATTTTGCATATTTTACTTGCACTTTCCTTCCAGAAGGCAACAACAACCTTTTGGCCACTCAAAAGGCAAAAGTTGCATGAACTTCGTCAATGCCAACGACCAGATGCAGAGATCCACACCACAACATTACAGAACAAAAAACTCTTTGTCTTTCGGCCTCGACCAGATTCAGCATGTGTCATCGAGTTACGTTCTGGAGAACAACACAGCCTACCCACCAGAAGCGGTTGGAACCCCTCTTGCCAGTCGAAGACAGTGGTTGGTGAATGGGTCGAAGAAAGTAGACGATCGAAAAGCCGAAAGCAACCTATCAAGCCCACAGAATCCTCTAAGGCCTCTGGAAAACTTGCAGTCATTCAAACGAAGCAAAAACAACATCCAAGCGCCCATGAGTAAATATCCTCCTGACCATGGATCTTCTAGCTATAAGCAGCAACGATCACTTGATCTGCCTCTGTACTCCTATAACAATCCACGTAACACACAGGGAAAAGACGGACGATATTTGCCTGAGTTGATTATGTCTGTTCCGCAGCATCATGCCAAGAGTAAAATGTCTCCCGACTTTCAAGTTGATTCCTACCAACGAGAAAACATGTTAACCAGGCAGAGATATTACAATTCTTGCAAGCATATCTACACATGCCAAAATGAACATTCAAGTGCACCACATACATACACCACACCAGACTTCAGTATTCCTTGTTGCTATCAGACCGAAAATTACCTATCGCCCCTTCAGCAGTATTTAATGGAACAAGCTAAACTTTCAGGCAAGAATTTTTTTTTCTTTAGTCAGATTTATATATCAGAATTTGAATATTTCACAGTTTATTTCTTATGAAAAATACCTAATAATAAAGTGTTAAAATGACTAGATAATGCATAATACTTTTTAAACACAAGTGATTCTCAACTCAATAACAATTTGGCACCTAAGTCTTATGTAACATGAACTGCCACTTTAGAAAAAGCATTTAAAAACCTTATTTAATTGCTCAATTGTCTAAATAGGCACTGTCCAGAAACTAAAGTACCACTGTTAGGACTGCTAGATCATTAATATTGTATTTTTAATTGGAAAATTACAAAAATTTGATTTTTATATTTGGACATAATGTGAAATTCTACATTGTTATCTCTATCAAAAAAATAAAATGTATTTAGTATGATAGGGTGTGTCTTAAACTTTTCTATATCTTTTTTTTGTGTGTGTGTGTATGCAAGCTAGATATTTTTTTTTTTTAAAATCGCACAAAAAAATCTCATTGAGTTAACTCCCAGTCTTTTTGACTCAGTGTGCCACAATCCACTTTAAACACACTCCTTTTTAATAATTTTGGTTCATTTTAAGGATATGGCCCGTAGTAGCTGCATTATTGCAGCTGTTCACTTTCTCTTTGACCACTCTAATTTCTACCATTTAGTTCAAACAATTCTCATAAATTTCTGACATGTTAATATTTTAATATTACTTAATTTTACAAATCCCCATAACATTTTTAAATGTTCTTAAATAGGTAAACTTACTGATTTGGGAGATGACAAAGACTCCTATTCCCAAAGTGATGATGACTCTGATGGGCAACGTGATGACGATGATCATTTTGCTGATGATGAAGGGATGAGCCGTCATGATTCATCATCTTTGGAATATCTTGACAATTATGTGTTTTTTGATGAACAGTGTGGTGACATGTATTATCCGCCGGTTGTCAACCCATCGTATCCTAAAGGAAAACCCAATCATCAAGATCCAGGTTATTATTGTTCAAATTGTATATTGTATGTATTTAAACCAAATAATATCAAAATAAAAAAATTTTAAGTATTTAATTCCACTAAACTTAAACACCTGTATTAGGTTGTAAATTATCACAAAAGTATCTTAACTAATTTGAAGCCAGATCATAGAAATTGCATGTATTATTACTTATGGTGTAGCATGTTGTGTACATATTGAGTCAATAAAATATAGTATATACTATTATCTATATTGTTAAGACATGTCACATAGTTAAATAATTAAACCTTATTACATTAAGCACAATATATTTAATATGGTTATTTTAGTTTGACTACAAAATAGGGTATAAATCTTAATTGATACCATTTTTAATTTAAATTCTATCTAATCTGCTCAATGTTAAAATGTAAAGCTAATTTTCGAAATATACACTATTTTTAGTTTTTTTTTTTGTAATAATATAACATTATCAATATCTTCTAGGTATAAAATTTACACATTAAAGTTTTATTTTAATAAAAAAAATCTTATTTTTTTCTTAATTTAAATAAAATACTTTATTTCTTAATTAGGATTCAAGTTTCCAAAGGGCTATGAAGCAGAAGATACCTCATCAATGTTTCCAATGCCAGATCAGAATCAGCAACCTGGTTTACCTTCATATTATGAAGCGTTTTTAGACAAATCAGATGAACATCTTGACTATCCCGACCTTGTTGATGAAACTGAGGCAAGTGATGATTTTAACTTTTAAGTTTTACAGATTCGAATTTTGATATTTAATTAAAGATATTTTGTTCAAATATCCCATACAAAAATAACATCGTGTTTATAATGTATTATATCGGACTGTTATTATAAATGTAGTGTATATTAATTGCACTTAAAAGTTGCTAAATAAATAAGTTGTAACATAAAATGAAAATCTTACATTTTCTTTATTAAATATTGTAATGAAATATGTGTGTGGGGGGGGGGGGGGGGGGGGATTGTATGTGTTACAAATAAAAAAATTAATGAAATGTTTTGTATTTGCTGTAAGTTATTATACATGCTTTGTTTATTTTTTATAATCAAAAATATCACCTTTTAAAATATAATGTAATGATTAGTCCCACAAAATGCTTTTTACTACCACTTTAACTAATTTTGTTTTTACAAATATTCATTGATTGTTAATAAAATCAGTTAAATTCGTATTTTTCTATATTTTAAAACAGTTAATATTTTCTCATTTTATGTCTTGTATTAAATTTCTAAAATGTGTAAAATTGTATCATATGAATTTTTTTTTAGGAATTCAAAACTGAAAAAGGGGACATTGAAAAATATGCTGAGGACAATTTGAACAGACATACCAAAGGAATTTTTCGTAAAAAGTTCTCTTTACAAGACATGCTGTCATGGTCTAAGGTACGAGGGTTGCTATTTATATTTCTGGCCTTTGCAACAGTAAGTGTTGCTAGGCGGCCGCAGACGATTTTAATCGAAACTTTGATATTTTTAAACATAAATTTTTCAGACGATTTGCCATTATAGCTTTATTTGTGTTGGTGACAGTAAATTGAAAAGTTCTTCTCTTTCAAAAAATGGAATTGCCTCGTGAACATTTTTGTGCGATTATTTTTCATAACTTTCGACGTGGATTATCAAGACATGAGTTCTTCGATGAACTTAATTCTTTATACAGCGATAAAGTGCCATCCTACAGCACTGTAAAAAACTGGTTTAACGAATTTAATCGTGGCCGATGTTCGATCTAGGACGAATCCCGCGCAGGTCGTCCAAAATCAGTTGTTGTGCCAGAAAAGATCGATGCTGTGCGTGAACTGATAAAACAAGATCGTCATGTTATATACCGTGAGATAGTGGTGTCTTTGGACATTAGTATGACAAGCATCAATAAGATATTGGCGTGAACATTTGGGCGTAGAAAAATTTGTTCGCGGTGGATACCGCATAATCTGACAAACGCTCAAAAAAAGGCTTGTGTCGATTGGTGCAAGGAAATGTTGGAAAAATACGTTCAAGGTGCATCAAAGGCTGTGTATAACATCTACACAGGTGACGAATCATGGATCTATGCATATGAGCCGGAAACAAAACAGCAATCAACTGTATGGGTCTTCCAAGACGAGGCAAAACCAACAAAAGTTGTTCGAGGAAGAAGCACATCGAAACAAATGGTTGCCTGTTTCTTCGGCATTAACGGTCATGTGGCAACAGTGGCATTAGAGCAACGCAGGACGGTCAATTCTGAATGGTACACGACCATTTGTTTGCCAGAAGTCATCGGAGAAATTCGAAAAAAGCAGAAGAATAGGCGAATCATTCTTCATCATGACAATGCGAGCTCTCACACATCGACTCAAACAAAGACATTTCTGACGGAGCAAAAGATCGAACTGATGTCATCCGCCTTGCAGCCCTGATTTAGCACCCAATGACTTCTTCTTATTCCCACACATCAAAAATAAATTACGTGGACAACGATTTTCGACCCCCGAAGAAGCTGTTGATGCATTCAAAACGCATGTTTTGGAGTTACCTCAATCGGACTGGAAAAATTGCTATGAAAATTGGTTCAAACGCATGCAAAAGTGTATTTATCATCATGGAGAATATTTTGAAAAACAATAAAACCAATTTCGATGCTACATATTTGTTTTTTTATTATTAGGCCAGAAATATAAATAGCAACCCTCGTACCAAAAATTTACTTATTCAATTACTTTTTTACTTTTTTCATAAACTCTTTTCAATGCATTTTGAAACTTTTTTTGTGAAACCAATGTATTTTAATCATTGACTTAAAATCAGCCAATATTACTATAAAAAAATAGCTCTTGTTGTGTTTTTTGGATAATTTTTAACTAAGCTTAAAATATGGGGGAAATGAAATATATAAATATGCTTAAGAAGCTTTAAAAAACTAATAAATTTAAAAACAGTATGTAAGCAACTCGATACTTCATGACTTTCAAAGAGTTCGAAATTTAATATCCCAGCTACTATTAATTCATTATTCTACCTTACTAATTACTTCACTTTATGTTAAACTTAACTGTACAATTATTGGCTAACAAGTCGTGTTAAATGGTATGTTATTTAAATAATTACAAACTAAATAAAACATAATCTACTTAATTTTTACTACATACCTACTTATTTTATGCTTTCTGTTATAACCTTACAAGGTGTTCTTTATTGCTCAGTATTGTACAATAAAACTTTTTGCAGATAATCATTGTTTTGATAAAAAGATAAACTTTATTTTTAAATATTGTTGACGCATTCTAAAGCTTACAATAAAAGCTTATTCTTTAACTATAATTTTTTTTTTTATGTGAGTCTACTATATATCTTACAAATAGGATCCTATAAGAAAACCAATGATAACCACCACTGACAAGTCTCTCAAACGTGATGCATGTGAAGTATTCAAACTCATCCAGACATACATGCTTGACCATAAGACTAAGAGTGGACAGACGTATGAGGCTGTTGTATTGGACCTTGCTACAAGAGGTTGGGGCAAACCTGCTCTAAGAGATGAGCTCTACATCCAAATTTGCAGACAAACTACGGAAAATCCAAAAAGGTTTATTATATTGGGTTAATTATTTTATGTGGTGTAGTACATTAGTCTGGTATAATGCTTTAATAGTAAAGAAGGATTAAGGGAACACAACAACATTTCAAACTATCAAATTTTTATTTAATTATTCATCAGAAAACTTGAGGTTCATTGTGCTCAATGGACTACTTTTATCTTCCACACTATGTTTATAACCAGGGATTGGAGTAACGCGTTACTTGTAACGCTGTTACTTGTAACAGTTACTTTTTTGGGGTAACGCCGAGTAATGCCGTTACATTTTTCAGAAAGTAACTGTAACTGTAACTTAGTTACTTTTAGCGATAACGAAGTAACGAAACATGTCGTTACTTTTCCGTTACTTTACGAAGGCTGTCTGATGCCATTTTTGAAATTCCACTCCTAAAAAAAAAAAGGAAACATTTTGCATTCCCGAAATACGAGCTTTTCTTGGTAGGGAAAAAGTAAAGCATATAATAGAATTGTCCACTTTGACTGATAAAGGCGTGGCGGCGGCTTTCAGACAGAATTGTTACAGTACGAATGTTTTTCCTTGTCTGTTTATATTTCTAAGTATCACATTATAAGCCCCGCACAATTACAGGCATCTACGGAAAAGAAGGGTTTTAAAATAAATCACTCTAACTGCCAAGCAGGTTGGATCCCTCACTCCAAACCCCTTTGTGTTTTGCCTGAATGGGTTCTACAACAATGACCAACAACAAAGTCCTTCCTCTAGAAGAAGGGTGGGGAGGGGGAGACAGCGATTTCGCGTTCATTCTTGAGATACCCCTCGTTTGCAGATGGACTCGTTGTCTTCTGATTATATATCAGGGTAAAGGATTAAAATTAATTATAAAAAAATGTTTATTAATTCTAATTTCAGTGTTTTGTTTGAGCTTATGTTTCGTTTATCGTGCTTCTCTTTGAAAAATGGTAAGATGGCTAAATTTCAATTTTTCTTATAACTTGAAATATCAAAAAGTAACTGTGATTCGTTACTTTTTTTAAAAGTAACTGTAACGCGTTACTTTTCATATTAAGTAACTGTAACTGTAACAGAGTTACTTTTTTAATTAAGTAACTGTAACTGTAACAGTGTTACTTTTAAAAAGTAACTTTCCAATCCCTGTTTATAACATAAAAAGTGGAAGGTATTATAATCGTTCAGTCCGTCTGTCCGTCACCCACTTTCACAGAACGAACCGCAAGTCGCACAAACAAGTGGGATACATTATTTTGAAGCAAAAATCAGGCTAGGTTACATCCCAAATTTCATTAAAAATTTTTAATTAG
Source organism: Oedothorax gibbosus (assembly GCA_019343175.1). Classification (NCBI taxonomy): domain Eukaryota; kingdom Metazoa; phylum Arthropoda; class Arachnida; order Araneae; family Linyphiidae; genus Oedothorax; species Oedothorax gibbosus. The sequence goes on along the minus strand of CM033270.1, from coordinate 9,356,219 downwards.
AAGTATATTTAATAGTTAAAAAACTAAAAATTTAATCTACTTTGAAATAACATGCAAGTTACATTTTCATTCAATATTTTCACTGTTGCCATTTCGTCAAACGTACGAGAAACTTTATTTAAAATAAAAATAAAACTCTTGAAAAAATATTTATTTATGTGATATAATTCAGTTTGGATTGTTGTAATATCACAATAGAGTTATTTTGATGGTTCATTATCTATGTATAAAGAAAGATGCATAGCAAATTCTAACTTTGAATAAAAAATATGCAGACGTTCGCTTTTATTTTTAAAGCATCAATTTTACTAATTATTTATTCTTCTCTTTTTCGAAAGAAAGTTAATGAACATGGAAAATTGTGGCGACAAAAAGATATTTATTAAAAAAATATTGCATCATTATTCTTCGAATTTCAAACAAATTTAGCAAACAATAAGGTGTAATTATTAATTGGCAAAAAAAGATTAATGAAAATAGTTAATTTTGCCGTTTAAAAGTTTGAATTAGAAATAAATTATTAGCTAAAGGCCTTGTTTGGCAAATTTCTTTCTGAGGTGTATAAATAGTGCGTGTTTTTTTTTTGTTGAGAACAAATATTGTGTGGAAGCGGTTTAAGTGACAGATTCTGTAACAAACCTACTTGTTAATTTATATATAAAATTAAATTAAGATTAGTTAAGATATTTGTGTTGTAAAGTCTACCTGAAGGCTGAAAATAGCTGTTTTTAAATAAAATTTAAGTGTCGATTTGTTCCTGGTTCCCTTAACATAACATTTAGAGTGTAGGTAGTGTTTAAAAGGAAGAAAGATTAGTAGTTCTACTTTTTCACATTTAATTTTTTTCTATAAATAGTTTGTTCTGTTTAGTTTTATTATTTGGAATTATGTATGATTTTAAATTTTGCTTTGTTTATTATTTTTGGTTTTAGTATTAAAGCATTCTTACTTAGTGAAATGCTATTAAAAAAATATTGAAATCTGTGGTCACCTGCATTAGTTTCTGGACGACAAATTCATTCAAGATATTGTCATGGCTGAGAAAAGTAAGATTAATATATTTTTCGAACCAAATAACTTATATTGTCAATTTATGTATTATTTTTTATCGTTTTCCCTGCCGCTTTTCATTTTTTATCACGCTATCCTATTAAATTCTAGTTTCAGGCAAAATGCTGTTATTATATGGAAAATCTATGTAAATAAACCAAGATAACAAGAACAATCTTTAACAAACTTGAACTTGTATTACAAAAACCAAAAAAAAAAAAAAATGCCCAAACATTTCCTATTGAGTGATAAATAAAACAAAACTATCAAGTAAAAGTAAAATTATATAAAATATCAGTATTTTGAAAGTGCTTACCTATTAACCAAGTATAACTCTTTTTTTTTATCTAATAGCTTATATTTTTTACTTAAATGTTAATATTATTTGTATGGGCACATTTAAAGTATGAAAGCTATTTGCAGGCAAATCTTGTAGAAAAATTGTGTTGAGCTCAACTCTTTCAACATTGTTTTTTATAACTTAAAAGTGAGTGTGAGTCATCAATCGAACATATTATTCATAATTTATTAAAATACCCTAAAAATACACAATATCCTATGATCCATTTCAGATATCTAAGTGATATCATAATGTAAATTTTAGGAAAGAAAATAGTAAATGTGCATTCTCTTAAACTTGATTTAAAATGTTATGTTTATTACAAATACACATGCAGAAAGCCTATGTACTGTTATTAACAAAAAGATGTTCGAGCTTTAGTGCTTAACTAATTCTATCATATTTTATATTGCATGTCTCCAATAAAAATCTAATAATAATTTTATAATTTTAGAGAAAGTTTAGTTCTTGGCTGGGAATTGATGGCTGTCTGTTTGTCGTTTTTTCCTCCTTCTATAAAGTTTCAGCCCTATTTAGAAGGTTTCATCAAAAAGCACCAAAGCAGTGGACTAGATCCCCCTGATGTAAGTTAGGTTAATGCATTTTGTAAAAGTTTTTCACTTCACACATTAAATAATCTGTAACAATATTTTATAAAATGATATCTCTGACAAAAGTATTAATAAACTTTAATTTTGGCTTATTCAGCAACAGTATTTAAGTAAAGCATAATCGTAAATGTATATTATACAATTAAAGCTTGTAAGAATTCTTGAATAAAAACTAAATACAAAATGTAATGTGTCAAAGTTGGTTTGCAGAAGATTAAAAGTATAAAAAATACAACTATAATTGTTCTTTGGAGTGTGTAGATTTTAAGATTTTTTGGGTCATTAAGGTATCACAGATTGAAGTTTCAAATCAGAATAAATGCAAATGAAATTTAAATAAATATTTAAAGTGCAAAATTCTTATAAATTATTTATTATTATTCTGTCTTATTTATTAAAAAATATTAAGTGATTTTTACATGGAAGTTTCATGAATTTGTTACTTCATTTTAGAAGTTTTGCATTTAAACTAGCAATTTAAATAATAATTTTACTTATTCTGTAACGTTGATTTCTGGCTCTCTACTAAATTTATTTCTTGATCTTAAATATGTGTATATCCTATTTAGTCAACCTTTAAAACAATTCAATGATTTTTTTGGGGGCAGTTAAAGATCAGCCAGTATGCATTAGTCTGTGGAAAGAGATTGGAACAGATATCACATAAAGGTGCAGCACGAAGCTTAAGAAAGCCAACTGTAGATGAAATTGAACAATCCAGGGTAAATAAATTTTAAATAACTTAATTTGTACTGAAATATAAAAATATATATTGTTAACATTTGCCTAGATCCATTAATAGAATCATTTGTTTTTCCAAACACCTGATGCAAATTTTAAGTCTGAGCTGAAGTTTTTTGCATTGAATTGCATTGCGTATTCTATGAACCTCTTTTCCAAATACCATTTGTCCTGATGGTTAAAAAATGGATGTCTAGATGCAAAGCTGAAATATAAAAAAAATTAAAACTCTTTATCATTGTTTTACTGTTCAGGTCCAAATTTTTCGACCCTCAATGTTTGGAAATAGTCTGGACGAAGTGATGGCACTTCAAAGGAAGAGATATCCGAATTACAGCTTACCATGGGTGCAAACCACTTTGTCAGAAACTGTCCTTCAACTGAATGGAGCTCAAACTGAAGGCATATTTCGGTAAACCAATTTGGATTCTTGTTCATACCAATACGTCGGCAAAATGCATTTTCGCATGGTAACATTTTGCACAAATGTCAATTAAAAAATTTTGGTATTTAAATTGCAAACTCTGCACATCTATACATTTTGACATTTTTTACTCTAATATCCCCCCTTATATAGTTTTTTTTTTACTAAATTTACAACTTAACAGTAATTTAATATTGCTTTTAGTTCTAAATATTAGTCCTAAATATTTAATGTTGAATTTTCTACTTATAATATGAATTCCTTTTACTTTTCCCATGTATATTAATGATGGGTCTAACTTTTATAAACCTGTTATATATGCATTTTCCAAGACACTAGGGTAAATTTTCTGAAATAATACACTACAACTTTTCCACTTACCTCTATCTCTATTCATTAATTAAATAACTAAACAATTATTTTAGCTTCAGGAACAAACAGAATTTTTTATTTTATTTATCCTTAAACTTTAAACAGGTAAAGGAAAAATTCACTTACACAGAAAAGTATATTTTTTCGTTGATTTCATTCTAAAACTGAGAAAAATTGGACGTTCAAAGATATTTTATTATTTCTTATCAAATATTTAAAGTATTAAAATGTAAGCCTTTATTAAAAAGAGCCATAGAAAGGCCACCAAAGCACAAACCCTCACATGTCTAGGTCTAATTAAGAAGTGTCTCTATTTTCAATAATTGTGAAAAGAGTGGAACAGGAAGTTAAAAGTATTCTGCTGCATTTGCAGTTTCTCCGAGAAGAAAACTTAATTATGCTCCTTTAGACTGTGGGAACTGTTTGACGGATCAGCAAGACATTAATTATTAATTATTTAAAGGAAGACCTCAATATTATATTATTATAGATCATCTATTGCATGCATTTACATTAATAGAATTACAATTCTAACTTGTCCAAATACATCTCAATTCCTCAGAGTGCCTGGTGATATAGATGAGATCAATGCCATGAAAATGCGGATCGACCAGTGGGAAATAGTCGAGACTGACGACCCCCATGTACCAGCTTCCTTGCTGAAGCAGTGGTACAGGGAACTGTTTGAACCTCTAATTCCTGCTGATTACTATGAAGAGTGCGTCCTGTACTGCAATGACCCTGAAGCATCAGTACAGATTGTAAAGAACTTGCCAGAGTTGAATCGGCTGGTGTTTTCGTACCTTATCAGATTTTTGCAGGTAAGCAAGTGTCATTTCTTTAGTAATAGTGATAACAGTGCTAACAAGAGCTTCAGTGATAACAAGAGGATATATTTTTCTGATGATTGCTGTTATGTTTTGGCTAAATATGTTATAAAACAAGTAGGGTTTTTTTGTAACGGAATCTGTCACTTAGCCCGCTTCCAAACAACATTTGTGTTCAACAAGGAGAAAGGCGCCAAACACAGTATTAATTCTATATTAAACATTTACATGCTAAATTTGGCTAGTTTCATTTTCTTTCAAAAATTCAATAGTTATTCGATTAAATTCAATAATTATCATTTGATAAACATTTCATCATCATCTTCATTCCTGACGCGACAGCCCAGTGTGGGCCAAGCCTTCTGAACCAGACGTTTCCAACCACTTCTACTCACAGCCAAACTTCGTCAATTTCTAGTTCTTAGGACCAAACAATCTTCCTTCACAGCATCGACCCAACGCAGTTTGGGTCGTCCTCTACGTCTTGTGTTTAAAGGCTTTGTCGAAAAGATCTCCTTTAACATACTACTGTCACCCATTCTTATCACATGGCCAACCCAATTCAAGCAACTTATCTTGATTCAATGGATGACATCCGGCTCTCTGAAATATTTATAAAGTTCACTGTTGCGTCTTCTACGTCATACACCATTCTCCTGCATTCCTCCTAAGATACTTCTTAAGACCCTGCTTTCGAATGCTCCCAAAAAATTTTCTTCTTTGACGGTCAGAGAGTCCATGTTTCCGAAGCATATGTTGGAACGGGGAGGATGAGTGTTTTGTAAAGCAGTAGCCTTGTCTTCCTAAACAAAAAGTCAGACTTGAGAAGATGTCTCAATTCATAGAATGCTTTAATAGCTGCAGCTACGCGCTTTCTTATTTCAGGAAAGATATTGTAAACAAGGACCCCAAATACGTGAATTCGGTAACTTCTTCAAATTTGTACTGTCCAACTATAAAATCGGTGGGGCTGTGAAAATTTCCAGCAACAGGCATGTACTTTGTTTTATCTTGATTAATTACAAGTCCTATTGGTTTTGCCTCCCTAACAACTGCTTCAAATGCTTCTCTTAAAAAAAATTTGCTTCTAGCCATTAGTACAATGTCATCGGCAAATGCAAGCAACTGAACGGATTTTCTGAAAATGCTGTCTCTAGTATTAATTTCAGACTTCCTGATAACCATTTCCAGAGCAATTTTAAACAAGAGGCAGGAAAGGGCATCCCCCTGTCTAACTCCACTTTCTACGAGAAAACTTCGTGAAAGATGTGCCTCAATGAAGACCTTGCAAAAAGTCGTACTGAGCGTCATTTTAACCAAATTTACCAACTTTGCTGGAATGTCAAAGTCATGCAAGGCTCTAAGTCATTCATATTAACATAAAATCAAAGAATCTCTTTGTGAAATATATATGATGTCATTTCAAACTGATTTATGTTGCAAAAATAAATTTCTTTTAATTTATTATTTAAAGGGAAAAAGTTTTTCAAGTGATAGTTGTGAATGGCAATGGTGATTTATTTCTAATAAAATGGCCTTTAATGCTTTTTAAATGAGCATTAAATTGTACAGGTTTTTTTAATAATTGAAATACTTTGAATTCAAATTTTTTTCTGAAATTTTCAATGTCTTCTTATTTCGATGCGCTGAATTTTTTGACGCATCACACTTGCCTGAAGCATTTGTAGCTTAGGCTATGAAAGTGGGTGATGGACAGACGGACGGACTAAACGATTACAATACCTTCCTATTTTTACGTTATAAACATAGTGTGGGAGCTAAAAATTAGCCTAAAATGTACCTATAAAATGTGCTTCGGTTCCTATAAGAATGATTGATAGAACTTTAAATCTTTTACACTTGTGGACTCTAGAGTTATAGCAGATAGTGTGTTCTACTAGTACTTAAACACAATATCAGTTGTTAGTCCTGTTAATTAAAAAACATATCCTTCATCGATAGTCATCGTTGTGGGACAAAAATCTAAAAAATCTTATTTTATAACACTTAAAAGTAAACTGAATCCTATAACCTTGAAACCAATTTTGATATTTCCCTTACTTTTAGTCAAATAACACATTCACTTTGTTGTATTATTATTGCCCTATAATTTTCTTAGCCTGCTTACAAATACAAGAATGTTTCATTACGCTAGTTGTTAGATATTTCATGATGGGCAAATGTATCATATGCATAGAACATATTGATTTATTTATTAAGAGGGATTGTCATTCCCATAGAGCTAATGCATTAGTTTTCTAATCACAACTTCCGCAGAAGTATTGCTTTGCCATGTTAGCCCTTTTTTCCCAGATATGAGAATCAACATAACATCGAAATGAAACAAATTTTGAAACGAAAATGTTATCTAGTTATTTAATTATATATTTATGAAGTTTTAAAATGCCAAAAATTACAGCAGATGGCGACACTATTTTAAAACTTTTATCAACTAAGAATTAAATAACCGGATGTTTTTTTTCTATTCAATTTTGTTTTAAATTGATGCTATGTTGATTGTCATACCTGGTGAAAATGGGATAACATGACAAACCAATTCTTTTGCAAAAATTATGATTTCAAAACTAAACATTAGCTCTATGGGACTGACAGTCCCTTTTAAATCTTTTTATTTTGGGGCTTGTGTCTTTACTTGCATCTTTATGCATCTTCATTTTACCCAATAATTTTTATTTTTAAAGTCTTACGTTCTCCTCCAGGTATTTGCAGCTGAGGAAAACTGTGCTGTCACAAAAATGGATGCTAAGAATCTGGCAATGGTGATGGCCCCCAACTGCTTGCGTTGCACCTCTGAAGACCCTTCGACCATCTTCGAAAATACGCGGAAAGAAATGGCGTTCATTCAAACTCTCATCCAACACTTAGACACCACTTATATGGAGGGGGTAATTTGAAAATATGGAAGTATATTTCTCAAAAACCTTGACAAAACATTTTTAGCCTTTAATCCCTTAACTGTCTTATGAGTCACCTTAACCAGTGTATGTGTTCCTCTGTTAGAGTTTTAGACTGTGTGTTACCATGGTTTGACGTGTTTTAAAATAATTTGTTTAGTTTGTATCTTCAAAAAGAAAAGTGTCGTTATTTGCTTTTGAAGTGTTTTATTTTGTATGATTTTTCCATTGGAAGTAATTTATTGAAAAAAAATTACGATTTTAAGATTAAGTTTTTTTTTTTTTTTAACAATAAAATTTCTCAATTTTAAGTGTATCTTAATGTTGTATTTGAAAATTATTAGAAAACCCCACTGTTATTAAATATTTAATATGTCCATAGATTAAAATTTTTTGTAAAATTCATTGCACTTAATGACTAAATCTTTTAATTGTTATGTATCTAAGGTTTCAGTTAATACTATATTTTCTTCCTCGTCAGATGTACCTTTTTTATCATAATTGATATCATTAATTATTGAATTAATAACCTAAACTCATAATGTTGTAGGTAACAATAAAGTTATCAGCTAAAGTAAATATTAAAAAGATGCCAAAAATTGTGTCAATTATTTTGTTTGGTTAAATTTTGACACTTTTTTCTTAGAGAAGATGCAATATAAAACAGCATTAGTAATAGAGCAGTTTGTAAAGTTTTAAAAAAAAGTAGAACCCTCATGTGTGCCAATTAAGGGATTAAATATACATTTGTTATAGTTGTCTGTTACCTTAAATTTTTTAGAAAAGTACTAAAACTGTTTGACTCAAATATTTAAATTAATGGTGCTATTTCACCTCTGCAAAAAATGTTACCAGCAGCTATGCTGGTTCTAATAACTGTATCACTTGTATAACCCATTAATGACAAATTTGTGAATAGCATTAACACCTTCATTTCTAAATAAAAAAACATTAACTTGTTGTATATTAATTTGACCTAAATTGCTCAGGACTATGGTCTTTATTTGCCTTGTATTTGTTTATTTAGATTAACTTAGCAGAAAGCTAATTTTCACACAAAAAAGTTGCTTAACAAATCGCCCTTAATGGGTTAAGATGAATTAAAATCTTATTAGGTCAATTAAATTAGCTTTTAAAAAATCAAATTTCTGTTCTCGAGTTAATAGAAGGCGAAACAAATGAATACATGCTTTACTTCAGTAATATATTGATAATACTATAAATATAAATTTAAAATTTAAAAATTACATTGAAATTCAACACATGTAATTGATATTGTAATAAAAAAAACTATGTTTTAAACTGCTAACAAGGCTTATAATTAATAATTTGTAAATATGTACAATATTAGTACAATTTACATATTAAGTTATGAGAAGTGCTCAACAAAAATTCAAAACATAAATACATTTTTAAATGTAAAATTAGTTTTTGTCCGATCATATGTTTTTTTTATTGGCCCTCATTTAGCTATTTTCCTTCATTTCAATGTTAGACAAAACAACTATTGTAAGTAAATTAAAAGTACAAAATTGTACTTTAGTAAGATGGTACAAAATCTAGTATTGTATTAAAGGTATACCTAAATATATATCATTGGTCCTAAATCAAATTCATGAATTGCCATATTCTTGTTTTTGCACATTCAGGGATTTGCTTTAGGACTGACAATATAACAGTTGTCATTAATTGTTTGTTATAAAAAATTTGAAACAAATGCTTATACATAACAATCATTTTTTAAACTATTTGAACTTTAAGGAAATCAAAGTGTTAGAATGCAATTCTTACTTGATGTTTTGAAATTTTAAAATTTTAATATCAATTTTACCCTTTATCAGGCAGTGATGATGTTTTCTTGTATTGAGCTGTACCACATCTCGTATTTCCCCTTCATAGCCTTAGCAACTCTTTGAAGAACCGACAAATCTTTCAGTTGTTATGCTTAGGTTTTTATTAATTTTATGGGTTTTTTTTAGATATATTTAGTTTTAAAAGATGTCCCATCTAGATTTTGCATTAAGTCAAAGATGCATTCATAAAATTCTACATTTAAATTGTGTGGAATCATATAATATTGATCGCGAAAACCTTAACATTGCACGTGTATTGTCTTCCAAAAATAATATGGGGGTGATGTAATTGTTTATTTAGTTTTCTCCAGGGGCCTTTTGATTTATTAAATCCAAAGGCAAATTTTAAAAAAATGATTTTCTCTCTTCTCTATTATCCTTTTTGCTGCAGTTTATAATACCATAAAATTGAACTATCATAAATATATGTAAGGTATACAACAGCAGTGTTTGTTTTGATTCTGAATGTGACTCAGGCACAGCTAACTTAAAAGCTTATGTGTCATATTTCCCAGCATGCACCTCTTCCTTTAGGGCTCCTACATCATGTGGTACAGCGCAATTCTTACCATCACATTAAGGTGTTTTTTACAAAGTGCAGTGAAATGAGACATCTATATGAAACTGTTGCAAGTTGAATATGTTTGTAGTAATAAATATGTTTAGGGTATTTTTGGGTTGAGTTGGATTCCAAGGGTCATGTTTGTTGCTTGACGTAAGCTCTATAACTCACAAGCTAAAAATAGGCAATAAATTCATTTTTAAATTATATGCCTGTTGAAGGGTGAAATTATTTTTGCCTGATTAGTATATTCTTTACCTTATTTATAAATATCATAAATCAAAGTATTGTTTTGGTACAGTTTGCCAAATTTTAACATTCAAATTGTATCAGGGTAAATAAATATGATACATATATATGTTCAGTGCTAACAAAAAACTTAAATTTTTGCAATTTTTTTTTAATATAACCTCTTAATGCCCAAATAATAACTTGCTCATCAAGTTTTAAAAAAATATATAATATGATTAAACGAGACAAATATTTAATTTAATTCAACTTTAAATAAAAAAAAACCTTCATGCAGAGTTATAAATGTTATTTTATGCATTTATAAAATTTTATTTGCATAAAAATATATGCTTTAACAAAATAGTGGTATATAATTATCTAAACAAAATAAATATTTGCGAAATTAATTTTATGTGGTCTTTAAGAGGTTATTTATTTTTATTTTAATATTTATTAAAAAGAACCTTCATGAGTACATAGTAAGTTGCCGTTGCAGCTATAATCCCAAATTTATACAGTATTACCAAAGCTGCAAGAGCTTAACTTGTAACGTTGCCGGACTATAGGTGATACAGTTGATATGTAATTGTTTTATTTTTTGACATGAATTTGATGTTTACCGTAGTTTTGTCCATTGCTTGATAAAAAAAGTGGAATGTTTTTATTTTCTTGAAATTCTTATAAAAACTAATTTATTACAATATTTTAATGTGCGTGTTTTTTATGTTTGTTAACGAAAGTTCTGTTATTTCTGGTGCCTCACATTTAAAAAAGATCTGGTATTTAGCTATGGTAAGTTTTTTCTATGTTTGAGGTATGTTCATGTTTTGATTTTTTGCAATTGTTCAGTTCATCAAATGTCTCTAAATATTAAGACCAGTCATTCTATAATTAATCTTTAAAAAAGTTGCATGTGTAATATTAGTTAAGCGTATAACAGACAAGCATAAGGTTTAATTTTTTTTGTAACATTTTTCTTTCAGCATTGCTTTTTAATTGTGTACCCCGAAATATTATTTAAATCAAGATTTCTTTTAATCTTTTGAAAATCGAGGCAGACAAAGGTTTGACAGTACTGTTTTCATTCAAACTTAATTTTTTTTTATTTCGTTGTCATTTTTTTATTTACTTTTTTTGTTAATTCAATTTATCAAGCAATGGTTATTTTCCTTATGGTATACCAGTAGGTTTGATGTATCCCTTAGTTTTTGTGAATATTCTGTATATCACTTTATGTATTTAATATACTGGACTTATTATATGAAATCATGATATCGATTCAATCAGTTAGGCTCATATCACACACAAGGTTTGCGGTAATGTTTGGTGTACTTACGGTGCCAGATGAACGTAGTAACAACGTTAAGTCAATGAGATCTTTCGCATGCAACAGTAGCAAAAACAATATTTAGGGTTTTACCTGTGGTATTCAATCAAGTAGTGACAATTTTGATTGAATTTAAATGGAGAAAAGATGTGTGTGTGTGGCATACTGCCCACTACTTGATTGGAAACTGCAGATAAAACGTTAAATGCGGTTTCTGTTTCCATTGCATGTGAAAGATCCAGTAAACTTAACATTGCCACTGTGATCGATCCATAAGTATACCAGGAACATTACTGGAACCATTATATATGATTCAGGCTTTATGCTCTTTATCTTGTCAAACGTAGAGTCACTTCATACAGTCACTATTAAAAAAAAAAATAATAATAATCTCATATATTCCTGACCTTTGGCAACTGTTAATGATTGCCCAGTTCAAAGGATGGACATTCTGGTGATTTTCTTCGAAAAAAAACTCCAAAGCACCTGAATTTGAAAATAATTTCAGAAGCCCTTTAAAAAACACCCTAAATTTCCTCTAAACGACCAGAAGGCTGGAGAGCCCAGTCGGAAAGGCGCTTTCCTTTCATGCGAAAGGTCCCAGACTCGGGCCCAAGCATTGCTAAAATAACCGCCGACCTATAAACAGTCTGAGCAGCTAAAAAATTCAACGAACCCTGCATAGAGAAGTGTACGTTAAATATACTACTAGCCCTGGGGCCTATGATGTCGTCCTTAAAAAAGTATCGTTGGTTGCCTACTGAGATGTTGGCTAGTCAGTTTACTGGTTCCAAATTACGACAATGTCGCCAATAGCCCTTGTAGATTACATTAATAAAAAGCAGTATGGAGTGACTCTATACAAAATATGTGTATGTTTAATTGAATTGATTGTAGCTTTTACAGTTACTTGTTTAAAAAAAATTATTTTAATGTAACACAATTTTTACCATTTTTACCTTATAACCCAATAAATTTAGACCTGAAACGCTGTTGTCTTAACTTATAAAAGTTTATATAAGACAATGAATATACAATTCTTATGAAAGTAATATACTTCTTTACGTTCCTAACAATATAAACAAAATTATATCTTCATAGAACTTTTATAAATATTTAATACTATTTTTTCTAATATTTCTAAGTATTTTCTTTTTTCAAGTATTAGTAAATTTATTAAGTATTTATTTTATTGCTTGCATTTTTTTATGTTATTAGACAGCAAATTATACTTTCAAAACATATCCGTTATTTAAATTCTGTGAAAACAATGTTTAAAACTGTATAAAATGTGTGCTGTCTATGTATATGTCTAAATTTAAACACTCAACTATCTTATCTATGGTTCTAAAGATAAAAAATGCGAATTATATAAATTTAAAATTAGCATCTCTGAAAATAATAATCAAATGTTCCAAAATCGTCATCTCCTAAAGACCCTTTAAAGAAAAGTGTTTAATAACCGGCATCAAGTGATGGTTTTATTTACCTTAGCGAAAGTATTAGACGATTATATTTAAACAAACAACTAAAGTAATTTATAGCATAACTAAAAACGACGAAAAAAAGTAAAATTTTTCGTTACCAAATCCCCGAAAACCTAAAAGGAAATCTTACACTCGAGAAAATTTTTATAATTCTAAACAGTCACAATGCTTTCTCTTTTTAAATATTCTAAAGGGGACGAAACATTTTTTTTTTTTAAATTATACTCCGTTCGCGGAAAAGTGACGAATCCCCAAATAATGAGTTAAAATGGGCGATCCGTCAAGGAAGTAAACCATTTTTCCGTGCATGGTGGGATATACAGTAGCGCTCATAAGTATTTTGACAAAACAGTTTCGCCACTAAAGGGCGCAGTCTTGTGAAAGATCCGTCACATTTCAGTCTTGTGAGCAAAGCGCAGCAGTTGGCATCTAACCCCCGCTGAAGAAAGCTGTCAAGGTAAGCACAGGTAGAAAAACCCTATTTTTTTTAGAAAACACTGGGTTCAAAAGTATTTTGACAAGTGTGTGATTTTGCTACCCAGTAAATTAACAGCCATTTTATTGTGTTTTCAGTGTGGTTTACGTTTGTGTTGACATCCCAGAATGTAAATAAAAAACATGCCCAAGGTGAGAGAATACTCTACTGATCTCAAAGGGGCTGCAATTGCGGCATTACAAGATGGTCGGCACAAGCAAGTGTAGCCAGAAACTTTAATCTCTCAAGACAAATTGTGAGTGTATGGAAGCGTCAATTTGAACCCCGAGGCACAGTTAATAGTAAACAAAGGTCAGGCAGTCCTAAAAATACAACAGAAAGGGTCGATAGGCTTATTCGACGGAGATCGGTTGCAAATCCACGCCTCACTGCTGTCAATATAACGCGCGATTTAAAAGCATCACATGGTGTAGATGTTCATGTATCCACCGTCAAACGTCGCCTCTCGGACCATGGTTTGAATGGCCGACGTCCCAGCAAGAAGCCATTAATTTCAGTGAAGAACCGAAAGGCCAGACTTGCATTTGCCGAAAAGCACAAGTTTTGGACTAAGAAGGATTGGGCGAAAGTTCTATTTAGCGATGAAAGTAAATTTAATATATTTTCGTCAGACGGTATACGGTATGTTAGACGCCCTGTGAACACTCGGTACGATGTTCGTCACCAAGTCCCCACCGTAAAGCATGGCGAAGGCAATGTTATGGTCTGGGGTTGCTTTTCACGGGCCGGTGTTAGTCCTTTGGTCCACATTGAAGGCATCATGGACCGCTCCAAATATGCTCAGATTCTAGAAGAAAACATGTTAAACCATGCTGAAGAAGTTTTTGAGGGTGAATGGCTTTTTCGCTTTTTCAGCATGACAACGACCCAAAACATGTCTCCAAACATGTTAAAGGCTTTCTTGGTCAAAATAATGTTCTCATGTTGGATTGGACAAGTCAAAGTCCTGACTTAAATCCAATTGAACACATGTAGAATCAGTTGGACAAAAGGATAAGGCGACGTGAAATCACCAGCAAAGCAGCCTTATTTCAAGCACTGTGTGAGGAATGGGCCCAAATTCCTCTCAGTGCCATTGAAAAACTGATTGACTCTATGCCAGCTCGATGCCAAGCTGTTCTTAGGTCTAAGGGCTATACAACCAAGTATTAGCTACCCAGGTTACAAGGAGTAACAATTTGTTTTTGTTTTGTCAAAGGTTAACAAAAGAAAATGGGTCTTACCCTAGTTTATAGAAGTGTCAAATTACTTTTGAGCGCAGTAAGTTCCAATAAAATTAATTTTGTATGTTTGATACAAAAAGATCTTCGTTTATTTTTTTCTAGCGACCTATTTAACGTCCCTTCACCCATTATCTTATAGCTAAGAGTATGAAAAACTTTGTGATATTAACAAATCGTTTTAAAATAAGATAATTGAGTTTGTCAAAATACTTATGAGCGCTACTGTACATAGCAAATATATACGTTGCGGAACTATAACACAAAATAGCTGTCAAATATCATTTTATTTGAAATGTTTTAATGCCAAACGTAGCAATCATTCTCGCCATTCGCCAAATCAGCGATTCACTTTTATATGCGGCCTTTTACTTTCAGATTAGAGGTCCGTTTTATTTATGTCAATAGCATTAAAAATATTTTGCTTTTTTCCTATCTCGAAATATCCATAACTTATATTCGATTAAAATGGCTATCTTTGCAGTTCGACATGTAGTTGCTGCCACCTATTATTTAGATATGGGTGGTGCTGCCACCTATTATTAGATATGGGTGGTGCTGCCACCTATAACTCGATAGGTGGTGCTGCCATCTGTTATTCATATAACTAATTTTACTTAATCATTAAACATGATAATAACTCCGTATAATATATCTTTTTTAAAACAATTTTAAAGATGTCATAGAGTCTTGACATAGATTGATCGCGATAGCAATGTATAGCTCTAGCTCAACGATATTTCTAACACGATTGATCGCTCTATTGTTCAGTGGTCGGACCCGAAATCGTATATTTGACATAGATATTCATCTGTCTCATTTATCCTATTCAACTTCGTTTTTAACTCTTCTATTTTAAAAATTCTTTTTTGTAAGGTATAACGTCAATGACCAATCATCAATCATTCATACTTTTTTCCGGTTTGTCTGTACGTTCGTCTTATTTTAATTGGCTGTCTGTCGAAGGTCCGTTTCAACTTCCATTCTAACTCTAACAAACAGATTTTATCTTTTTTTTCTTTTAAAGATAAGACACCAGATGCCTTAATTTTACATTTTTTGTCTTTCGTACCGTCCGTCTGCAGTTCTTCTGTTAAACTTCGTTACAACTATCAAAAGTTCCGGCGTGGCGTGATGGTGTAAAGCGTCAAGCCATAGAGGATATACCTTCTCGGGTTCTGTCCTCATGGTAGATTATGCCGCTATTAGAAAAACTTATTTAAATGATTTAATTGATTAAGCTTCTCCAAAGCTAATTTATATTTTGAATTACATTTACGACGTCAAACAGATGAATCGCCGATGTGAAATAACTTAAAAATTGTTTGCATATATTGCATTTATATCATTAATATTCGTGAGAGTGTTAAAGTAATAGAAAAGTAGGCTATTAATTATCATTATTTTTTTCTTATATTTTGTATGCGTCTACTTTTACTTAGCGATTAGTTCCGTATATATTGTTTTGTTCCGTATATTTTATTATTTTAAACTTTTTACAAATGTTTCTAAGCACATTGGAGTTGTTATAGTTGTAGTAAAAGATCTTATATTGGACATGGCCACTTATTGTAGTTTCAAGTTACTATTAAATTTAATACTCAGAAATAACTCTTGTTAAAAATGTCCTTGAACTTTAATATGAACTTTTGGCCGCTATTTTTTTTATCGAAATATAACGCGAATTTAAACAATCATTATTTTTAGGAACAAAGTCATGTCTGACTAGCCTTCATACGCACCTTAGTGTTTTTTAAAGCCCTTCATAAAAAAAGGCGCCTTGCAAAAAAAAGCAGGAAGTTATTGAGGCCACATATGATAGGTAGTTACGTCGCACGAATCAAAACTGATGCGTTTATTTGACAGTGTAGCAATTGACTTTTTGGTTATTAAAAAATACGGTTTTTGTATTTGTAAATATTGGTATTTAATGACCGAATAAAGACCCGTAAAGACCGTTTTCAAAGCTAACAAAAAGCGAAGTTTGATTTTAACAATATACCAGATTACATTGTGAGCAAATTTCAACCAATAAACACATACGGTATTTGCTTATCTAACTGTGAACTTAAAACAGTTAAAAGAAATTATAATACAATAAATATTCATAGGAATAAATATCGATTTGATGAATTTATCATCGATTGACTTTTATTCGCAATTACCCTAAACGATTCTAAAATGACCGTTGTGACAACGCGTTCTGGTAAGTTATGAAAAATCTACGGCTCGATGTGGCTCTTATATAATAGTCGAATTTATGTATATGTCAGTTACATTTTTTTGGAACTAATTTAGCGAAATAACACTCTAAGAAGAGCTGAAAGAACATCATACAGAATGTAGGGTAAATGTATTTTTTAGGGTAACAATGTATATGGTTATGAAGGTCAAGTTTACTCGTGGATCTCATTGATGACATTTGATTGATTTATGCATTATTTTCTCATGAAAGGAACAAACAATAAAACTATGCAGAGCAAATACTGCAGAGAAAGAATATATATTTTGGATGCAGGAATGAAAATAGGATGTTATAACTTTGCATAGAACTGCACCTTACCTTGCACCAATTGACAAAACTTATTAAAGTATCCTACTTTCCTTATAATTCTCTTCTCTACTCTTCTTCTACTCTTAGAAATTGTTGGGTGCTGATTCTAAAAAGGAGTTTTTGAACATTTTCCTGTCTGTCTGTCGAAGGTTTTCGAGAAAATCGCGCATGTGCAAAGAACTTTTTTGTTTTAAAGGTATTACTGAAAAACGAAAAAATCTACAGACTTCAAATTTGATATACGATTTTCCAGTACCTGTTTGACGTCATAATATTATGGGTTTTGAGAAATCGCGCATGTGCAAATGATAGTTACGATAGAACTTTTTTTAATTTCTTGCAATTATCTAAAAAAAAAGTTTACAATTTACCTTTCAATGCAAGGATTTATTAAGTAATAATTAAAAATCTTGTAGGGATAAACACCATTTTCACATTGAAATCAAGTGAAAATATAATGTGCATTACTGAACCAATGTGGATTCATTCATTTGTAGAGTCACCTTTCGATAAAAATATATACGAATGGATAGAGAAAATTGTACTGTAATTTCTTATTAAATAAGAATATGCTTCTTAAAAAAAAATTGCTTCGCACAATAAGTGCATATACCATGCCTTTCAAATATGGCGTTAATAGAGCGCCTTTCAGCCGAATTAATAAGTTTGATTTATTGTCTTTTATTTAGATATTGGTCTTTCAAACGAAAAAAAAACCCTCTTTTATATTAATGTGACCAATTCCTGTCTTTCAACAGAATAACTTCTACATCTTTTTCGATATTTATGATTTCAAAATGATTTAATTTTTACGTTCTAGTATGCGTGATTGTAAGGCGGGGCATATTTTCTTTAACATTATCGTTATTACTATTTAATCCCCCAAAAATTCAGTCTTCAAAGCTGGTTTGTTCCACTTATGTTTAGACCTTTTTGAGTTTTATAAAAATTAACTAAAAAAAAATGTATTGTCATTTCAACAACAAACTGTCATCTCAATACTAGAAATCGCGTTTTTCTGTTTTCACGCAATTTCAAGCCAGCTACAATAAGTCTCTTCATTTTGATGGACATTAAAATTAGGAACATGTTCGTGATTCCTCAAAAGACTATTGACCCAAACCATCCGAATCTAGTAAGGGAGCAGAGTAAAAAAATTTAAGGTCGGACATCTGCCGGACCGGAACACACGAAATATCTAAAGAGAAAGAAAAGAACACTCTGGTCATTTTAACGTGTTAACTCGCGATGGCTTGATCTTTAATTTGTAGAAGAAAATAACTATGGTTGTGTTTCGTCTTTCTTATGCGCAGGTGTTCGTCTGGACGTACAGACAGACCGATAAAAGTATGTAAGATAGGTCTCTGATGTCATACAGGGGCTGAGGAGCCGGAGCTCTGTCGGTAAGGTGCTTTCCGTGCATGCAAAAGGTCCAAGACCCCATTGTAAATGGTCTCTGTGTAGCCAAAGTCCGACGAATAATAAGCGACGTTTGGTGTAGGGTGCCTACTCAGGTGTCGGCGTTCTAAATTATCTCGTCCGTCACGAATAGCCCTCAATGGCTCTAGTGCGAGGTTAATCAAACTCAACTCTAATGTCATACCTTTCTAAGAAAAAAAGTTTTAAAGTTCCGACGGATAGAACCGATTTTTGAAAGGGGTACGGACAGACGGACATCTTCAGCTTGTTAATACCTGCTTTCAGCTTCCACACTACGTTTATAACGTAAAAAGTGGAAGGTATTATAATCGTTCAGTCCGTCTGTCTGACTGACCGTCTGTCACCCACTTTCATAGCCCAAACTACAAATGCTACAAAGCCCAAACTACAATGCTATACATAAGAAGCCATTTTTATTAGAATTAAATCACCATTGCCATTCGCAACAATCTCTCGAGATACTTTAATTCTTTGAAATAATAAATTAAAAGAAATTTATTTTTGCGACATCAATCAGTTTGAAATAACGTCAAATATATTTCACTAAGAGATTCTTTGTATGTCTATATGAAATGTTTTGATTCTATTTAAAAGAGATAGGAGCATTACATATTTATTCTTTGAAATATAAATTAATTTTTGCAAACGATAATAATTATTGAAGAAATAATTATTGAATTTTCGAAAGAAAATAAATGAAACTAACAAAATTTAGCGTGTAAACTGTAAATGTTTAGTCAAGAATTAGTACTGTGATTGGCACTTTTTTATTCTATTGAACACAAATGTTGTGTGGAAGCGGGCTAAGTTGCAGATTCTGTTACAAAAAAAAACGTACTTGTTTTATAACATATTTAGCCGAAACGTAACAGCAATCATCAGAAAAATATATCATCTTGTTATCACTGAAGCTCTTGTTAGCACTGTTATCACTATTGCTAAATAAATGACACCTGCTTGCCCTGGAAGCGGGTTAAGTGACAGATTCTGTTACAAACCAACTTATTTCATTTTTATATTCTTTTCGAATTAAGAAAAATAAAAGGAAAGTAACCTAAAAATATCTGGAGTTTTTATACTGACGATTAGCGGATTTAAAGTCATTTGACAGGGCTAATTTTTTGGTAACAAAATGATGGTGTCCTGCGTGCTATCTAGGCTTTTGTATGAATCCAATTTCAATTTCGTCTTTAGGTAAATTCCTTCTTGCGACCGGAGGTATATCATATGCTATATAGTGTTCTATTTTATCATACTGAATGCTGCAAGTATGAGTTTAAGTTAAAAAAAACACACAAATAATAGAAACAGAGAAAAACTGTGTTTTTTAAAGAACACTTACGAGACCACACGTGACCTATCCACATCCTCAAATAACAATGAAAGGTCCGAATCCTCAATTAATTTGTTTCTCACACAGCGAAGAGACCCCGCGCAACCTTCTTTGTTTGACGGGCGTAGTTTTGCTTTGTTTTTTTTACACAGAGTGGGCATATATAAGAACGAAACGAAAAATTTATCGCTTCTTTTACTCACTAAAGAAGTGAAGATGAAAACGACAAAAATCGAATTTTTTGTTGCGTTTGCTGTTTTGTTTTGCTTGGTAAAAGCGATCGAGGGTCAGGTATGGCAATTTTAATTTGTTTACTAAAAATTAAATCGAATAATGATGACAAAATAAATGTGCATAATTATTTTTTAATATTTTTATACAGATTAAATAAATAAAAAAAAATCGTTAAAATTGTTTCAATAATTACCTTTTGAAGGATTTTTCCGATGTTTTTTTCAAAATGAAAATAAATTGAAATGTATTAGTCAAACCAAGAAGATGAAGCATTTATTTTGATTAAAAAAATGCTTTCTGTTAACTCTTAAATAGTTGTGTTTCTTTTCTGTTTGAAAACCTTTTTTGTAAAGAAATACATTTACAGAAAAGCAACGCTGATGGTATATCGTAAATATCGGAGATTTTTTTTTTAATTTTTGCTCGTGACAAGGAAACGTATTGTAATTCGGTTTATTGTCAGTGCCGGATCTCGGCCTGGGCCTATAAGGCCCGGGCCTAGGGGCCCAGTCAGGAAGGGTGGAAGGGAGCCCTCAAAAAGATAAAATCGCCAAAAAATCGCCTAAAAAAATTTGAAAATCGCCAAACTCAAAGAACCTATCGCCCGACGGCCTCAAAAATTGCCAAATTTGCGATCGCCAGACCTGGCTAAATTTCCAAAAAAGCTTCGAGATTGTGGGGGGTCCCAAATGCCAAGGGGCCCTGGGTCCTTAAATACGGCACTGTTTATTGTGCCTGTATTTTATACAGTTTAGTCATTTATTGCACAAACTTATACAACTTATAAAATCCCCAAGGTCAAACTCTTTTAAAAATTTAACAGTAAAAAATTATTTAACTAAATCAAAGAAATTTATCATTTTTAGAGACCTCCTCCTAAAGTATATGCAAAAATTAAATGCGAGAGACGTGTGAAAAATGAGGTAAATAATGTTTTATATCTCTATACACTCTTTTAGTTTGTGTATTTATTGCAAGAGTTATTAGGTTGTTAATTTTTATTTTCATTTAGACGTTATTAGAAAAATGCAAGAGTTGTGTGGAACAGTATTCTCTACGGGAAAACCCTTCGAAAAGTGAAGTAAGTACGATTTTAAACAGTTTTATTCGAATTGTTATTAATAATTATTTAGTTTTATGCCAAACTTAAAGCCAGTATAAAGCACTGATCTGATTTCTGAATGAACTCTAGAGATCAGTGTTATCAAGAAAGATATGAAAAGGATATTGCGTCATTAAAACTAAAGTATGATCGTAGTAAATGAAACTGAAACTAATCGGCGCAGTTGGCCAACGCGCAATATTTTCACAACGCAAATATTTTAATCATTAATAAAAACTGCTTAAAATATCTAAAAATAATTTAAATCATCAAAATATGCATGCATTTATACAAAAGTTATTTAAAAGGGATTTATTTATTTTTAAAGTATGTTTCGTTAACTGTAACTTATGAGAAAAACTATGACGAAATTTTGAAATGTGCTCGTCGGATGTTTTTGTAAACAAACACTGTTGATAAATTCACCGTGTGTTTTACAATTTAATAAGTTGTTCATAATTTTTCGAACAACATACATATTTAATGTCTAATGTGTTATACAAATTCCTATTTCGAACTCAATTTAGATTTCCAAATTATATTCCCTGGAAAGATACAAATAGTTTATTTATCCACTCAAGTTTAAGAATGGGCAAAACTGGTTTCTACGCCGTAAAATGTGGCAGGGTGCCCGGTGTGTATAAAACATGGCCAGAATGCGAAGCACAAGTCAAAGGATTCCCAAAAGCAAAGTACAAAAAATTCCCTGATAAGGCTTCAGCTCGAGAGTTTGTCGGCTTTAATTCTTCTGAACAAGGGTTGTCGATAAATCAAACAAGTTCCTCAAATATTAGTAGCATACCTTCCACTTCAAAATTTAATTTTAGTGCACAACAATCAAACTTTAGAGAACAACCTTCAACTAGTTTTCAAACTCATTCTCAAACAGAAGCTCTAATTTCTAATAAATTGGAAACACAGGCTTCCATGAGTGATGAACCTGACGGCTCCACGTCTTTTGAAGAACACTTGATGGACGAGTTTTTTAAAAACTTTGTCAATGAAAGTTCTAAGAAAAGAGAAGTTTACTACGCTGTTCATCGTGGTACCACACCAGGCATTTATAGGACTTGGACCGAGTGTGAGGCCCAGATTAAAAACACCAAAAATGCGTCATACAGGAAATTTGACAACGAAAAAGCTGCCTTAGAATATGTTCAGACTGGCGGAATCGTTAAAGCTACCAAAAGAGAGATACAGGAAATAAAGTACAATAACCGGGTTGTCAAGAAACAAAAAACTAGCCACAACGATAAACCACAATATGTTTTGCAAAATGGAAATGAGCCTGTTGTTGTGTTTACGGATGGTGCTAGTGCACAAAATGGAAGAAAAAATGCCCAAGCTGGCATAGGTGTCTACTGGGGTCCTAGCCATCCATTAAACGCCAGTAAGAGATTGACTGGTCGCCAGACAAATAACAGAGCCGAAATCCAAGCTGCAGTTTATGCACTTAATCAAGCTAGGCAAATTGGAGCGAGAAAAGTCAAGCTGTATACTGACAGCCAGTTTCTCATTCATGGCATTACCGACTGGATTCACAAGTGGAAGAAGAACGGTTGGAAGCTGGTAACTGGAGAACCAGTCGTAAACAAGGAAGACTTCCTTGAACTAGAGGCAGTTAGCCAAGGCATAGAAGTTGACTGGACTTACGTCAAAGCTCATGCCAAGAATCGTGGTAATGACGAAGCAGACCGACTTGCAGTTGACGGTTCTAGGCTGGTACTTGAACCAGCCAACTGTTCAGAGTTCCCTAACCCTCTGCTCAATGCAAAGATAGAACCTTTTATTTTGACAAGTGCATCCAGCTCTGCTGAAGAAATAAGACCCCTGATTATACCCGAGGAATCAGTAGAGAGAAAGGTTTTTTATGCTGTGTGCAGGGGAAATAAACCAGGAGTGTACAAAACCTGGACCGAGTGCGAGAAACAGATAAAAGGTTTTGTGAAACCATGGTTTAAAAAGTTCTCTGTCGAAGATGATGCCATTCAATTTGTTGAAACAGGTAAAGTTGTTAAGAAAGTTAATGTACCTGATCATGGTCCAGATGAGTTTGTGACTGTCTTCACCGATGGTGCTAGTTCCTGCAATGGCACAGAGGATGCCAAAGCTGGCATTGGTGTGTACTGGGGCCCAGGAAATGAACTAAACACCAGTGCAAGGCTACCCGGAAGACAGACCAACAACCGAGCCGAGATCCATGCAGCTGTTCATGCTTTACAACAGGCTCGACAACTGGGTATAAAGAATGTCCGCCTGTACACAGACAGTCAGTTTGTCATCAAAGGAATCACAGAATGGATTGATAAGTGGAAGCAGAAAAATTGGATGTCCTCAAATGGGAAGCCGGTTATTAATAAAGAGGACTTTATGGTCTTGGATAGGGCTCGTCAAGGATTGAATGTTGACTGGTGTTACGTGAAGGGACATGACAATAATCCAGGAAATGTGGAAGCAGATAAGCTAGCAGTGGCTGGCTGTACTAAAAATGTTTCAGATACTTTAATTTTAGCCTAAATGACAGGTTGCATTTATTTTGTCAAAAACCAAATTGAATTGAATTTTTTTGCTGTTTTAAATTAAGTTGGATAATTGAAGCAATTACCTTATTTTGAATTAACTACCAATAGAATATTTATTTTTTTAATTGTATTTTATGGAATTGCTGTGATACATGTACCTATTTATTGTATTCACTAGAACTGAATTTAAGAATTTACCCTATAACTGATAAGTACCATATTAAAAAGTTATTTTGATATTGTTAAACTTTTTTTATTTTATAAATAAATACAGGTGAAAATAGACTCAATAGGTATATCAGGTGCAATTCTATCTGTTGAAACGTTGTAATTAAATATTAAAATTCTACTTCAACTATGTCAGTATATAGAGAATTCAAACAATTTTTGTGATAGTATAGGATACTTTTTGTTATAGTATATAATATATATATATATTTCAGAAATGCATACAGATCTGTTTAAATAAACAATTCAAGTACATTTATTTGTTGTTCTTTTGCTTAATGTTTTTTAAATTATAAATACATAGAATTCTCTGGTGACAAAATTGTCTTGAATAAAAACCATGTTTTCAAGTTCAAGTACTTCAAAATAAATGTCTAGTATTTTTGGTTATTTTTTTCTCATTTAAACCATAGTAAGTTATATTTCTTAATTTTATTTCATGGGAGGTTTGGAGCAGTCTCATAATTAAATTGTTTTATGTAAAGTCAAGTTCACAGAAATATTTCGGTACACTCTTCTTATTTCACTAAAGTGTTGAAAGGAAAATGTATTGTGGAATATCCAATGGACTACCCTTTTTACATTTAGCAATTCAATTGTCTATTATCTCTTTTGATGAGTCTTAAAAGTATGTTTAGATTGCTTTGTCATATTTTCTTTTCGAATTCTAAATTTCCAAAATTCTTTTCATTTTGTAGATTAAAGCCTTAGTAAGAGCATGCATTCCTAGGGTAAGTTTCTCTTTTAATAACCTTTATGTTCTGAGATATGG
The DNA here is from genome assembly GCA_019343175.1 of Oedothorax gibbosus. Lineage (NCBI taxonomy): Eukaryota > Metazoa > Arthropoda > Arachnida > Araneae > Linyphiidae > Oedothorax > Oedothorax gibbosus. The sequence goes on along the minus strand of CM033270.1, from coordinate 9,331,578 downwards.
CCTACAATATAACTTTTTTTTATTAAAAGTATGAAATTACCATTGAAATGTTTTAACCTTCGAAAAAATATTATTTATTGTAAACTATTTTTTTAAATATTTTTTTATCTATTGTGTAGCAGAATTGTTCATTTGATAGTTTTGTCCAATTTTTATTTTACTTTTGGGCATGATAGTATTTGTTTTTTTAATGTTGTCAATATCTTAATTACACCAGGTCTGTTGTTTAAAAAGTCATATTAGTTGTGTTTCCATTTCAGAAAAATCCAAAGGAATGGGTAAAAGGAAAATGTGAAGATAATACTGAAAAACAGGTAAATTATTTTTAAACAATAGTATTAAACTAAAGAGGATGTTTGTTTGGCATGGTTTGCATAAATCAAACCAAATAGCTATTATTTTTAAATGACTTTAAAAGTTACTGAATTAATTATACATAGATCATATTTTAAGATAAATTTAGCAAATTAGTTTTTAAGGAAATTTTTGTCATTTGGGAATAAACACTTTTACTGTGTTACATCTGAAGAAAGTTTTATATCTTAAATGCAAGATTGATGCTAAAAAAAAGTATTAAGAATTTTTTCTTTAAAAAATAAAATAAAATTGCTCAAATTTTTGTTTTGTTAGCCGATTTTCATTAACAAATTAATCCCTTTACTGTAAAATTTGTAATTCAACATCTATCCATATGAATAATTGCTTAGTTTTTTTAAATATGAAATTTCCTAAATATATATTCTTTTAAAAACATTCATTTATAATTATTCATTTATATCAAAGTTAAGAAATATATACATTCATTTATTTAAATGAGAGACACTTTGTGAAAATTAAAATTATTTTCTAGGGGGATATTGAAACTTGCTACCAGTGCGTGGATGATTTTGTTTTACCACAAAATGCCACAAGAGATGATGTGAGTTACAAACTTATTTTCTGATCATTTGAAACAAAAAATAAATTATTTTAAAAAGCCAATGTAATTTTTTATTTACATTCTTATAGGTCCAAGCAATGAGAAAAGCATGTCTTCCTCAGGTATAAATTTATCACTGTTGTAACTAAAAATCATTAAGAAATTTTTTTATTATGTATCTAACAAAGTTTTTAACTTCTTTTAGCCAAGTATGAAATTTAGAGCAAAGAGAAAATGTGTAAAACGGCTTAGAAATAAGGTACATTTTATTATTGATTTTGACGGTATTTAAATCTATCATTTATAATAAAAGGGTATTAATAGTAAGTTATTTTAATAAAGTTATATGTGTAACCTTTATTTGACATTTAATTGTGTTTAATTTCTATCTGGGTAACATCAAAACTTAAATATTACATTTTTTAAAACCTAGGTTAACATTTTAACTCAAAAGCTTAATATATGTATATAAAAACTATTCTTTGTTGTTATCTACCTATTCCCTTTCCTCTGTTTCATGTAATCATGCAGTTGGACTTCTATAAAATAGTAATTTTCCTTCTGAAATTGTGTCAATTCTCTTCTGAAAGTTTAGTGATGCTATTTTAAATTTTTAAAAAAAAATCCTCATTATATTAACAAAAAAATATATTTTATATCCTGAATGTTATTTATTTTTAGTTCTCCAAATAATTTTTAATTTTATTTTTCAGCATGAAATAGAAGCTTGCAATGCATGCATTCAATCTTACAAACTATCCGATAAACCATCATGCGAAGAAGTAAGTACAGTAGTTATTCATGCAAAAAGCAACTAAAATAAAACATTTTTAAATATGAGATTTAGTAATAATATATATATAAATATATTTATAATAATATAATATAATATATATATATATATATAATATTATATATTAATATATATATATATATATATATAATAAATAATTATCTAATTTTAATATATATATATATATATTTTATATAATATATTTATAAAATTTATATATATAATATATAATATATTATATTATATTTAGATAATATATTATATAAGATAAATATATAATTATATTTAGTATATAATATTATCTAAGTTGACTGTTAAGGTTTTTGCATGTGTTGCATACAATGTCCTACATGCAAAAAATACTTTGATTTTGATTATAAATGAAATCAGGACTATTAATAAGAAAATTATATGAAATATTAAATGTTAAAGTTTGAATAAATTAATAATTCTTTGGGTTTTAGTCAATAGTTTTATTTGTGTTAAATCATATGCTACTGTAAACTTTTACTCATAAAACTTCTCTTTATATATTGACAGGTAAGCGAGATGAAAAGGCAGTGTATAACAGTAAGTATTATTGTGATTTATTTTGCAGTAGTCTTTTTTTTTTCTTGCACATGCTGCCTTGTCTTAAAAAAATTATGTGTGAAAGACTGTTTTGTGTTCAATTTTTCTTTAAAATTTCTGTTCTACTCGAACTGATTACAATATTAGTCGAATGGCAATTAGGCAAAGAGTCTAATGTTCCATTAATTTTATAAAGTTTTCAAAAAAAGACAATTTTCAGTTTAAAAGCTATAATGGTTGAGTTTGGTTGTGATTAAGTTTACCAAATTATGATATATTCTCATGTATTATGAAATAATATGACATTTTTATTAAAATAAATTATTTTAATACTAGGGAAAAAGCAACTTGTATGGTTTGCCGTTTATCTTATCTTCTTATAATTTAATTTCACAAAATCTGCATTCGGATTTAATATTTTAAAATTTAAGTTCCAACTATCTCTTTTACTTAGTTATTTAATAAATTAACCTTGCTAATTAATCCTAAAGTATCTTTCTTCAAATAAAAGAAGTTAATGTATTCTCCTCTTTAATAATTTTTTTAAGTATTCAGAATTGTAGGAGAAATTGTAGCCAGATGAAGAATTTTCAAACCTGTTTCAACACCTTTATCCCTCAAAAAATAAAAAATAGTTTTAAAAAACATTCATACAGATTTTATGGGATTTATTTTACATTTTAATCAAAATATTATTTTTTTTTTACTGAACAGTATTTTGAGATAACATATTTCGCTAGGCACAATTTTTCTTTGCTTCTTATCATCAAAAGAGTGAGAAACCGTTTATTAATAGCAGAAGACTTTGGAAATACAATGCAATTGTGTTAACTAGGATGTTACTGATTTTAGATTTTATTAGATTTTATAAATTTTGTAACTTAATTCTTTTATATTGACATTAAAACTTCAATTTTAAACACAGCAGTGTTTTAAGAGGTACAAATGCAATCTAAATTTTTTTTCCATAGTTCCTCTTATTTCTAAACTTGTACAATGTAATGCAATTTTTATTACTTTTTTATAGTAATTTAAAATACTTATATTTTTAGGGACGAACTGGCCGAGATCTGTGGACTGATCCTATTTTGCAAGATGATGATGAAGATGAATCTTCTTGAACTGGACTTGAATGATTTTGCATGTGTTTTTTTGTATTTGCTGTAATATTTATTTCTTAGTGTTTATTTAAAATGTTAGGTGTGTTTGAAGTATTTTCTTAGATTGTGGTAGTTAGTATTTTTCTTGTTCTGAAAATACTTTTTGTTAGTTTTTAGTTAAATTTAACTTTTTTTTACTATTCATCAAAAAATATTCTTAGTTGTATTGCAAAGATAACTTGGAATCTTACTATTTTTTAACTGCACTATATTTCCTTAGAAAGTTGGGGGAAATCAAAACAATAACTAAAGACTCTTTAGATACCTCACTCATAGTTGAAATAACTATTTTTATGTGTATGAAAATAGAGTATTGTGTGCATTGTAACTGTTAAACTTGCTATAGATTTTAAAATAAATGTGAATCTATATGTGAATTTCAATTTATTTTTTATTGTTACACAAATAAAGGTTACTTTCATTTAGTATTCCTTTTTTTTAACAGATCCCTCAAACATAACTAGACTGACAATGAATGCCCGAAAACTAAGCACAAGTAGTAGTTAAAAAATGCGTTAGAATGTTTGTAATATGTCGGCAATAATAACTAGTTCATGCCTTTTTGTCAGTTTTATGTTGTTGGTATTAGCAAGTAGGATGTTGTGGACTTGCCTAAATTATTAAAACAGTTATAATTCTGAAGTACGAATTTGTAAAATGCAGAAAAAAATAGTTTGAAGTTAAAGAACCTCTTACAATGGCAAAAACAATCGAAGGCTTTGTAAAAAAAATTCTGAAACACGTTTTTCTTAGCTACACAGTGCTGTAATTGAATGAAGTTATCCGATAAAAAAATACTTCATGTAGAGAATGCTGCTATTTATTAAATCTGCTGTGGTTAAATGTTATTGCACGAAGTATGATGTTGGAAGTTAGCTCACGTACTCGCATTGTCACTTTATTGCGATTTAAAATTACGAGACACGTCGCTAATAAGCCTCTTGTAACTTTAGTTAATTCAACCAAAACCCAAACTCTATCGTTATTTGAGAGGCTGTGGAGTCCAGTCGAGTAGGTTCTTTCCTGCATGCGAAAGGTCCTAGGGCGGGTCCGGGCATTGCCGAAATAACTAAATAACTGTCAACCTATAAACGGTCTGTGCAGCCCAAAATAATCCGATGAATGATCCGGTATAGAGCGAGTGCACGTTAAATATGCTTCAAAGTCAAAACACTGCGTACGATGTCGATTGTCGACGTCGCCCATAAAATTTGCGCTAGTTGCCTACTCAAGTGTCGCCTCGTCACTTGATTGTGGTTCTAAATTACGTTACGAAGCCCGTCCCCAATAGCCCTTATGTAGTTCCAGTGCGATGATCATTCAACTCACTCAAGACCTGAAACATGACCATTCGAATTTTGTACTCTCTCCAGTAGTTTATTGTGCATAGTTGTATTGTGCATGGTTGGTAAGGTAAGGTAATCGTTTCCGGCTGCCTATTTCTAGCCTCCTTCAGGAGCTTTAAACAGCCAATAACGCCTCGTAATTTAGAACCCTGGTCAAGTGACGAGGTCGACACCTGAGCGGCACCTAACGGAACTTCGAGCGACATCGTACGCTAACGCCGTCGGGACTTTGGACTCCACAGATTTAACGAGCACGTCTGTCCCTGTGTACTCGGGCCCATCCGTGATGAGGATTTTTCTACTATTTCCAGCACGGATCCGATTTATAGGATGACTGGCAGTAGGTGGGATTCGAACCCCCGCACTCCTGAGGCGGTTGAATCTCTGGGCTGATGCCCTAACCACTCGGCCACGGATGGGCCACGGTCTATCATATACTCATGATATCTAAAAGTATATAATAGCCCTCGTGTAGCTCTAGTGCGACGATAATTCAAACTAAACGTAAACCTAAAAGTATATACTGAACTGACTACTTAATATTAAGAAAACGCAACCAATGTAGGGTTACCTGGAGACAATTATTTCTCGTTGGTTATTTGGCTCTTTTTCAAGCTTGATTAGTTCTTTATCGCCATCATTTAGCGATAAAGTTCTGAATGTGTCTTTAGATGACGTAAAATTTTGCTACCGCGCATGCTAATACGCCATTTTCTGGAGACAAATTTGATCATGCTTTTTTAGATTAGTTAGTACTAAAAGAAACTACCTAATATGATAGATCGTTGAACCAACCAATCAGTAAGGTGAAAGTACGAAAAAAGTTTTACTTTTAGCAATAATCCAGCAATCGACAGTAAATAAGCTTAAGCTGCTGGCTGCTGTAGATTTCATTTGCTAAAAGCTGTTATCCATTATCATAAAAACCATTTAATAAGCATCTCTTAAATAATATTTAACATGTCAGAGTACGCATCAGTTTTGAAAACACCATTACGATTAAAAAAGGATTCTGGAATCAAAAAGTATGTACTTAAGCATTTATTTAATCGACATTAGAGATTCTTTGTTATTCTAATTAATCTTTAAAATCTATTAAATGTTACCCATAACTATATAACGGAGTTCATACATGGGAGAGGGTTAACATTTTCTAAATAACTGCTGGAATAGTTGCTAAACCAAATAAGGAAGAGCTTGGCAGTAGCACTTTTCATTAACTCCCTTTTTTCATTTCGCAAAGAAATAATATATTTTTAATAGTATACACTGTTTTAAAAAGCTTTTTTGTTAAAATTAATTTTTTAACAATGCAGAATCTAGCAACCCTGCCAGCTTCCAGTTCAAAGTTGACAAGTCAGCAAATGTGTACTAATATATGTGTGTATCAAGAGATTCATTTTTCTATGTTAGGGTAGACAAGTGTAAAAGGAAAACTCCAACTAGTCCTAAAATCATTGGAATCAGACCAAAACAGAAAGAACATGAATAAGAAAAATAATAGCCAAAATTTTCATAAAACCTGGATATTCCACAAAACTGTACCTAATTTTAAAACGCAAAATCAAAACCAGGGCAACATTGAGATAATGATTGTGCCTTTATACTTAAGGCATGAAATTATTTTATTTTGATGTACTTTTCTGCCTGAAGTTTAAGGTGTAACGAATTGGTTAAAAGCAATTGTCTTTAATTGCAATAAAAAGATCATATTTTTAAACTGTAGGTTTTATGCAGGGATTGGAGTAACGCGTTACTTGTAACAGTTACTTTTTTTGTGTAACGCCGTTACATTTTTCAGAAAGTAACTGTAACTTAGTTACTTTTAGCGGTAACGAAAAATGTTGTTACTTTCCGTTACTTTACGAAGGCTGTCTGATGCCAATTTTAAAATTCCACTCCTAAGAATGAAACATTTCGCGTTCCCGAAATAAGAGCTTTTCTTGGGATGGTAAAAGTAAAAAATATAATAGAATTATCCACTTTGGCTGCTAAAGGCGTGACGGAGGCTTTCAGACAGAATTGTAACAGTACGAATGTTTTTCCTTGTCTGTTTACCTTTCTAAGTATCACATTATGAGCCCCGCACAATTTCAGGCATCTACGGAAAAGAAGGGTTTTCAAATAAATCACTCTAACAGCCAAGCAGGTTGGATCCCTCAGTCCAAACCCCTTCGTTCTACAACAATGACCAAGTCCTTCCTCTTGAAGAGAGATGGGGAGGGAGGAGACAGAGATTTCACATTCATTCTTGAGATACCCCTATTTCTGTCAGTACCTACCCGAGTGTTTACTGATGGACTCGTATCAGGGTAAAGGATTAAAATTAAATATAAAAAAAATGTTTATTAATTATAATTTCAGTGTTTTATTTGAGCTTATGTTTCGTTTATCGTGGTTCTCTTTGAAAAATGGTTAGATGGCTAAATTTCAATTTTTCTTATAACTTGAAATTTCGAAAAGTAACTGTGATTCGTTACTTTTTTTAAAAGTAACTAACGCGTTACTTTTCAAATGAAGTAACTGTAACAGAGTTACTTTTTAAAAGTAACTTTCCAATCCCTGGTTTTATACATAAGATATTATTTAGTAAATCAGTTGCATGGTAGTGGTATATCGTTATTTTTTTGTTTGTAAGTGTTGCTGGTTTATCTATTATTCTATTTTATTAACCTTTCAAGCTACAGACAGACAGTGGTGTACCAATATATTTTTTATTTAAGGAAAAAAAAGAACAAGAAGAAGGTTGTCCTTGAAGATTTGGCTAAAGTCGAAAAAACAACTGGTGCTGAGAACACGACCGAAGCAAAAGCAGAAATGGTTCCCCTCACAAAGGCTGAAAGGGCCTTCAAAATGATGAAAGAAAAGAAAGTGAGTTTGTGTTGTTTAAGTTTGCATTGGTCTGGTCAATAGAAGTGTCCGATTTGGAAAAGTTTTTTTAGTTATTTCCAGATATATTTTTGGTTAACCTAAAGGACCATGCCCGGATTTGGCAACTTTTAAAAAATCTCGCCAAGTCGAAATGACAAGAAACCCCGATACTTGCCGAGATGGTTGCCATCTTGAAACGACCAAAAATACTACCTACTTTCAAAATTTTCTTTTCAATTTTTGAAAAATTAAAAAGAAAATAAACTTTTATGTACCAGTAAAAATTCATTTAATTGCAGACCCGATTTATCAAAAATGTGGAACGTTAAGATGTATTGATTTGAAAAAAGTATATAATTATTTAAAATCGTTAAGCATATAATTAATAAACGATTAGTATAAAAAAACTTCAGAATAAATTATGTGCATTCAAGATTAGCAATGCAATTGCTAATTTCGCCAAAGGTTGCCATAATATCAATTTGTCGGGGTTGCCAGATTTGGCGTAAAATTGCCGGGCACGCTTCTTTAGGTTAACCATATCTTTTTAGTTTGGCTGAATTAACATAAGACTAAGTTTACACACAGGTTAGTGGGAGTGGGTCTCGTAATTTTTAACCTTGCTCAACAAATAATAATAAAAAAATCTTACCAACATAAAAAATACCTTAGCATTTGAATTTAGGGGATTCTATTAGATATCATTGCTACGCTTTAGCAGAATCAGTTTCATGTGGCAGCTTCGAACATACAATGGGCTTTTAATAAAAATATATACTTATATAATTATCAAACTACAATACTTAATGGTATATAATTATCAAACTGTATTTTAAAACAAAGAAACTCCTAAAAAATTTTTAGCATAAAAAACATTGCTGAAACGTCCTTACCGTCCCCTGTCCTGAATGTCAAATTTTTAGTTTAGTGCGCAAAGGAACACATTTTTTACTTAAAAATTACACTCATTTGAATTTTAAATTGAACTAATACCATATCTTAACAAATTCCTTCCATAAAATTTTGGCTTTTGATACTTAAACTTATAATATCGATTTCTCTTCTCTTAACTTTGTCCCTGGGTTTTGGTACATTTACTGGTCTCATTGCTAAAGTGGTGAAGAGAGACATTGGATGGAGCTACAGTATTTCTTCAATCATGAAAAATGAATTGCAGAAAACTCGCATTTCAGTTAGTAGTTGCCTTTTTTCACAAGACTTTACCAACAAGACTAAAAGTTCAAAAAAACTTATTAAAATGAGCTGCGTGGCTTTATTACTTTCCTTACAGTTCCTCAGGGGTAAGGTTAATTTTTGCTAGATAATTGGACTTTTTTTCTATAAATATTTTTTAAGTGAGTAAATCAAGTTTAAAAAAATCCATTTCCGTTAAACTGGAGTTGGTTCCAACACAGGTTTTCCACACGGTTTAAACAGGTTTCTTTGATGATAGCGTTTTTTCTTTTTAACTGCCATCCCTTATTTTTTAATTTCTTTTTACAAATGAGCCTTGCTGAACTTTTTTTTTTTGTATTTCTAGAACCCTTATAAGCATTTTTACACACATTTAAAGTGACTTTGAACACTTGAAGTTTTTTGAACCCTAAATTAAAAATTATGGTAGAACTGCTCATATACATCTGTCCACATAAGAATTATTTACTGTTTCTTATTTAATTTATTGTAACTATAAATATTTTTATAGGTATATCTGTTGTGATTTCTTCGATTGTAGAATTGTTACTGTTGTCTAATATTTCCACACAAAAAAATTGTAGATATGATTTGGTGATTGTTCATTTTTTAAAAGTATTTTATTGCTTTTTGTGTATCTTTTTTGTGATATCCTACAAATCTAGTTGCATTCCAATACCAAAAATATTTGAAAAACAGGTATTTAAATTCACGCGTTCATAAAAGTTAAAAGTTTGTATTAATAAATAAAATTAAAGCATTAAAACACAATATAATAAATTGTCTAGTAAAGTTTCATAACGTGGTGCTTGTAACAGTTACTTTTTTCAGGTAATGCCAAGTAACTCTGTTAGATTTTTCAGAAGGTAACTGTAACTTAGTTACTTTTAGAAGTAATGAAAAAGTTCATTGCTTTTCTGTTACTTCTCATGTTGCTCTTCACAAGTATTTTTGGTACAGTTTGGCATTCGACTTAAATTTAATTACTATTTAAAATTTAACTTTTATCCACCCTGAATTTTTGTTTAAAACTTTTTCCGATTGTCCATATTTATTTAGTCTTGGTTCGCTTTGAAAAATGGTAAGATGGATAAATTTAAATTTTCTTATAACTTGGAATTATGATTAAATTGCTTCAACTATTTTTTCTGTTTGGTTTCAGCAAGTTGAACGTATTATGGACAAAGCATCTAAAACACACAAACAAAGAGTGGAGGTGAGTCCTAAACTTCCTGTAATACAAAAAAATTAGAAATGTTCTTAAAAATAAATAAGACTTATCAAATATTCAATACAATTAAAAGAGGACATTTTCCTCGTTATTTTAAAATTTTGAATCGGATCTAACGTGAAAAGAAATTACATTTTATTTGGTGTTTATTATAAGCTCAAAATAATAAATATATTTTAATTATACCTTTAAGTGCATGTGTAATTGCACTTAAAGTTCATGGGTAATTTATTTTTTAACAAATTTCTGATTGTTAGCTCAAAATTTTGAATAAGGCCTTTTAGTTAAAGATAATGTTTCAAATTTTAAAATTTTCATTTGTTCTGTATATAGTTCAGACAGCCTTTTTCATAAAAAAATTATTAATAACTCTTTACTTTAGCAAATTTAGGATATTGATGTATAAATTTTATTTCAATTGTTATATATTCCTTTCACAATTGTATAATAACACTAGGCAACAAATTCTCAAATTTTTTTCAAAATTTGGTGCTTTCCTCTTTAGCCCTTTTTTTTTAAACTGTTGCCTACTGTAATCTGGTACTATAACACTGTCATTTAATCAAAATTTTACTTACCTAATTGAATTACAGAATGAAAATTGAAAAAAGTTATTTTGATTTTAGATATACATACTAGCTCTAATCTGTATATCTTTTTTAGGATTTTAACAGGCACTTGGATTCATTGACAGAGCACTATGACATACCTAAAGTCAGTTGGACTAAATAAATATCAATTGCATCATGACCTTTCAATGAAATCAATGATGTTGTGTATATAGAAGCATTTGAAATTGTAATTGGTGGTACTTTCTATTTCTTCTTTTTTTCATTGACTATGTATTTGCTATTTATTCACTTTTTGGCAACACTGTGAAAAATAAATAATATACCAGTAACTTTTGCTATTTCATTTCATTTGTTTGATGTGACGTTTAAAAATGTTTTATAGAAGCTAAACGAACCTGTCTTGGAAGGTATTTTTGAAACCTTTTAACATAAGTTTTTGTTTGAATAAGTTCGTCTACCTAAAAAAACTTGCATCAGAATACCATATTCAAAATAAATCGGAAAAGGGTACATTTTTATCAAAGTAAAATTTTTAGGGATTCTTAAAAAATTAGTATGAAGAAATACAAAAATTGCTTGAGAGAAAAGGGTCAAGTGGCAAGTTTGATCCCTTATTCAGGAAAATAGAACTCGCACAAAGGGTAGCTGTCATAGAACTTTTTAGGTTTTAAAGGTATTTCTGAAAAAGGAAAAGTGGTACAGACTTAAAATTTGGCGAATGAGTTCCTAGTACTTGTCATCGTCAGGTTTTTAGAGAAAAGAGTATTTGCATAGAACTTTTTCAGGTTTTAAAGCAGGGTTTAAACCAAATGGGTTTTAAAAAAAAAAAGTGTTTTTTTTCCCCGGAATTTTTTAGCAGAAGCATTAGAATATGCAAAACACAGGTTCCCTAATAACTCTTTGGTGTTACTCTTGTTATGAAATATTGTGCCAGAGCTTGTAGTCACTTTCAGAAATATCTTTTTGAGAGCGATTATATAAAAGGTGTCTGCAATAGAATGGTGTAGAGGTCAAGCAGTAGATATAAAAAAGTTTAACAGTAACGTTTTTAGTGAAGTTGCTCATTCTGACTGCTAAAGCAACAACAGCTAACGTTGAGCACATTTTTTGCTCAAGTGCAGTCTAAATTGCATAATAAGCTTGGGATCGAAAAAGCTGCAAACTAGTTTTTTTTTATTTAAAATGTTGAATTGTAGCGATCCTTGATCATAATAAATTGTATCTAAAAAGTTTGGAATTATTACTTTAGTTATTTAAATTAAGGTAATAATACTTTGAATGGTTTGACATCCATTACAAATTTTAATGGCTGTTATGTATGACCATGTGGAAATTGAAATAATTGGAGTATAGTTTGCCCAAAAATTAGTTTTATATTAATAAAATATCAAATTAAAAAATATATACAGGGATCTTATTAGTAAAGTAAACCATAAAATAAAGTTTGAAATTTATATAAACATCATTAGAGTCCTGCAAATACTCAAACTAGTTAAATACCAGAAAAGTTAAAAAAAAAACCTGGTTTAAACCAAAAAAAACCCCGGGTTTTGGGGGTTTTTTTTGAAAAAAAAAAACTTTTTTCCCAACCCTGTTTTAAAGGTATTGCTGGAAAACAAAAACCTTCTTGTACAAAATCTTTAAATGAATTTTAGTGTACATCTATTATTAAGTAGCAATTGAAAGTCGTGTAGTGTTTACCACCCCTAGTTTAACTTCGTGTAGCTATCTTTATTTTTAAAATAGCTAAATCAAATTTTAGTTTAACCTTGATAAATTTTGGTACAGGCTGGCTTTATTTTGAGGTATCCCACAAACATCTTCTGAGTTTAAATACATACAGATATAGATCTAGTATTCTTCAAAAGTTTAAAATTATACAGTCGAGCCTTATTAACATGAACTCAAAAGAAATGTCAAAATAGCTTATGTTAACCGTCAGTGAGGGACACATTTGTACCTTTCATTCATTAGCCAATGCTTTTAGAATTTCAAAAATAGTACTTATTTTTAATACTAATTAAAATATAAGTTGCAATTTATAATGTTTACAAGAAAAATATCAATTGTAAACTATATAATCATTAATGTAAATGAGAAAAAAAAGATAAAAGCAATTATTTTTTTTTTTTTCAAATGTTCATCACAGATTTCATTAACAAAAATTTACATTATATAAAAAACAGAATTTTGAGAAGATAGTAAGCGGGACCTCATGTTAATTAAATGTTTTCTCATTAGTTCAGAACTTAACAGGCTTTTAGTTCATCTTATCCGAGTTCACGTAAACAAGGTTCGACTGTACGTAAGCTTTGCTAAATTAGTAAAACCAAATAAATGTCGCTTGTATACAACTTTATTAATTTTCATGCTACAATAAAATTGAGGTAATTACAATTTTCCCCGATTTTCCAAACACAAAAACATGAATAAAACTTTTTCTGGAAAAAGAAACATACATAGCTGAGAAACCGCCACCCAAAAAGCAGCTGCAGCTAAAACACAACATAACAAAAATGCACCGGTTACAATATTTCACAACGAACAATAAAACTCACAAGGCCAACAAAACTACAAAGCAATTTTTAGATTTCAAACAGGAAGAGTGCAGATCAATATTCAAATTTTAAGGATTTTGATTACATGTAGAGTGCTTATGGAACAGATACAGTATTATTGATGTTTCTAAAATATATAAATGCATTAAAATATATATAATACCAACACATTTAGTATTCACAAAATAATAATTATGGCTGTTGCTTAAAATCGGATAAAAGCTCAAAATTAAAACTTCTTATAAGTAAATAGATTTAGCTTTGCTTAATATTAATCATTGATAAATTTGTAGTTGAATGTATTTAATTGAAAGGTATGCACACAGTACAAAATGTTATTTTTTAATAATATTAGCATATGAAATATTTTCATAAATAGCCATATCAATAAATTTGTCATAATTTTGTTTTGCAGGATGTAATAATATAAACTTAAAATTATTCCAAATAGAATAATTCATTTGCTGCTTATTTTATTAAAAATAATATAGACTATAATAATCTGATCAATTAAAACTTTATATAATTAATGTTATTGCTTTTTCTTTTCGAAAAACATATGATATATTGCCATGAAACAACTATACTTTCATAAGGCACAATCAATTTTCTATAACTATTAGAATGTTTCCAAAACATAAAATATAGTTTGGAGAACACTTTTTTTGAAACTCGTAAGAGACTAACACTGCATAAAAGTAAATAAAATATATAATATTATCAATATAACTAACTGAAATATTTATCTTGCTTAATTATGTATATGCTTGTGATAAGTTTAGTTAATTGAATATTTTGTTCAACTAACAGTTTAGAATGTGTACACTATATTCATAAACTTTCTGTGGAAACTTAAACATGAATAAAGAGAATTTTCTACAGTTTTAAGAAAAAAAAAAAAAATTTTTCCAAATACCCACTACCCAATCTTAATATAGTGATTTACCCTAAAGCGGAACTAAATTATTTATGTTAAAAGAGAAAGAAGAATAACATCTAATAAGTAGAAAAGGCACAGGAAATGGCTTCTGCATATTTTTACTATTGTACAAAGTAATATTTTGTATTAAAGATATGTCGAATACATTTCTGATGTGAATAAACCTGGCTATATTATCAGTCTGGAATTAGGTATTACAGATGTCAACTATTTTTAAAAAGTAATTTTTATAGGATTATTCTGTTATAAAGCTTGCATGCGTATTTAAAAATAATTAAGTTACCAGGATATAATTGAATAAAATTTTGACTGTTGATAACTACTTAAATTATCCAATCAGTTATGGTTTTCATTTGAAATAAGATGTGTTAAAATAAATTCATAAAAACATAAATACATTTTCTTCTTCTGAAAAAAAAATGCGTCTAATTTTTGGACAAAAAAATTGCAACGCAAAACCCCTCTCCCATAAAATTTCAACATACAACATAAAATAAGTGACACTTAATTTTGTTATAATACAGTGCACATTTGAGAAAACTACAAAAACACAAAGCTATTTACATTTCGCAATACTTGCAAATTGTGCTTATGAAATGTTTAGATGAACGCGTTCCTTTTTTTAACACTTATGGCAGTAAAAAGTTGGCACTTCTGGTGTTTACACTTTACATAAGAAAGAATGCAAGCAATTAATACAAAATAGTACATAAATAAACAAAATAAAAAGTTACAAACGAAAAATAAAAAACCAGATTTTTACTACAATCTATAAATTAAACCAAACGGGAAATTTTTTGAAATTCGTTGTTTTAAAAGGGGAACTTAGAAACTCTACTTTGTAAAAAGAAATGTTCATACATGAACACATACAAGTAGAAGGCCTCAAAAACAGAATTTGTTAAACAATATATCTTATTGATACAGTGCAAACATTGACTGAAGAACTAAGCATCCAGCATGAGATTTATTTCATGAATTTCCAGTTGTACTAGAATGAAATATGAATTATGCCGAATGATAATAAAAATGGTGAAATTATAAAACTTTTAAAAGGTGTTTCAGTTATAAAAAGCCTTACATTTGTTGTGTAATTTTTTTACATTGGGCAGTAAAAAAAAAGAACTAAATGCAATGCAAACAAAATCAACACACACGCACAACACTTCTTCAAAGTTGCTGCATTAAAACAAAAATGTAAAGCAAAAACATAAAGCATTGCGTACATTAAAAATAAAAAGGAATGTTAATGAATTAGGCCGAATGGAATGTAATTTTAAAGAGATAATATTCTCTACAATAAATTAGTGATAAATAAATTTAACAGTCATACATTTAGCATTTATTGCTTAAGGTCAGACCAGTATTATAGCAAAAAAACTATTTTATTAACCAAATTTAGTTATAAGGAGTAACTGAACAGTTAATCATATAACAAATAGTATTCAATTTCATTAAAAAAATTATAAAATACCGTTATAAAATAATTTTTATGTTAACTTAACATACAATGTGATTGAAAAAAAATCAATGTATGCAAAATGATACTTTTTAACCTAAGATCAGATCAGAACTCTATGAAGTAAACTTCATTTAAAATTTGGAAATGAAAAAAGTTTAAACAAAAATATGACCACTAAAATCTTTACTATACAAAAATGATTATTTTACAATCCCTAAAAAAATTTAACATATGAATAACATTCTTTAAGGCAAAGAATTTTTTAAATCCTTTTTAAATATTTCACAGTGTATGACATGTTTCACAAAATCAAAATATTTCAACCTAAATTTGATTATGGGAATTCTCGATAGGTCATTATAACAACATTTGAAATAAATGAACAGTTCTATTATTTTGGCAATGAAATCTGGTTATAGATCCAAACTAAATACAACTCACACAAAAACAAACTTGGCACCAAATAGGTTATTGACCTAACAGCACCAGTCTTGTATCTACTGCATATAGCACGATATTTCTGGCTACCGTTTATTTAAAATATTAAAGAGCAATAAGATCGAAATCAGAGCAACATTTTAGTCCATTGAAATATAAAAGTATAAATTTTTAATATCAACGATAAATATTTTAACTTTATGATAACAATGATGTTTGCACAGCAAATTTTTATTTCACACAATATATTTGTCTAAAATGATCACTTAATGAACTTGCATTCCTGGAATTTGTTAGAATAACCTTATTAACAATTTAGCATACCTGCCTACAATCTATAAGCATTATTTCAACAACATAGCAATTTTTCCAACACAAAAGTTATACGCTTTTTTATTGTGTAATTTTTTAAAAACAATTTAGCATTTTTATCAAAACAAAAAGGATCATT
This sequence comes from Oedothorax gibbosus, assembly GCA_019343175.1. NCBI lineage: Eukaryota > Metazoa > Arthropoda > Arachnida > Araneae > Linyphiidae > Oedothorax > Oedothorax gibbosus. Next base: position 9,315,073 of record CM033270.1, on the reverse strand, counting down.
ATTAAACTGCAATTTTGATTTTTTTTTGTTAGAACTAAATCTTTGTGGGCTGAGACATTTTCAACAGACAATTTATTCTATTTTCGCAATATTTTTATAAATATTTGAAATACATGTATTTAAACATCATTATAAACTTCAAATTATTTTTATTCATAATTAAGAAACAAGTTAATAAAAGTAAGTTTCAATTAGAGGAAAATTATTATTAGTTCATTACTTCTTTACCAAAAACAACCCAGAGAAACTATTGGTACTTAAAACCTCAAATAATTAACATGAACAATTCAATGGATTAAAATCTTGCTCTGCAATGCTATAAGTCAACAATCTTTGGGCAACAGCAAATAAAAAGTATGCCACCGGTTGAAACAAAATTTGTAATGCTCTCACAAACGCATAATCAGTGATCACCGCGAAGTAGTTCCATGAGCAGGTTAAAGCTGGGCATATCACCAGTCCTTTGTTTTGTGGTCAATGAGTCCTTACCAACTTGGCAAGCTCGTTCCAGCTCGGGCAATCGAAGTAAAAGTTCCCCGAATTTGCTCGGCTGGTGGGGGTAGTGGGAAGCGGTGTAGTTTTGAAGGGCTTCAAGAACTTCTTTTTGACAAGCACGTACCTTCACTGGTTCTTTCAAGCCATGGGCATCTAGGATTGAAAAATAAAAACCTTATAATTAACTGTGAAATAAACATATTTTAGCTGGACAAATTCTTAGTTTTGGTTTTATTTTCGACGCAAGACTCCTGCATCAACATCCAAGAATCCATTCTGCCGTGGGCAAGCTAAAGGACAGTTTCTAGACTAATGACTTAGACCAGTGGTTCCCAACAGGGGTCCGCGAGCTATGCCAGAGGGGCCGCAAGGTCAGCTTGAATGCTCCGCTTGAATGTGTTAAGCTTAAGTTTACAAGTAAAAAATTTAGACATGTTCAAAGTTGAGGATAAGATTACAGCTATGGTCAAAAAGTGTCATATCTGGGCGTCAAAGATAGAAAACAAATCACTAACTAACGTTTCTACTTTAAAACAAGTCTTGGAGTCATCAGAGGACAGTTTGCCTGACCAGATCAAGATCAATGTAGCCGAGCATCTACGCGTGCATAGCCATCACTTTTTTCCCTGAACCTGACCACTTATGGATTCGAAATCCCTTCAGCTGTGAAGAAATACACAAAATCCAAGGCCTCACTGAAGAAGAGCAAGATCAACTTATGAATCTGTCCAGCTCTTTTGCGATGAAAAACATTTTCACCGGTGATAAAGTTAGTCTTCTGGGCATCAGCACGCAAGGACTACAAGAAACTTGGAGATAAGGCAATGAAAAAGATCCTTCCATTTGCAACCATATATCAGTGTTAGCAAGCATTTTCTTTCTTGTGTTTCATGAAAAACAAATATAGGAATCGGCTCGACATGCGGTCGGATTTCAGAGTGAAAGTTTCAAGTTTGGAACCTAATAGTTCAGAAATAATGGGCTCTCAAAGGACAGATTTAACTCATCTCATTAAGAACTGAAAAATAAAACTTGCTGTATACTGATGGAGTACTCTGTTGTAACTGTAAAAAAACGTATAAAATATAAAAAGAGTCTTAATTTGGTTCTCACTTTTTAATTTTAGGATTAGGAATTAATGGGGGTCCTTGTTACAATAGCGGCTCGATGAGGGGTCCTCGAGAAAATTTTGTTTGGGAACCTTGACTTAGACTATTGTTGTAAGAATTCAATAACTTTAACCGACAAGAAAGTATACTGAATGACTGATTATGTCAGGGCAAAAAATGATCCAATTCATTGTTTGTTGCGGTTACTGCAGTTTACTTGCCTATTGCAGCATAAAGGGCAACAAACTACAGCTAAGAAAAAATTTCTTAGCAGCTGTCATCAAGTCCAATTACAAGAGTCCAGAATATCCTTTTAGCTATCATTAGCATATATAGTGAATGTGAAGGTGGAAAATTTTCTTAGCCAAATCCAGAAAGTATTGTGTTCAGTTTTTAATCTGATATCAGCCATTCTGACACTTCTAGGCAAGTCTCTAGAACAACTTATCAAATCGTAAATAAAAGTACCAAAAAAAAATTATAAAAATTTAAATAAGAAGCAATGTTGTAGAAACATATCTGCAAATATTTTTTTTTACTAAATAGCTACAAAAAGCAAAAAAAAAAAAAAAGAACTAGTAGAAAAAAATTAAGTTTTACTAAAATTATATTTTCAATATCCTCACTTATTTAAAAAAAAATTATGATTATTATAACTTCAAAATTTGAAAACTTAAGAACAAAACTAAAAATGGCCCCTACTTACCCGAAGTTAACAAGATGATAACCTTCAATGAAACATATTCATATTGATCAACCTGAAGTCTTCTTAGATGCTCGGTCAGATTGAACATTCGATCAATGACAGGACTGAGCCCCATAGCCTGAGCTTGAGAGAGGGTAACAGATTTCTCATGTGAAATCCGGATTTCGTTGGGCGTGGGCATGGATCGATAGCAGCAACTCAGTAATAGCAGCTCGCACCAAGAGTTTATGAGAAGAGCAATCTGGTCATCCATCTGAAAATTTAATGAAAATAATTCAAGATTAATGTAATCAAAAACATAAATGACGAATAGAATAAAATTAAAAAGACATAGTGTCCGAAGCGATAGTTCCACAATCTAGTAATTTTGCACCATGTAACTTGGCATAAACTAGAGAATCATATTCAAAATCAGTTTTAAAGCTATGGTTGTCCTAATAATGTAACGGTTTAAAATTCATTTTAAGAAACTATGTTGATACCAGCGTGTAAAATACTTTTTTTTTGTGTATAGCAGTTCTGCTACACCAAAGTATTTGTGTGTAGCAATTTTTAATTAATGCATAGCACTTTTGAAAAAAATTAAGGAATCTTCCAGTCACAGTCTCTTTAATTGTTTTTTGGGGAAATGTTAATTTTTGAGAAATATCCACCTTCCCGTTTCCTTATTTCTTGCAAATAATATTTACACACACTTTACAATATAATTATTAATTATATAACATTTTGCATTACATTAAAAAACCGCTGCATATAGCTTCAAAAACATTACTGGATAAATTTAGAATATTATATAATAAAGGCTATACTATACTAAAAAGTAAGAAAATTTTAAATTATATTTGAATTTTTTTTTTTACATTTTAAGTTATGTACGTGCTTTGCACATAAAGCACATGTTATTTTAGTACAACGTTACCGTTAGATTCGTACTTCAGCCACTCATTATTCGGATCCAACGATATCATCCAGTTTTTAACAGTTAGTAACTGAACTGCCATATTTTACTTTCGTTGATTTTCGCAACACAAAAAAATTGAAGAATTGAAATTGAGCTCCATGACTTAGACAACTGAACTGAAGCGATCTGACTTTGAATCGTTTGCAAACACACCATGGTTATGGCAAACGGAGATGCTTTGTGAGTATCGCAACTAAATGCGATACAAAGCTAAATTGCTATTGCAAGTTTTCATTTTGGTGTCGCGTTTCGCGATGCGATACCGCTTATTTTACACGCTGGTTGATACTGTTTTTGACCTTTGCCCCAACCGTTTATTATTATTCAACAAACACTTTTAATCATTTTTCAAAGACATAAAATAAAAATTTCTCTTCTATTTTTATAAACAAGATTAGTATTCAAATTAAGATAATTCTTTACACTTACAACATATATTAATTCATAAAAATGTGCAGATGGGCCTCACAAGCTTAGGCAGAATTTAAGATAACATTCATAAAAAAAGTTAGCTATCATTTTTTTACTTCATTTGATATAAAATTATATCTCAAATTTCCTTGTATATCTCTCTGCTTGCACACAACTTTGCAGCTTTGAATTCTCAAGGTATTAAATTAATTAATAGAAACCTACCCCAATCTCCCGAAAAAGAGGCAAGCTTTTGCACCACTTGACAATTTTATATAACCTATTGTCTGCGATGTTGCATAGATTGCTTAGGAAATCTTGATCCCCGTCTGGAATTTTGAGAGGCTGCTGATTGGCTGATCTGGATGGCTCTCTGTCCGTGTAATGCCACAGGTGTTCCACAGACAAAATATCCTGAATGAGGTGGGGGACGATTGGCTGGTTTTGTTCATCAGGAGAGTTTGCACCAGCAGACTCTAAATTGAAGTTTATAACCATCAATAAGGATATCAAATACATATGTTAAGTTGATGTTAATAAACATTCATGATTAAATAAGTTCAATATAAATAACTTCACATTCACAGATACATTAAGATCGGAGAAAAAAGCAACTTTAAAAACCAAAATATAGTTTTCATACAATTTGAATACAGGTATATTTTAAATGTACGTGTAATGCATAGATGATGCCAGATTTTTTTTTAAATTTCAAATATTAAGTAAAATGTTAATCAATGTCAAACTTGTTAGTTTTTAAAATACAAAAACACTTTAATGGTTGAGAACACTAAATATATGATGTGAATTTCAGTAAACAAGCAAGTATTTTACTGTTTTCTTGAAAACTTTGTGTTACTACCCCTAAATTTGCTTATATTTTATTAGGACTGATGAATGACGATCTGCAAATAACCAGAGGTGCAGGAAATGTTTTTACTCAAAACATTTATCCAATCCATATGAAAATTTCCCCAAAAATGTATGATATGTTATAGGCTTACAAAAATTCTATATTACCATAGGTATAGAAAATGTTGTGTTATACAAGTCAGATCTGATCAAACTGATCTTGAAGGAAGAATTTCTAGGATTTTTAAAGACACAAGTTTTATTGTAGTTCTTATGCCTATTATTTTTTAACAAATGAAAACAGAAAACGAACGGCTGGTCAGGGAATTTTGTAATTCATTGCTAAAATCGAAATCAATTATATATTTTCCTAGATGGCAAAATTCCCCCCCAACCTAGCATTGCCCCTGAAAATAGTAGATTCTTACCTTTTGAGCACAAAAACCAAACTATTCTAAAAATGGCATTAAAACTATCTCTACCTTTGGAAGACCTTGAGGATGATATATCTGGCTTGGTATGGCAATCGCTGGGCAGCGACGATGGCGAAATACTGATATCCCCTGAGAAGGGCACACGGTCGTCCCCAAGAGGGGTGGAGGGTAGAGAGTAAGAGCACTGGTAAGTGCTGCGTCCACCTCTCGTACGGTCCTCTCTGATGGCTGAAAGAAAGAGCAAATTGTGTTTAGCCTACTTAAAAAATTTAATTTTTCATCATCACTGGCACTATAGTTCTTGAAGAACCATGGTCTCTTTTAAGACTTTTCTCCATTCTACCCTATTAGACTATATAGTTGGGTACATTGTCCCTGAAGATTATGTCAGGGAACTTTCCTGGAGATAATTTCCAGGTTGGGCGCCGGGTTAACAACCCTGCCTGTTAAAAAACTACTGTTTTAAAGACTTTCAAAGCTTTTTAAAAATGGAAAATTGGTTATTAACGTGTTGGAGATTTAGGGCATCTGTCTTAACACCCTTTTCAATTTCATTGTAGCCATCCAATTTTGGAATTCTTTTAGTTTTTGAAAAGTATGATTTCAGAGACTTGTCTTTTATACTGTACATTTTGTTGCTTTGTCTGTACATCTGTCTCATTGTCCATTCATCTATTTAAAATCATAACACGTTGGAGATTTAAAGACGACTGTCTTTAGTACCCCACCTCCTTTTAATTCTGTTGTAACCTTCTGTTTTCAGAATTTTTTTGTGTTTGAAAGGTATGACATCACAGACATCTTTCATGCTATTCATTTTGACCCCCTCCCGTATGTATTATTCTATTTGTCTGTCAAACCTTCTAAGCTCCTTTCTATTTCCATTCTAACCATTTGATTTTCAAAATTATTATTTTTTGTTTGAAAGACCTAACATAATAGAATTACCTAATACTTTATCCACCTGTCTGTTCATTCTACGAGAATTTCTGTATGCATTAATTAAAAGGAAAGTGGGTTATTTTAATTCTTTTAGAACTTCTGTTAATAACTATAATATTCTGTTAATAAATAATCATAGTAATCTACAATATTGACCCTATTCACAAGTGGACCGGTGGAGCATCGGCCGACGGAACCAAAATTCTAGGGAATTGTGGGTTCAAATCCCAGCATAGCGGATTTCAGTTTATTATTTCAATATTATTTAGAACTTTCTTGTTTCTGGTGGAAAAGGATTTCCAGTATATGTACATAAAACCCTGAATTACATGTAGTTCAGGGTCAGTGCTTTGATTTGTATCTTTGTATGCTGTCGAACTATAATCTTAAAAAAATAAGTCAACCCTACAGAGTATCTTGATTTCCACACGCCGCGACAATATGATCCCTGTTCTTTCAATAAAATACTATCCATTGGAAAATATTTTACTGTTGATTATGTCCCTAGAATTTATACTACAACAATTTAAAAATGCTTTAAATTTGAGAGGACTTGGAGTTTGCATCAAAATTTTATAATCTAAAAAATTTATTAAACAATTTATTGCTATTCTAAGGTACATATGTACCTTAGGCTGTACAGGCTTGTACCTTAGGTTGTAGGCTTGTACCTTAGGTTGTAGGCTGTACCTTAGGTTGTACTTTACTTAGTGTACACATGTACCTTATGTACTTATCTAAGTAGTACAATAATACAACTGTCTTTACATATAAAGTATGAAATTAATTATTATTAAGGTCTACTTTGCCTTAAGTAGAATATAACATTTAATATCAAAGATTTTTCACAGCATAAAAAAATTCATTAAAAAAAAGACAATTTATTACCTTCCAACTTCATGCCCATACGGAGACATTTATTAAAACGGCACGCAGGACACTTCTTCCTTGTACTAATGGAAACATGGCAATTGGCACCTCTAAGGCACACATAGTTCTTCTTATTCTGAACAGTCCGCTTGAAGAAACCTTTACAACTCTCGCAGGAAAAGATACCATAATGGAACCCAGATATCCTGTCCCCACAGATGGGACAGGGCCCACTAAGTAGCTGCTGTCTGGATATACCAGGGGGCCCGCTAAGGCCCAGTGGGTTTTGGGACAGGTCTCCGAGTAACTGGAACCGACTGTCGTCAAGATTGTCACTGGACGGCCTACGGGTGGGGCTGGAAAAATCGCTGGCGTTGGATTCGTCAGAGGCACTAGAGTGAACGGAGGCACTAGATGCTGGAACAAAATTATAAATTATGTTAACAAAGAAGGTATACATATAATATTCTAGTATAGAATATTGGTGTGGTTGAATTAATGTCACATCCAATTCTGATATTGCCAGGTGTTGAATATACTGTATCCTTTTCAGAACTAGGAATTTCCTTAATATTTATTTATCCAACGAAATAAATAAACTGGACTACATTTCAATCGATTGAAATTATTTTTTTATATATAGAAAATGCATTTTATTAATTTAAATTCAAAGCAAGCATAACAAAGCATATTAGAGTAGCTAGAAGCTGTACTCAGAGCTTTTGCTCCCTGATTGGCCAATGGAATGAAACGTGTTCTAACTAGTGAGGGCTTTTGGCAACAGGACTCATTATTTGAACCAGCCATATGACAAGACCAAAACCTGAACTGGAACCCAATGCAACCTTTTATCGGCAGCATAGGCATCAGGACTTTGAACTCCACAGATTTAACAAGTGTGTGTGTGTTCCAGTGTACTCCGAATACTTTTTGGGTTTTGGCTGAATTTTCGATTTATTGAAAGCAATGTTTGATAACAAGCATACTTGCCAACATTGATATTTTGAAAACCTTACAAAAAAAACAGAGGATATACAGGATTTAAAAATATATATACACCTTAAAACCTTTAAAACTGCATATGGTTGCTGATCAACAGGGAAAGCATTTTAAAATTCCCGAATTATTCCCTGTATGGCTCTATTTTTAAGGCATATATGATACATTGCATTATACAAACGGCATACATTGATATAGACCGAGAATGGTGAAAATGTGTGTTGTGCATAAGTCGGCCCCCTGTTTTAAGTCACTATATTTTTTAAATTACTTGACATATACAGGAGTATATGCTGTATTCATTAATGACTATGTTTAGAAATAAAATTCAAATCTAGTTCCAGACAGATTTCGGTCAATCAAACCTTTCAATATTTTGTTACTTTAAAGTTTGAAAGGTGATAAAGGCCGGTGCGGCTAAATCGTATTTTTTGGTTGTTTTCGCATGAGATAACAAATTTTGTATTTGATTTTTTTCATCGGCCGATCCCTAATATTTTTAATTTAAAATATATATATTTCTTTAAAAAATCATGCAATTTTTTTCACATGTCCGTACAATCTTACAATAAACTGAAAATCCGTACATTGTACGGCCAAACCGTATGTTGGCTAGTATGCAACAAGGATTGATCCGAGCTAAAAGGATGCTCGACAGCGTTCGATAACATTATGTCCAATACCATATGATATGGGGAGCTACTGCCCATTTGGGAAGTTAAATGAAAATGTAATTCAGGTGAAGGTCATTATATTCAGCTTTTGTTGTGCCAAGAAGCTATTTTGCAAATATGAATTTTTCAAAACTTTTGATAAAATCGAGAAATTAATACTATTGTTATTCTACCAGATTGAAAGCATCTTTTGTCAATTACTGGCTCCGAATATGGTGACAAAACTCATTAAAATAAAACAAATACAAAATTAGACTAGAATAACTTTAAGTACAGATAACGCAAAAATAAAAAGCGAATTTACTTCAATGAAAAACTTATTCTATTTAGTCAACCTTAATTAATAGGTTATAGTTGAAATTAGTTAAAATAAAAAAAATTCATCTCAATTACATAAAACTTTCCTCCTTACTTGTTGATCGAGGCTCGGGAGTGGTATGCTGCGAAAGAGGAGACACTTGACTCAGCCTAGCTTCGATGCTGAGATGGTCCTGCGATGGGTATTGATATGGCGAATGTACAGCTGTCGAACCTTCCAGAACCAAGCCTTGGTCTGGAGTGCTTGAACCAGGTTTCTGGAGACCTGGTGAAACGGAGACGTTGTAAGGTCGATGTCTGGAAGCGTTTGAGTTGGTCATGTGGCCTGGACTTCTGGCTGGGGAGAAGCCATCAAGGTCACTGCGCCGACCTTGGTTAGGGCTCTGTGATGGAGAGAAAACAGCGCCTTCGATGGTGATATGTCGACTCTAGAAGAAGAAATGATTGATATTAATGGTATAGCTTAAACTTTGTCAAATGCTTAAAAAGCCAAATATGTTGAATTAATTTTAATTGTTTACTTTAGTAACCAATAACTATTGATTGGGAAGTGTTTGGAAGAAAAAAATCTAATAGCATTTATAAAATAGAATTTATAATTCTTTTTTTCTGTAGAATTTAAGCATTGCAAAAAATTAAGTTTTAAGTCTTAGTAAGGTCATATAGCAAAAAAAAATAACATAATACTATACTATTAAAAACATTCTATTTAAAAATTTCTTAAAATCCCATCACAAAAATCAATTATCGAGAACACAAAAAGTACAGTCAATTTCAAAGCAATTAAAAAACTCAAATTAGGCTTCATTTCACCTTCATAATTTAAAATAATTATTCACTATTTTATTCCATTATTAGCTCTTGACTGACTTGAGTGGGGTGGCCCGTCAGGGCCAAGCACCGCGACCACTGGTCTATTGTACTAATCCATCTAATTTAAAAAAATCGCATAAGCCACAGGTTAAAAAACTTTTTAAATTAAAAAAAAATTAACTTTAACAGGTTAATTATTTAGTTGTTAGAGGTTACATTATTTAGTTGTCTTAAGTGTAGATCAACTATTCTGCTAAAAATTTTTTCTCCATTTAATGTTAAGAATTGTAGTGATAATATCTTTTTAATGCATGCGACTTACACTACAGAAAGGGTAATTTAAGGGTATTAGCCTATTCCAATCTACCTGCAAGGGACTTCCGGTAGGTGAGCAAGCTGATCCATCACTACTATTCCCCGTAGTATGTCTTGACAAAACAGGACTCTGCGTATGGGAATAGAGGGATGAAGCGCTGCTAACATAGCGTCCCATAAGGGGGCTTTGGGACGGAGAGTAGGACGACCTTGAACTAGAGCTGCTTGTGGGACGGGTCAGGATGGGGCTCGGGGTTTGGCTGTAGGGGCCGCCGTAGTTCAAGGGGTTTCTGCTTTGATGATTGTTCACTACGAGAGATTCTGTGGAGAGAAAGAAGGTTTTAACAGAAGTTTTTGGTGTAATTTACTGCTCATTAACAAACCTAAACAATATCAGTCCCATAACTAGGTCTCAAATCACATGGGTGAGATTAGAAAATTTTTCCAGAATTCTAATCAATCTCAGTGCTTTTGCTTTTTAATTATTGTCAAATGGATAGAATATTTTTTAAAATAAATAATGTTACGAGTTTAAACATAAAGAAAGAAGATTTGACACTGATTGTGGTCATGTGTCGTGTGATGTGGTCTTTAAAGATACCTTTAAACGCCTACCAAGCTTGGGTTAACTTATAAAAATTAAGTCACCATCCATCCAGATCCCAACTTAATTGTAATCTGAGCATCAAAATCATTTTGTGGCACCATCTAGATGGTGCCACAAAATGATTTTGATGCTCAGAAAAAGTAATTTTTAATGTTAGACTGCTAGAACTGAAGTCAAAACAGACTATCATAGAACAGATGGGCAAACGAACAGAAAAACATACATACAGCCTAACAAAATGTGAAAAGTTATTCTGAATACCTTTCTAACAAAAAAAACTTTTTTTTTAAAATGTACGCTTAGAACCAAAATATGACCGACTGTCTTATAAAGAAAGACAGACGGACAGACAGAAAAGTGTACGCGGACAAAAAAAAAGTATAAATAGGTCTCTGAAGTCATACCTTTCTAACAAAAAAAAAGAGAAAAATCCCAAACTAGGATGATTAGAACAGAATTTGGAGGGGGATATGGACAGACAGACGAAAATCTCCACAACATCAATTCCTATTTTCCACTTTAAAAAAAATTCTTTCGGGAAAAAAAAGGAAAATAGGTTAAAAATATTAAAAAAAAGTGTCCGGAGCCATAACATCATGAAATATTGATCTTAAAAATCCAAAATTTTTTGGGAAGGTGTGTCTCCCTAATGCCTCGACCTAAATTTTTTTGTTTTTCAAATTTCCAATTAGTTTTTTTAATTAAAAATAAAAATTAATTTTTCTCTATGTTAAAGTATAGGATTTGAAAGTGTTAGCAGCCATAACATGATGAAATATTGATGTCAGAAACCCAAATTTTTTTGGGCAGGTGTGTCCCCCTTATGCCTCGATGCCCACTTATTTGTTTTTCAAATTTGCAATAAGTTTTTTAATTAAAAATTACAATAAGTCAGCCACAAAAAAAATCTTATTCCTTTTCTGCAAAACGGCCACAGAAATGTGTGATTTTGTTACGTTCTTTTTAAAGAACAGTTGCTCTCTTTTCTGTTCTTTTAAAAAGAAAAGTTCTTTAACTTGTTCTTTTTACATTGGTTTTGTGTTTATATATAGAAAAGGTTTACAGATTTTTTTTAAAAATGATTTGGCCTTAAAATATATTATAGCAAAATAGAAGGTTTATAGATTAAAATTATGTAAAAAAAGATAGTAAAAAATTATGACAAAACTATTTTAAATAAACATTTAACATAACAATTACTCTCAAAAATTTTATTAGGTTAATTCTGTTAAACTGGAATAAAATGTTTACATTTTTTTTATAAAAAGAACAAAAAGTTTTTTTTATTATCGGAACAGGTTACAACTATCAAGTAATTTTATCGTCCAGGTGGCCGAAAAGATCGCGTTGTTCTTCTTTAATCTTTTTTTTCTTCTTCAGCTGGCAGATGGCTTTCTTTTTTTTTATTTAATCTTTTGGGTTTTTTTTAGTTTTTATTATTCATTTCCAGCAAAACCATGGTGAAAGAATTTTTATTTTATTTTTTTATTTATCCTAAAAAATGTATTCTTATGCGAATAAAATAAAATTCGTACACTCGAATATGCCACACATATTCCTTTTTGTTTTTTTAGAAAGTTTTTGAAGATGTTTTAATTATGGAAGTGGAAGTATCAAGATATGAACATGTTAATTACTTTGCAAATTTAGAAAGAAACGCTTGTGAAACATTGTTTTATGATTTGTAGTATAACCAACATATTAAGCGAAATGTTTTTTTAGCTTCCACACTACGTTTATAACGTATAAAGTGGAAGGTATTATAATCGTTCAATTCGTCTGTCTGTCACCCACTTTCACAGAACGAACCGCAAGTCGCACAAACGAGTAGGATACATTAAAAGCAAACATCTTGTTTTAAAGCAAAAATCCGGCTAGGTTACATCCCAAATTTCATTAAAATATTTATTTATGCGATATGATTCAGTTTGGATTGTTGTAATATCACAATAGAGTGAGATTAGAGTAATAATGAGTGAGAGTGATAATGAGTAAACATTAATTTGCGAAAGAAGATTAATGAAAATAGTTAATTTTGGCGTTTAAAAGTTTGAATTAGAAATAAATTATAAGCTGAAGGCCCTGTTTGGCGAATTTCTTTCTGAGGTGTATAAATAGTGCGTTTTTTGTTGAGCACAAATATTGTGTGGAAGCGGTTTAAGTGACAGTTTCTGTAACAAACCTACTTTTTAGTTTTATTTTTCGTTGTGAGATGCGTTTTTGCAAGGATCTCCTTACGTGTTAGGGGTTGGCGAGCGATAGCGAGCAGGGGGCGGAGCCCCCTAGTAGGTTAAAAATATATAATCAAGATACTTACCATAAAGAGTACTATGCGGCAGGGGACGGTCATTGGAAGAATTTGTTTGACCATGAGGTGGGTAAGGGGAGGAAGACTTGATAAGGCTGATTGTGGTGTGAGGGCCAGAGGAACTGGCTGTTATTGATCCACAAGTGGAAAGATTACTTCGAACAGTTATGGTACTTTCGGTGATCTCCGAAGTCTGGTGAATTTCACTCTGTAACAGTAAAGTGATTGTATTATTTTTTGTACTTTAGTTTAATCGCAAAATAGCAATTTTTAAAACAATAGAAATTACTTTTATCTTCATTGGAAATTTGTAAGATTTGTTAGTAAAACAAAATTTTTACATCAGATAAACACTTTATTTAAAAATTGCAAATTATCTAGGGTAAAAAATAATTATTTGTTAAACGTTTTAATTAAAATATATTTGTATTGGGAATTATTGGATTTGTATTATTTAATTGCTCACTAAACTTAGTAAAAAAAGTTAAACAATCTGAAACCTAAAAAAGCATCTTCATATAGTAAAACATTTTTAAGGGGACATAATATCCAAAAATTATGGGTATTTTAAAGTTTAAAATAAAATAAAGTATTTTAGGTATAGTTTACCAGAGCTGAACATATACGTATTAAAAGAAATGTATAGTTAAAAAAAAACTAACTTTTATGCTTTTTTAAAAACCCCACTCTTCTTAATATCATAAGTATTTTTTAAGCACTTTAAAAAAAATATGTTTCTTAAACATCCGTCCACAAAACTGTGAATAGATATTAAGATAGCATCTTTTATTATAGTGGGAAAAGGAGATATAAACAGTTTTGTGGAATACATATCTGCGATTGCAAGATAAAATATTAAAGCTTTTGCCTAATTTTCCCCAAAGCCTTAAGATTTTAAGTATCTCACAAACTAGCAAAATTAAACCGAGATAATTGAAGATAAAATTTAAATATTTCAATTGCAAAGGTTGAGATTGAACTCATAAAATGCTTTTATATATATATTTTTTAATTAGATACAGCTGTATAAAACAAACTTTGAATCAATGTTTACAACAAGTTATTTAACAATAAAGTAATATTAATATATAAGCTAAAAAAACGGGGGGGGGGGGGGGGGGGAAAAAATTTTGGTTACTTAAGTAACTAAAATCTTTTGATAAAGCACTTGCAAAAAACACAATCACAAAAAATATGAAAAGTAAAACTACATGAAAAAAGAACGATATCTCTATCGATAATTTTATAATGTTTTAACTATTGTTTAATTATTTACACTAAATAATTTAATGGCTTAATTTGTAGTTAACTGACAAATAAAACTAGCTTACTAGGGTTCTGTGAACTGAACTCTGGCGACTAATTCCTATGTCATTTCGGATGCTGAGCTCGGTAAAAATATTGAAAAAAATTCCATCTCGTCTGAAATTTTCATAAATGAACTTGCACTGAATTTAACTGAACGCGCAATTTTTCGGCCAATTTTCAGCAGTTTTTTGTTTTTTTTTGCTACTTGTTGTTAATGTTTATTTATTCTAACGATAATATTACATCCTGTAGTACACTAGGGCCCTTAAATTTTAGATTCTCCAAACTCTCAAAACAGTTTTTATTACGTATTTTAAACCTATACAACTGAACTTACTAGCCACCAAAAAACAATTAAATACTGGGCTATTTATATTTTTAATAAACCAGGATAGTATGACCATGAAATTGGCTTTAAAAAATATAAATTCGCATGATTTTAGGGCTGAAATAGAATAAATAAATTGTCCAAAGTACTTGAACCAATTACAACACTTAGAAATAAAAGACAGTAAATATTTTTTACACAACATTTCTTTTTTATTTAAACTAGGCCACTTATTTACTTTAAAGTGAAATTGTACAAAAGTATAGTTAATTTCACGGGGACAGACACTTTGATGCTTTTGTTGTGGGTTATTCTATGAAGGTGCATCATAAATATCAAGTTTTAGAGTGTAAACATAACATAAAATTTTTGTCACACTTTATAAGTCTGAATATGCTTTTAATTCTCATGAATCCACACAAAATTTTCTATACCACATGTATCGATTATGATTGCTACATACTACCGAAATTTTAAAAACCCAATGCAAAAAGTAATTAAAAGAAAAAATAAACCAAACAGATTTTATAAAACTGAATTAATATTTTTTATAAAAATAATTTTTTTATAAAAAAATATGACGAATAATTTTACCTAATTTTTGTTATTTTTTAAAGATGGCATACTTTTTTTTTTTAGTTTTATGCCTACCCAAACATTTTTAAGGTGTAATTTCAATAAGTTGCATGCATTTAAAAACGCTTGGAATTATGAAGTATTAATTTTTTTAAAGAATATATGTGTGATTTCTCGATTTCTAATAAATTCGAATTTTTAAAAAATCTGAACATGAAATTTAATTGTGGCTGTGGCCTTATGCGTCACAATTGATTATTTTAACTTCGAGGCTCAGCTCAAAAATAACACTGTTTTAAGTATTTAACATATTAAAACTATTTTGAATGATAGAAGAAAATTCATTTCGAATCAGCGTCTAATAGTAGGAAAGCTATCGCTTTCTATAAACATAAAAATCTTTCTAAAAATGCAACTATATATTGATGCTCTACATATAAACAATTATAATTAATAATTTGAAATTTAATGGCTCTCCTATGTCACATGTTTTAACTCGAGTATCAGCTCAAACGAAACACATGATTTAGAAGATTAAATATTTAACTTATTCTCAATAGTACAATCAACACAACAGTGAAGACTAGCTTGATTCCACGGCCCATGCTCCGCACTTTCATGGCGGATAAAAAAATCGTCAAAAATATTGGGGAATAACAATGATGACATTACGTCTAAAAAAGTTATCACGCCTTATCGTAACCTCCTTTATTTCAACTAAAAATGTTTATTTCGATTAAATTTTTATGAACACGACCAAATTTCGATCATCATAAACTCTTTTTTACTTATATATTTTCTATCATCGTGTCCATCCTTTAATTTTAACTTAACACCTTTTAAGGACCAGACACTCCCACAACGATTAACTCAAAATATATTAGTCTACTATCGTTTAGTTAAATAAATGTCGCACTAGAGCTACACGAGGGCTATTGGCGACGGAAGTCGTAATTTACAACCCAGTCAAGTGAAGAGTCGACTCTGCTCTGAGTAGACACCCAACGCAAATAATGGCTTCTAATGACAACTACAGGGCCGGATTTCTAAATAGGCTAAGTAAGCTGTAGCGGCGAATATTTTGGGGCGGCAAATTTTACGACCAATTAAAGCGGCATTCGGCATAAAAAAAATATTACAAAGTTACGAATTTATTTAAGAAAGAAAACAAATAATTTACATTAATGCGTACACCGTAAACGTATATATCGTACTAATATTTCGAAGCAAACACGGTCGCTGCGAGGGCAAGTGCACCCCTTCCTCCCGAATTTCGAAGTTGAAAGAAAAATAGTAGAACAGTTTAAAGAAATTCGCCTATTTCGTTTTCAATTTAGTGTGTAAAGGTACATAGATGATTATAATATGTGTATTTTAAACAACACATACCACCCTATTTTACAGCTAACCAGCTACATTTCCCCGAATTGGGGGAATATTGTGACTGGTGCGGCCAATCTTTAAATCCGGCCCTGTGACAACATCGCACACGGCACTTTGGAGTATTCAACGTACACGTTTCTACACGGGAAATTATTCATCGGATGTTTTACAAACCGTTTATTCATAGGCTCTTATTTTGGTAATGCCCAACCATGCGACCTTTCGCATGCAAGAAAGGCGCCTTACCGACTGGACTCCCCACCCACTGGTTGTATGTGAATTTTCGTATACACAACTCAGAACCTATACCCCTAATGATGAAGTATCACCGGCCAAACCCGGCCGAGTGGTCCTTAAAGAGTTAAAAGCATAATAAACGACTGATAATGGACAATTACAGCGTTTTCTACAAACATATTTATTCGATTAAGCATATTAAAAAACCTCTAAAACTCAAGTATTTCTGGTTTTAAAGATGTATTTATTTTTAAATTCATTTTTAAAGTTAATGATACGTCACTCCTGTTTAACCTCTCTTAGCATAACAGATGACGTCACGGTTGGCTTTTTTTTGTTCTTGGCGTGTTATTTCGTATCACGTTTCACTGTATCGCTTTTGAAACTGTGAAACGTGCTTTCATCCTTATCAAACTCTTAAAAAAGTTATGCTATTTTACAGAAACATGTCATGTTCATTCCAGTTAATTTCTTCAAACGTTGAACGATTTCACTCGACTATTCCGATCAGATCCAACAGTCAATAGTTTTGCAATAGCTCATACGCGCTCTAGTGTGTAGTGTGTGTATTTTAACTAACAACCAAACTTGGAACAAGATGTTTAACTTCCTTGATATGAACAGGTTATAAATAATATTGTCTTCTTCTTTTAATGAGGTTTCGCAGAAATTGTAAGGTTTACTATTTTATAAAGTGTATTACAGCATAGATCGAAACATCGCCAAAAACATAACAGTTGACGTCAGAGCTGTTTTCCGTGACGTACATTTTCGGCAAATTTCAAATGCATTTTTTGTTGAAATTAAACATATTTGTGAATATTTAACCTTACATTCGGAATATGCAGCTTCTAATGTACCAGAAAAACACATATTATGAATTTCGCGTTTCATGCAACTTGTCCATTGTCAGATCCTACGGTATAGATATTGATATTTTTTAAAAAGCTTCTAGTTATAGAGCATTCTAGTTTAAGTTTATAAAAGGAAAGTTAGTATTAACCCTCTGAGGGATAAGCAAATTGTCTGAAGTGTCAACTTGTTTTAACTGTATGAGATTAAAATTTAAACTTTTAATTGAACAATTCATTTCTTCACATTTTTAAAAATAAGATTTCCCATAGCAGATTATAGTTTAGTTTGAATAATCGTCGCACTAGAGCTACACGAGGGCTACGTAGCAGATTATAAAATACTAGCTTTATAAATACGGCGTTGCACGGGTAGACCCTTAATAACAGTGATTTTTATGTAAACTTTTATTTTATACCAATTGCTGCCTCCTATTCCGATTCTCCCTGTCCGATTGTACCCAGGACCTTCCATGAGTTAGAGGGCTTTCCCATAGGCCCCGGTGCTCGTCTTCAGGGGCGTAGCCAGGATTTTTTTCGGGGGGGGGGGGGGGGGAAGCTGAGACCTTCAAACTAAAAGTTGAATAAATAGTATTCATTGCAATTGTTTTATAAATTAACGTTTAATTTTCCATTTTTACAGATAAATTTGTTTATTACAATGTCATCAAGAATATTGATTTTACTATGTACATTTAGCAAAGCTAGTCCAGTTAATCTCTGTTCGTTGGTAGTACTCCTTAGGTAGTTTTTAATCGCCTCAGTGTAGAAAAACTTCTTTCGGCAGTTGCAGCCGAAACTGGACAATATGTACTAACTATGGACAATAACTATGGGACTAACTATGGACACAATATTAAGGAAGATGGTTTTGTTGCACTCGTAGAGTGAGCCAATTGCTGTACATGGAAGAATTTCAGAGGACATCCACTTATTTTTCCACAGATCCCATTTAGCCTCAAATTCATGTTGATAGGTGTGTATATCATCTTCATAAAATAAAATGGCTTCTTGTATATCTTCAAAGTTTTTGTTAACGGCGTTTTTGGGAATAAAATTGCTAAGTGCACGTCATGCGGTGTGGCAAAAAACGTTCAGTTAAAGACATTAAATCGTCCAAATAAGGTAGGAATAGAGTCACTCCGTAATAATCTTGAGGTGTTTTCAGTACGATATTAGGTCTGTCTTTTTCGTCTTCCGCAAATTCTTGGGGTTATCACTTGTATGTCGTTACACTTTGCTATGATTTTCAGCTTCTACAAAAATGTGTTGAAACTTAATTTCATTCTCCTCTCTAACTTCTTGTAGCATGCTGTGTATTTCAGAAACTTCATCTAGGGCATGTGTCAGATCAATATGGATACTTTGGAGATATTCGGATAAGTTAACAGTGTAACCAAGAAGTTTACTTGCGACGCATATAGATATGATAAAAGGAAAGTTACAAACGCTTATTGCAAAAGAATGTGGGCCTTTTTTGAAGAATCGTCTGCAGCAAGGCTCTCAATTTGTTCTAATGCAGCTATTATAGGATCAAAGAATTCTTTAAACATTAGAACTGCATCGTGGCGCGCGACCCAACGAGTTTCACAGAGTGTTTTCAGAGTTGTTTGTTTCAGCCTTCGGTTTCAACTCTTTTATTTTATCGGCAAGAATAGTACTTCGTTTAGCCGACCTATGAAAAATATTGCACACTTCTGAAATTACTCCAAGTGCATTTCGGATGCCTTGAATTTTAGTTGAGTCCGATACATAGAGATTTAAAGAATGGGAAACGCAATGTGTGTATAGAGCTTTGGGGAATTTATCCTTGACTAAAGCCTGGACTCCTCGAAATTCACCACGCATGTTGGATGCACCGTCGTAGCCTTGTCCACGCAGTTTGCTTAAATCAAAGCCAAGTTTTATTAGTGTTTCCAATATAGTTGCAGTAAGACCAACACCAGTTAAGTCTTTTATAGGAACAAAGCCGAGAAAATACTCTGGAGTGTGTCCGTGTCCATTGTGAATACCCGTCGCCAGCAGTCATTCAAACAGTGTACCATTGGTATGCATGTATTTCTTTTGCTTAAGGTTTGAACTGTTCAATACTGGAGGGGGTCGGGGTTGGCATTTTTCTTAGGCATTTTCAGACATATTTATTTTCATTCATAGGAAATTTAATATAAAAATTAAAAAAAAATATCGGAAAAATTTCGGGGGGGGGAGGGGGGGGGGCTGCAGCCCTCTCAGCCCCATGCTGGCTACGCGCCCTGCTCGTCTTGCATGCGAAAGGTCCCAGGTTCAGGTTCGGGCATCGCCTACATAGCTGCCGACCTAAAAGCGTACAGCCAAAAAATGCCGAAGAATAACACCCTATGTGGAGGGAGTTTACGTTAAATATCCTTCAAAGTCCCGACTCTCCGAACGATCATGCCCTTAAAATTTGCGTTGGATGCCAACTCAGGTGTCGGCTTAACTATTGCCAATAGCCCTCACGGATAGCTCTAGTTCGACGATAATTCAAACTAACCCTAACCCATACAACTGGATGGGTATAGCTACCCTACCTTAAATTTTCAACTTCGCCAAAAGGCGCCAATTCCAAAAGTCAATCGGCCTTT
This sequence comes from Oedothorax gibbosus, assembly GCA_019343175.1. Lineage (NCBI taxonomy): Eukaryota > Metazoa > Arthropoda > Arachnida > Araneae > Linyphiidae > Oedothorax > Oedothorax gibbosus. The sequence goes on along the minus strand of CM033270.1, from coordinate 9,294,973 downwards.
ATATCATAGCTCTATTAAATCGACAGTTTCATAAACAAAGAAAAGCCTTGGTCCAGTATAAAATTTCAAAAGATAATAATATAAGGATTTTCAAAAAACAATCTTATACAAAGTAAACTCACGTGCTTTTACATGTTTATATTTTATTTTCGTTCAGGCTGAACGCGCTGAAATTTATTTTAAATTGAAAATAAAAAAGTATAAATTCCAATCTTACAATGCTATTCCTATAGAAAAATCGGCTCACGTTTTGCCCTCTTACACCCGTTTGGGTTCGAATTTCGAAAAATCGCTTCTTAAATGACGCCTACGATATAAAAAGACTATTTTGCTAAAATTTGGTAGCTGTACCTCAAGGTTTTGGCTGGGCGTTGATACGTGAGTGAGTCAGTCAGGACTATGTCTTATATCTCTATATATTAAAAAAGTAAGCTCTTTTAAAGTGTCAGCAGTCATAACATGATGAAATATTGATGTTAGAAATCCAAATTTTATTGGGAAGGTGTGTCTCCCTTATGCCTCGACCTAAATGTTTTGGTTTTTCAAATTTCCAATTAGTTTTTTAATTAAAAATAAAAATTAATTTTTCTGTATGTTAAAGTATAGGATTTGAAAGTGTCAGCAGCCATAACGTGATGAAATATTGATGTCAGAAACCCAAATTTTTTTTTGGGGAAGGTGTGTCTCCCTTATGCCTCGAGGCCCACTTATTTGTTTTTCAAATTTCCAATAAGTTTTTTAATTAAAAATTACAATAAGTCAGCCACTAAAAAAAATTATTCCTTTTCTGCAAAACGGCCACAGAAAATGATCAGAAATGTGTGGTTTTGTTACGTTCTTTTTAAAGAACAGTTGCTCTCCTTTCTGTTTTTTTTTAAAAGAACAGTTCTTTAACTTGTTCTTTTTACTTTGGTTTTGTGTTTATATGTAGAAAAGGTTACAGATTTTTTTAAAAAATGATTTGGCCTTAAAATATATTATAGCAAGATAGAAGGTTTATAGATTAAAATTATGTAAAAAAAGATAGTAAAAAAATTATGACAAAACTATTTTAAATAAACATTTAACATAACAATTACTCTAATAAACATTTTCAATAAACAAACATTTTTTTTATACCAAAATTATTTTATAGCAAAATTATTTTATTTAATTCTGCTTAAGTGGAATCACAAAATTTCCCTTTTTTTTATAAAAGTTTTTTTTTTTAATTTTCAGAACTGATGAAAAATATCGCGTTGTTCTTTAAACTTTTTTCTTCTTCAGCTGGCAGATGACTTTTTTTTATTTTATCTCTCGCGTAGCCCCCTGCATGCCGCGAAACGTCCAATGGGATTATTACTTAAAAAAAAGTCCTACAACTTAAAAATTTTGAGTGAGCCATTGGGTTTTTAAAAAGAACCTAAGAGTAAAAACAGGCAAGGTTAATTCTGCGAAATTAACGGGGGTTGGCGAAAAATTACTGAAAACAGTAATACAATATTAATATATTTTTTTTAAGTAATATAACATAGCGGCCGCGAAGCGGTCCAATGGAATTGCGCAGCAATTCCCGTGAGTTTGCGAGCGATAGCGAGCCGAGGAAGAATCCAAGAATGCAAGCTTGCGACCCAATGAGATTGCGCAGAAATATCCAAGGGTGCGAGCTTGCGGCTGAATATAACTATATTACCAAGGATCGACATAATTTTGTCATAGATACAGATCTGGATGGCAAAATATGCATAGGCCTGTGCAAAGTTGGGTTGCGAAGCTGGCCGCGAAGCGGCTTATGGGAAATCGGGGGTTGCTGAAATGCAGTAAGTGAGGATTTATACGGGGAATTTTCCTAGAGGGTAAGGAAATGAAATAAGTGCAAGTAAATTCACTAAGGTTACTACGTAGGATAGAATGTAGTAGATATATAGATATATTTTCATAGTGATTATAAAAGGGCTCCTCCATGCTTGAAATTTTAAAATTTTGTAAAATTATAGTTTATTGATTTAAAAAAAATATGTGTGTTGCTGGAAAATCTGACAGTAAGGTGATGGATTTATACGAATTTTTCCTTTAGAGGGTTAAGAAAAATTGAAAAATAAGTTGCAAAGTAAATTCTACTAAGGTTTACATACGTAGGTTAAATGTAGAAATTGTGCCTGCCGAATTAGCACAGTTAGAAAACCCCAAGGATTTTTATTTTTTATTGTTTGAATTATCCTTTTACCTAAATTGGTTTACTTTTATGCAAAAGTTAATATCTCAATAAAAAATATTACAAATAAACACGTTTTTCTCGCGAACATTGTCTTCCACGCCTTTTTTTTTTAATTCAGGAGATAAAAATTGACAAGTAAATAATGACACCATAACATTAACCAATTTGAATTCAAATCGGACAAGGGCTGACCCACCGGAAGGTTAGCGACAGAGAATATTAAAAACTTCTTCAACCCTAACCCCCCCAAGGGAGGCAAAATAAAAGTGTGGGAACATATCCGTAATATGGAATTCTACTTTCCCACCATTCCAAAAATGGCCTCGGGGAAAGTCGGTTACGACGAAAATTAAAAAGGAAACAATAATTATAAAAAAAACTTACATATATACCTGGGCATAACGATTGGGGGGGGGGGGGGGGCCCCCTACAGGGATGGCACGGTCAAGGTCATATACCGCGAGGAACTCTGGGAAGGGCTAACGACCGGGAGGCCCGTCAGACGTACTTACCAGTGGGTGAACAAAAAATAAAAAGGGTTCTGTTAAGCATTAGTCATGGCGTAATATGCGGTTGAATTTTAAATTGCAAATTAGCTTCAAAAAATAAACACGAGAACAAAATAACTTAGTATCCTTATCATCTTCCCGTGATTAATTATTCGGTAACCGGTAAGCATAAGCGTCATTGTTGTGACAAGAATCATTGTTTTTGTGAGAGAAAATTATCAAGTGCCAGACCGAGGTTCCAAAACCGGTTCAGTCATAGTGTTATACTACTGTGGTAGACAAGTAAAAAATAATAAATTCGACCGGAAATTTTCATGTAAAATGGTTTAAGATAGCCACTTACAAGCGAGAATGTTTATTGATAAAGAACTTGTCAGATTGACTATCCCCTTTTCAAATATTCATCATATAGTTAAGAACACTTTAATTTCGTCTCGTATCACATTTTTCGATCAATATTTTAACACAGAAGTACATTATTTGATTTCAAAAAATCAATTGATAATCAATACCTAACATCTAAAAGCTAAAAATACTAAGAGGATTCTAGAAACTTTGCGAAATTTCGACTATTTAACTATTTTTACTCTGTCGTGTTTTCCTTCAAATTGCGTTTATCGAAAACATTTACTTTGCTATATAAATGGAAAACATTATAGATTTAAAACTAAACTTATTTTTAAATCCAAATTTTGGTAAACGCAAAACTAACTTGTTATTTAATAAATAATTTAAAAAAAAAATTGTTGATAATAATCGGGAAAGTTTCAGATATACTGGCTGAGTAGGGTATTCCAGATTTTTGATCAACCTCTAGAAATCAAGTTTTTGATATCAATTTTGATTCTTCCGTTTTGGTTGGTTACTCCCATCGGAGCCCGACTCAGTATGGGCCTGGGAGAAGCCCAGGCTCTCCAATTTTCAAAGGTTTGAAATCTGCGGAAGGGGCTAAAATGAGTGACCCTATTTAGATTGATATTATTTCCTCGTTATTCATGAAATGCAATGAAAATAAGCTGCATATTAGTCGGCGACATTGAGAGGGGTCCTCGAGTAAAAAAAAATAACTGTTATGAAGACTCGATCGGATCGGGACCTGGTTACTCCCTTTGCAACCCTAACATTGCAACGTTTGGTAAATTAATACTTAAAATCACCAAAAACTCACTTTGATTCTTGTGACGCCATCCTGAAGCCTCTCATCATCCATAAACATAGGGCTACCCAAGGGGCGATCGGACAGAGCAGTCGTCGAGATGACAGTAGACAGGACATTGTGACACCCTGAAATCTGCGGGGGCGGTGGAGGGGTGTTTCTAGGGTCCATGGACTCGTCATCCGACAGTTCTCCTTCCCAGGACATCGGCCGTTCTACCTCTTCCGAGCAGCCATTCACCTCGACCATCCGCTGCTTTTTGGTCCTCAAGCTGACGTGAGGACCGTTGGCCACGACCTGTATATTAACCGTCACGTCATTTGCTGACTAAGTTTTAAATAGTTTTCGTTTAGTTCCAAACATTAAATAATTTAAAAGTTTAAGTTCATGATAAATTAAGATTTTAACTTAAAATTTCACCTTTTCGTTTTTCATAATTACAATTAGAGACCAAGTTTTCTATGCTTAATGTACATAGAATTTGGTCTACTAGTATAATGCGTACAATTTTACGACCATTCACATATTCTTGTGCACATAATAGCTCTAAATTAATATGTAAAATTTCAATTTGACCTTACAAATGCGTGCATTCATATCCAATACACTGTTAAATATAAAACTCTCAAAAATGAGTAATAGAATGTTCTCATTTTATTAAGAGATCAGTACAATTATTGTGAACAGAGACGAGGCGTAAGCCCTGACCACTACAACTCCCACCTGGTGGCGTTTGTCGAGGAACCTTACCTTGCTCATTATCAATCTACAAAATTCTCAAAATTAAATAGGTTAAAATTTTACATTTGAGATTGTATCTGTTCTCAAAATTCAATATTTCCGTTGCGCTTCACTACACAAAAACTTCAAATAGCTTTGACACCCATTCGCTACCGACGATCGCTTTAGCACAGTGGGATTACACCCCGTACTAGACTTAGCGTGGTCTTTTCATATCGGAAGTTCGAGCCCAAGCTGGATAACATGCATGATCTGAAATTCGAAAAAGGTATGCTCTTAAATTTGAGAACAATGTATTCGAAGCTACTATGAACCAAAGATTGCCTAAAAAATGACAACATTATTCTCAAAATTGAGAACCCATTATTGTTGTTGTCACGCGCCAGGCAGGAGGGGTGCAGTAGCTTCCTTTGGCACAAGACTTTGAATACCTGTGGAGAGTGAAAGTCTGACTTCTGCTACGAGAGGGCGCCACCTCCTCAATTGAGGCACAAAATGAGAATCCATTTTTAACAGTGTATGAATAAATTAAACAATCCTTTTAGGTAAAGGGGAAAAAACATTTCAAAACCATTTTTCAATGGGATATGTTTCAGATAATGTAACGCTCTTGTTTTCATTTTTCCGCGCACTGCGATTTCATTGGTTGTTTCGGTTTCACTCTCAAAAGACCGTCATAAATGAAAATAAACTTTTCTTTCTATGCAAGCTTTTTTTAACAAATGATTTGAACAACTAAGATCACAGCAAGGAGTTGGCATTTAAAAAAATTAATAATAAAATATTCTTGGAAAACTCATTTTCGAATACCCAAACAAAAGTAATTCCACACAACAAATGAAAACAAGACCGCTGGAGCTGTTGCCATTCACGACGTGAAACAACCCTATTATATTTAAAATGAGTCACACACCTGCATCACTTCAGCGTCGTCCTCATCTTCGTGGTCGTCTTTATGTGGGGGAGACGAGGCTGGCGGCGGAGGCGGCTGGCCACCACCTCCCGCCAGGTGGCGCTCGTCGAGGAACGTCACCTTATCCATTGTCATTGGTTGATGTGGTAATCCTTAGGAAACACACTTCAATTCGAATTCAATGTTTAAATTCTTGAGATTTCGATGTTTAATCCTAGGATCGGCGATTTGTCACTTAAACGAGATGTGTTTAGTATCAATTGATCGTAACAGAAGAGAAATATCTATAAATAAACTACAAAATAATGCCTCGTAGGAAGTATTCAAAAAACAAACGAATAAACAAGTAACAACGTCGAATAATTTTGCCTAAACATTTAAAATTGGCTAAAAATTAATAACATTCACAACTTTTCGATGAATTTTCAACTGTTTCACATTCAATTTGGGCAATGAAAGACCAATGCCAATTCGTAATTTCGTTGTGTGGATACTTCAGATCCCAGTCGTCAAGTGTATAGTTACAGTTCCCTGTGAAGTAGTCCTGAAAAGTTCTGATATCTGTGTCGGTGGCATTTGCCACCAGTGTAACTCCAGTAGGGCCAGTACAGAAAGCGAAGGTTGTGTTCGTAGAAAAATCCAGGGACATGCCAGTAATGAGCTTCACTACTTAGCACTGGGCTATCCTTCATTCTCGAAGTGGAGCAACAGGTTTTAATCTGAAAACAGAAATATCAAAATTAGCAAATCATAAATACCGGATCATTATATTAGGGGAGCCTCCCATCCTTTCATTACTCATGGTAAGTCTATTGAACAGTTTTTAATCCATTTGTGTACCATTAACACCCTCAATGCCATTAACACCTTCCTTAAGAGGGATTGTCAGTCCCATAGAGCTAATGCATTAGTTTTGAAATCACAACTTCCGCAGAAGTATTGCATTGCCATGTTAGCCCTTTTTCCCCATCCCCAGGTATGGGAATCAACATGTCATCGAAATGAAAGAAATTTGAAACGAAAATTTTATCAAGTCATTTAAATATATATTTTTGAAGTTTTAAAAGGCCAAAAATATACAGCAGATGACGACACTATTTTATAACTTAATCAATTAATAATTACATAACCGGATGTTATTTTCTTTTCAATTTTGTTTTAAATTGATGTTATGATGATTCCCGTACCTGGTGAAAATGGGATAACATGGCAAAGCAATTCTTTTGCAAAAGTTGTGATTTCAAAACTAATGCATTAGCTCTATGGGACTGATAGTCCCTTTTAACGAATAAACATGATAACTTTAAGACTTTTAACCGTTTTCCGTGTTGCTTAATTGTCTTACATAAATTTTTTAGTACTGTCTTATCTTTCCTTTATTTGAATAAACTTAAGCAAAAAGCTTATTCTTGCATGGCACATCATTATAAGACTTACATACGTAAAAAATTGGCTAGTTGACAAACTGAAAAGAGACAAAAAAATTGTCACATATACTTAAACATCGGAAGTGAACTGACGGTAGTGTTCGAATTCCTTTTCAATAATAATAAAATCAAACTTTTTTGTAATAATGCACACTACTCAGTTTTTGATTGTTTTTTTTTTCAAATGCTTTGAACTCATTTTTTAATGAATAATATATATTTACTCCAAATGTAAATAAGATATTGTTTAGGGCTTGAATACTGAATAGGCTGCAGAATTACCAAACTAAGTCTTAAGGACCTGAACTTTATAAATATCTTTTGCACGCATGGTGATTTATTTAGAAAGATTTTTATTCATTGTTTAAAGTATTTTCTGAGCAAAAGATGAAGAAAAAATCTCATTTCATTGCCCAACCTTAGTACAAGGTTCATGTAATAAAAAAAATGAATTAAAATCGATATATATAGAACAAATAACCAATGTGTTTCTTTCTGTAACTGGTTATTGTTCTGTAACTCTTTTACAAGAGATCCTCCTCCAAATAAATGACATGTTAACAATAAACAGCCTGGCAATCAAATTGCAACCCACATTTCAAAAACATCATAAAATTTGAGAGGAAACTGATTGCATTTACAAGTGTAGTGTAGTTAATTTCAAACTGAAATTGAAAAACAATCCTGACTTTAAATTGAGGTCATCTAATGGTTAACCTGTTTTGAAACTATGAGTAACACAGGTAGTGACAATATTTAGCTTTTTGATACTAGATTATTTATTAGAAACAGACAGAGAGTAAGAGAAAGACGATGTAATAATACAAATAGTCACCAATTTCAGTTCTTTTCGATTTTTTTTCTTTATTTATAATGAATTTATCTATGAACAACACTTCCATCAGCACAATCTATATTTAACTATTCTTATTTATATCTTTGGTTACAAAGGAACTAGAAACCCGTTTTCCAAACAGAAAAAGTAGTACACTCAAGTATAATATTGTTAGTCAGGGATCAATCTGCAGTCGCATTTGTCGCAAAATGCGACGAGTTGCACGAAAATGCGAAAAAAAAAAAATGTTGGCCGTCGCGAAAATGCGACGCCGTAATTTGGTGAAACTAAGCTTAAATTTCAATAAACAACAAGTTAAAATAACCGATTCTAATAATGAAAATAAAAATTTTAATCAAAATTAGAAGATGAATTCAGATTAGATTACACTGAGATGTCTTCAAATCTCGGCCAGCCAGTGCAACCTCCCATTAGAAGAGCAGTCCAATAATGCTTCCTGATTTACTTACTTTGCTGCCTAGTAATTTTAACGAAATCTACCGATGACGTCACATTGCATCAGAATGATTGACAGTTCTCTGGCTCTGCGTGATCAGTATCTCGTTACTTTTGTAGCTCCAGTTCAGGCCAAGTCTGACAACCAGAATATATTTTCTGATCAAGTGTCCGATTCACGGTATCCTTGAGTCGTGATCACAAGAACAGCTTGAATGTTAAAATACTTTTTTTGTTTACATTTGAACCTTTAAGAACCGAATTTTTCTAATTACGCCTGTACTGGGGTTTCTGATTTTAAACAATTTTTTTAGTGTTTTAAAAAAAGGACTTATACACGCTTTATATATTTAGATTTTATGTTGCTAGTAAATTTCTAGTCCTTAAATTTTTCTGGAAAAGTGTGTGAATTTTTTTCCTTACAAATGTATGAACCATGTTAATAAGGATATGTATTGAAAGACCAAAAGTTGGGGATTTCAAACAACCAAAAGTTGATTTCAATGCACCAAATGAACAGCAAAAACATGTTCACAGACAAATCTGATGATCCAACACCATATATAAAAGTAAATGTACTTATTTTAAAATTTTATAAAAAAATTAAGTACATTTAGTAGTGACTAGTGTTGTATTAATTATTTAAATTTGTCATGTCGTGATTCATAAAAAATATTAATGTATTGTTAAGCTATACTGCTAAACAGAATTAATTAACTGCTACACAAAGATTGATTTGTGTATAGATTCAAGTGATTTAATTGGCGTGACATTGATTTATAAGCAACTAATTTTTCTTTAGCATTTTGCTACAGCTTTCTTCGTCATTTTAGCATTTTTGCTAGCTTTTTTTTAACGCAGGTTGATCCCTGTTGTTAGTATGTATCTAATAAAATTATTAATTTGCAAAAATAACAAAATGCTGTCGCAAAAGGTATTGGGAACCCTCTGTAATGACATCAGGAAACGCTAGAATATATATATATTTTTTTATTTCAGATATTAATTTGATTGAGATTTTTTAAAATTATAATTCAATTTAAATCAAGCAATTTTAATTTTCCAATGAAAATTTTCTTTTAGGCAGACTGAGGTGGGTCTAATTTAAAATAAAACTGATTTATTTCCCCAACTACCAACTATTCAGTCATAAACACGTTGAAAACTGCATCAAATTCGAACCCCCTTTCCCCTACAGATTAATTTATTTTGAAGATAAATTGTATGCAAGTCAGGAACCCCAAAATTTCTTTGATTGTTCCATTACCTTGGTGACTCCTTCTTAATAGAAAGTAATGGAGTTTTTTAAAAAAAATTATATTTGGAAAATATTGAACAAATATACTATATATGCTAGCTTGTACATTGTCATACTAATTCACAAGTATTTAGGGTGGGGGAGTCAATTATGCGCCTACCGGGTTTATCCCAATCGGCATGACGCATCTACAGTGAAACTTATTAAAATTCAAACGATTTGGAAGTTTTCTTTTAGGAAAGATTTAAAAAAAAAAAACGACATTAAGAAGCTTAAAACAAGAATTACAAATAAAGTTGATTTTTTACTTTTCAGCCCAATGGCTAAGTATTTTTTTAGGAATATTTGTCATTCTTCTTTTCTACCTTGAAACTTTTTAACCCACAACAATAATTTCATTAAAAATTTTATTTCAAATAATAATATTTTTTATAACATTTACCATATATTTATGAATTCCCCATTTATTTGACTGATCTAACAGGAAAAAAAGTATTTAATTAAAAGGCGAGATAGTGTTAGTATTTGCCGATTCGAATTATTCTTGAAAAATGCTTTTTTAGACTTTAATAACAAGTATTTTTATTAAAAAGCAACCTCTGTTTACCCCATGTTTACGAGGTTCAGAAATTACCTTTAAAGAGACCCTACCTTTCGTTTATTTTTATCCGATGACGTCAATCAACTTTCGAATAATAACAAACTAAAACGCCAAGTTCCAACACAACACTAAAACAATCCTATCAGCTGATTACATTCCTCCTGCTACCTTTCTCTGCATTAAATAAAGGCATTTCAAACAATAAATATATTTAAAAGAAAAAAACTCCACAATAACATAAGCACCCAACCGGATATTACCGCACAGGCCGGACCGAAAAAAGAGACAGTGTCAACCCGCAGAACCGAAAAGCCAGGCGATGCATTCATTCGCACGTGGAGCGGCTACGTCATCCGTGACGACACCTGCACGCTGACCTTGGCATCGCGGCTGACCTTGCCGTACTGCTTGAACGCGGCGGCGGGGTTGCCGCAATGGCGGGATTTCGACCCCAGGAACGGACACATAGCCCACCTTTGGCGACAAAATGCGATTGTTTCTGCGAAAACCATCCGGAAACTTAGATAAATGAAATGTTAAGTACTTCTTTTCAAAGATTCTTGTATATTTACTTGTGAATACACGAAATTTAATTAAATCGGTCGTACTTATCATATTCAGAGCATTCGAAGCGTGTCTGTAAAAATCGTACGAGTCAAGAAGGGTATTTTTATTTGATAGCATATACCTTTTTTCGGTATGAATTAAAAAAAACTTGCAATCGTTAATTTTTTGTAAAGAACTTGGAAGTTATTCCAAAAATGACCGGTCATTGCAAAGAAGAAAAAAAATTGAAATCAAACAAAAAAGAATGCATTTCTTTATCAATGGACCCGTGTGTTGCCCTGGAACAGATAATACAACCACAACCAAAAGTGGCAACAGTGGGAATATTGAATAAAATGAAATTATCTTGTTATTTAAATGTAGATTAAATATTTAGTTTTTTTTATTTAAGTATTTAATTTTAAATATTTAATGAAATTTGCGATATTAGCATTGTCTAATTTTTGCTTCAAGATGATAAATCCCACTTGTTTGTGAGACTTACGGTTCGTTCTGCGAACGTGAGTGACGGGCGGATGGACAAAGACCTTTACAAGAAGCATCAACTTTTTTACGTTATAAAAGCAGTGTGTAGAAGCTAAAAAAACTGTAGGAGAACTGCGAATTTTTTTTACCTCGAATGGTTATGGTATTAGCTTTTTTTTTATGGGGACAATTTTCTTTTCTAATATTAATTTCTAAAAAAAATTGTGGGTTTATTATTTTGTTAAATTTGGACTTTAAATTGAATTATCTAATTATAAATGCTAATCGTTTCTATTAAAGAATTTTAATAAAATATATAAGCTAAAATTTTATTAAATGTATGTCCAACAAATTACAATTCAAAGAAAAACATCTAAACACCAAGACAAGTTCTCACACAAAAAAAATGGCAAAAAAGAAGAGAAATAAAAAGACATCAAGTTTAATAAAAGTAATAGAGCGATTAAACACCATTACATTCAGTTTTTTCATCAACCTTAGCTTAACACATTCTTATTATTTGTAAGAATTTGCTAAGTGAAAATAATATACTTTGAAGTTCAATAAATAACAATAAATGCTAATATAATCACAGTAAATTATCCACCTTAAGATAAACAAGAAATTTCAAAATAAATATTTCATTATCAATATTCAACAACTAACATGTGTTCCCAAAAGAGAAAGTAACTAACCAACTACTAATTCTTGAACAAGTTCAATCTATCAATTAACTACACAAAATCTTTATTTTTTTTTATTGCTTAACTTTTATTATTTTAACGTTAATCTTTTTTTTCATTATTTAACGATGCAAAAACTAATAGCACTACTTAAAAGAGTTTTCACGGCGCAACAGCCCATTAAAAGTTTTGGATCACTACCGCGACCACTCGAAGGCTAGCTTCTCTGCCATAAGCCAACCATCAACAAAAAATAAGTTTTACAGGGGCTAGTGGGAAGCAAGGGGAAAACTTGATCTTTCTTAACGAGACTAATAGTGAAATACAAGAAAATATTTATTTACTAAAGAAACTAGTTTTGAAAGTATTTGGTATCTGATATAATTGGGAGAAGCACAGAGTAGATTAAACACTGACGGAAAAAAATTCTAATGGTAAATATTAAGTCTAATTATTTGAATTCAAATTAAGCATTATTATGAGAACACTTATCTTCCAGTTTTTCTTGAAGTTAATATTTATCTCGCAATTTACATATATTAATAGTTTAATAAATTTTAGATAATTCAGCAGACAAAAATAGGCGGTCCTTTCTTCGTACATCAGTTAAGTAAAATAGCTGTAGGGTCGGAGAAAAAAATACTATCACGAACTTGGTAACCAGACGAAACTGTCGGTTCGCAAGGTGTCATTAAATTATTCAATTCTTTTATTCTAATAATACTTCCATAGAATAGGAATGGGGGGGGGGGGGGGATCGGCGAAGCGCGACAAAACGCATGCGCATCAGGTACCATCATGTAGGAGCTTCGCAAAAGTCCTTCAGGGTCACTGCCAAGGACGCAGTGCCAAGGTCAGATGAAGAGAAACATGGAAAAAGGAAGGAGAAATAATAAAAGCGCGAGGGAAAAATCGTCTCATAACAGTTGGCGGGTTGAATGAAACATTTGTGAAGTTTTTGCATCACGCAAAATGGGGAGATAGGTTCTTTTAAAATAGTCGTTGTTTCGTGTTCGAAGTTTTCGTGGTAGTGAATCGAGTTGTTTCATTACCATATTTTACAGACAGACGGCCCCAATGTTCAAAAACCCTTTTTGTAGAATCAACACCCTCCAAAACGTACCATTACATTTTCCTTTGCCAGTGTTTAACCTACTGTATTGTCTCTCAATTCTATCCATAACTTAGTTTCTTTAGTAAATATTTTCTTTTATTTCACTATTAGTCTCGTCAAGAATTCTATCAATTTTTCGCCGGTTGTGAATCAGTTTATTTCATTTTAAATTGCTAAATAGTTTTCCCCTTATATCTCACAAAGCCCCTGTAAAACTTATTTTTTGTTGAGGGTATGCTTATGCTTGCTTATGGCAGAGAAGCCAACCTTCGAGTGGTCGAGTTAGTGACCCAAGACTATTGTGGGGTGTTGGTTGCGCCCTGAAGACTCAGTTAAGTAGTGCTATTAGTTTTGCATAGTCGTTTTAGTTTTAAACAATACATATTTTGTGCACATAATTTATGTATTGAACTTGTTTAAAAAGGAATAGTTGGTTACTTTTCTGTTTTGGGAAAACATGTTAGTTGTTGAATATTCATAATGAAAATTTTATTTAGAAAAAGAATGTGTTAAGCCAAAGATTGATGAGAAAACAAAATATATTGGTGTTAAATGAATCAGCAAATTTCCCTGAACAAAGTTTCTTAAAAGTAATATATCCCTGCTAGTAAAAAATATTTTTTTTTCTAATAAAACACAAAGATTCATTTTATTTAGCTAAATATAGTTCAGGAACTCCAAAACTCAACGATGGAATTAAAATTTTTTGAAATAAATTTTAAAAATAATAATAAACTTAATGTACGCCCATAGACCTTTCCATACAAAAATAATTAACCTTCCACACCTTAAATTAAGGTTTATTTCTATTTATTTACATACGAAAAGCCTTTATAAAGGTTAGTTTGGGCAATAAGGATAAATTACTAGAAAATAGACTTTATGTCCCGACTTTTTTCCCCATTTTCAATCCTAACTAGGTACAAAACCAAATACGACTTCAAGCTGAAAGCATTATACACTACAGATATTTTCACCAATTTAAGATCACTCCATCCATAATCACTTACCAAGAGCATGTAAGTAACAACGCATCGTTTTTCCTGAAACACCCTAACGGAAAGGACGGCGCGAAAAGGGTTTAAAATCGGAAGTTCTCAGAGGGAGGGACTCCAGGGTGCGAGGGGCAAAGCAATTCTCAAGGACGGAGATGATGGATAGACTTTTAATAACACTTGCGCAAGAAGGGGGGGAAATGCCACTATTCTATGTTAGTGTCCCATTCGGTTGTTTTGCCCTTTCCCATGATTAAACTAAGTGTGTGTAACACTACACGACGTTCAATTACCACATGGTAAATCAATACATTTAAAGGTAATTATGTACCTTATAAGGAAATTTCAATAACTTTCAAACCTAAAAAGGTCTTTAGTAGATTCTCTTTGCACAAGCGCGATTTTGTCGAAAACCATATTATGACAATCAACAGGTTCTAGAAACTCATTCACTACATTTGAAGTCCGTAGCTCTTTTAGTTTAGCGGCTGTACAGTGGTTTTAGACAAACAGACGGATCAATGTTTAAAAAACCCTTTTCTAGAATCAGCATAATATCGTTATTCCACAAACCCATCTGTTTATAATGAGATATAGCTGATCTAATTAAGTTTAACTCTCGACTAACTTGAAAATGAGTCAAAACAAATAATTACTTCAAAAGTATAATGAATTTTTTTTCATATTTTGCTTTTAAACTACATTTCAGACAGACGACCAATATTCAAAAACCACTTTTTTGGAATCAGCTCCCTAAAAACTTGCCGTAAACACAAAATCTCCATTTCGGATTTTTGACCCAATCGCTATGCTTTCACTACCTTATATTTCATATTAGATAATTAAATTAAAAAGATGGAAAACACCAATGAACTACATCCTCTTGGTGTGTGGGATTGTTCCATGGATGTAGTGGACAACGCCTAAGCCCCACATGTAAAAAGCAAAATTGAATTATAGTGAGGGCTTCAAATTAATGTTAGCTTATAGGTGCATGCTCTTAAATCCGGCCCTGCAATAGAGTTTGGTTTTGCAGGATTAACGACGCTCTAGAGAGCTACACAGTAATAATTAATATCGTATGATATCATTTTTATCCGATCCTTTTATATCATGTCAACATTGCAATATCGTCATCAGAAATAAGAGTGACGATCCCATGGCTAAACCGTTTAAAGACTGATCAGCCTTACATTGCCCTTTATCTACGAAAAGCAAAAATGAAATAGTTTTTAAAAATGTTGGGGGAGGCATGATAGAATTAATCTGACTTTTGGAGAATAAATTGCATGACCTGTTATAAGGATCGACAAACTAGAAATATATGGTTAACTCATTTCGGTTAGGAAAATTTGTTCTTGCAGCAAATAACGACCTGGGTTATCAAACAACGTCTAGACCACATGTTTCATACATAACTAATTTCAAAAACACCAAGTAAAGGAACAGAATATAAAGATATTTCACATTAGTATTTCTAACCATCATCGCAGCCACTATAAATTATGAGTCGCATTGTGATGATACAACTGTTTAGCATTCACTTCAAAGTGAAGCACCGCCAAGCTAGTTAGCCGTCAGAAAAGTCAGAAAAACAGTGTTGTTTATTACCGCGTCGACATATCATAGAAGAAAACAAGTTACAGAAAACTCGGTGGCATGTTTCCAAAATAACACACGTCTGTTATTTATAATTCTTATTTTTATACTTTTCCTCGTTACTTTCTGCTCCCTCATCCCTTTCCAAGTTTTTCATGCAATATTTACTAATTCTCAGTAAGAGACGTGTAAACTATCCAAAAAATATTGCACTTTTTGCGAATTTTGCTATTACCAGTCGATAACGGAATTTATTTATGAATTGAAAGAAGCAAATTTTATACCAAAATATAAATTACGAAAATTTTATTAAAAAATATACTTCACTTTTTATGTTAGCGACATTTTGTTTATCAAAATAATTAACTCTTCATTACGCTTTTGCTAATTAAAAAATCCTAATAGAAAATTACACAAGTTAATTGCGTAGTTTAACAGTCACACACTTTTATGGTTATGGCATACTTAAATGCCAACGTGCACCTAAATCACCCAAAAATATACTCGTCAATTTTTTAATTACACTTTATTTCAAATATTCTGGCTATGTGCTCGGCCTAATATTTTAGCATACATTTTGAAAATGTAAAAATGGTAATACTTTTCTCTTTCTGTTTACGATACGAAACGGATAAGAATTAGATTCAGTTCTTGTGTTAATGAAACAACACTTTTGATCATTAAAATTAATAAAAAAAATCACGAAATATCTTATAAGCATTTATTTTTTTTAAAAATAACTTACTGCTTTTCATAGACATGCGTTCTAGGCTTCCACATCAGATGTTCATTAATTAGAATACGATCAAGTTAAGTACACTGAACTAACAATTACAGTCACACCAATTAATGCCCATAAGTCATCCCTCAGTTTAGGAACTAACACCTCGTAAGACTTTACCGAACTTGTTTAAAAAGAAAAACAACACATTCACAGATAAAATCAAAGCGTTGAGATAAGCAGCTATTCTTTGCAGACGTGACTGAAAGCATTCGACGTGTATTTTTCGCTTTAACGAGCCTAATGTCAAGAACAAATGCCATTTTCTAAGTTCTTTTACCCTCGAAATCCCTGGCCAGCCGCCACCTAAGGTTCCCTGAGCCTTTTTCTAAACAGCCTATGTCACCTTTATTCCTATTACGTGTTGAGGCTCCTTCTAAAGGATAGGGCAGTATTTTTGTGTCGTAAAAAAAGACGGCCGTTCTTAAAAAAGTTACGCACGGTTTACTTCGCTATTTGACATTTAGATGTTTCACTCCAGAATTGTATGCCCCTTTGCCTGAAAGAAACATAGCAGAAGGCGATATACTTTGGTTTGATTACACACAGGATATTCGAAGGGTTTTTGTTGTACAACTCACATTCTCCATAGTATAACTAAGATATATGGTCTAGTCTGTTCATCCTCGGTCTTTAAAGGTCGGAAATTCAATTAGACGAAGTCGCCAATGAACAGACCAGATCCTATATCTTAATTATACTTCGGATAATGCAAATTTTTACAACTAGACTCTCCATCGATAACCTGAGGCCCCTTGACTAATTTTCGTGGCCCTTGGCTTTTTTTAGCATATATCAAAATTAAAATTTTTCGAAATAAAACTCCCAAAATTATAAAGAAAAAAATTTTAAATGCTAATTTCTATATTGTATTTACTTAAAAAATCTAACGTTTATTTTTTCATAACTAAACTAATAAAAATTACTGATGTTTTAATGCAGTTTAATTTATCTTCGAAATACATACGTATACCTTTTTTTCCCCTCCCTTCTCAGAGCAATTTTCTAATTTATTTAAAATACCTTCAAACTTAGTGCGTAAATGGACCCTAATGAGGGGTCTTATCGTCTAGTAAGTTATGATGCATTTCTTGTTATGTATTTAAAAAGAAAAAAACTAGTTTTAAGTATTTAATACATTGTTTTTTGGAAAGAAATATGGCAACGTGTTTTTTTTATTTGCGACCTACACATAAAATGTTGAATATTTTTTCATAGAAATTATTTAAAATTTTTAATCGTCAATATTGTCAATTTATGGATTACCGAGGCTTGACATTATTAATTGAGGATTGATAAATGAGGATAAATGTGTATTACAACGCTCACCTCCCCCTAAAAAATGTGCGACCCGCAACAATATGAAAAGGGCTGCAACCATGGGAAACCTAGGGGATTGAAGTTTAGCAAACATGTTTCATGGGAACCGATAACTTTATATCAGCTTCAAGGTAGAAAAAATAAGGAGTATGCAGTAAGGTATTTATTTCTTATTAAACATAAAATTTACAACAGATGTGCATATGTAGGGTGATTCACTGGGAAGACCCACTTTGAAAATAACAATAGGCTTTTTTAATGGGCGAACAAATAACAGGGTTTGTTATTTCAAAAAAGTTGAGGGCCAAAGGGTTTTGTTGCTGCTTTTAACTCTCTGAGGTATAAGTAAATTGATTGAAGGGCAAACTTGCTTTCACTGCATGAGATTAAAATTTACATTTTTAACTGAAATATTAAAATCTTTAAACATTTTTAAAATTTCATTTATGTTACAGATAATTATAAATGACTCATACATACTTGAAATTTTAAACTTTAGTAAAATCATAAAATTTATAACAAAAATTAAGTTATTGCAGGAAAACCTGAGAGTCAGGTGACAGTTATATCTCTATCCCTCAGGAGGTTAAGTATACTGTATAAGCTTTTAACTAATCGATTTTCAACGAAAAGACAAATGCTGAGCTACGTTAAATCTCTGAAATGAAATGTTAAGTAATACCGTTTATATAAAAAATGAAAGAATAAGCAAAGAAAAAAATATTGAAATAAAGAAATAATGAAAAAGTTTCCAAAAAAGTCATAATTATGTTCATGGTCAAAGAACATGGTTAATATTTTTGTTTTAAATGAAAATAAATGAAAAAAAAAATACTTATTGGAAAAAAAAGTCAGTTCGACTTGTTCAATACGTAGATATAATTTCTTCCCTTGTAAATGTAAACTTTTTTTTACAAAATTCGAAAATATTGTTCCCTTTTGCCCATTTAAAAATCCCCCCCTTTTTTTTGCATAAACACTCAAGTTTACACTATGTTGGTGTATCTTATGCTTGGGGAATATTATTTCCTACTGTTTGGTAAATCTTAAGGTATTTCTATAAGATATTATATGAATAATATTTTACTCTTAACTAAAAATTACTACTCATGTGAAAATACTTATTGAGTTTACAATATGAAGCAAGTGAAATTAAAAACTAAAGCAACTTTACAGGAGCGTGGTAAAACATGGATGAATTTTGAACGAATACCACAGGTCTAGAAACTTTGTAACCATATAACAAATTGACAATACTTGCAGTGAAGAAAAATAAACTTCGACCAACTAAATTAATTTAGTTGGTATCTAGCAACTATCTTTGCGTTTACCGCAAAACGCGTTACCGCAAAACGCGTCCCGAGTGGACGTTATGCCGCAATTGACTGTAAATATTTCCGCTGAGGACCCACAGCCATGAATCACAAGTCATCCACGCCCTTTTTCCACCTTTGAACGCCGTCTCATCAGCAGTTGTGGGATTTTACTGGGAAAAGTCGGCTACCTTGCTGGAAACTGGTTGCTGGCGAGCGTCGCTACGCCATTTTTAAATATATCTTCCAGCATGTGCGTGCCACGATATGTTCCCTTTGTTTGTTTGGTTGTTTCATTTTGGGAATCGCGCCTTTTTCCTTGTTGCTCGCCGGGGAAGGTCGTTGGACTGACTAGCGATTTTCTCTTCCAAGTTCTTTTTTCTTCTTCCATTGCTGACTCGCCAGACTGCATGTCTTCTTGTAATCGGGCGACTAATAATGGAAGAAAGTGCAACGAGTTTTGGCATTTAAAATAGAATAAAAACATCGAGTACTTTTTTATGTCTCAAAAGTTTCGTCATATACCGTCTCTGGCAGAGCCTCACCGCCGAATAGGCACAGGCATATACTACTACTTGACTAGGGACCCCTTTTAAATTCGTAGTACCTTGGCATATACTACGAATTTAAAAGGGGTCCCTAGTCAAGTCTGGTCCAGTTAATAAATTTATGGATACGCTGACATTAATTTTATGAAGATTATATGTTTTATTACAATTTTTCACAATTTGAGCCCTATTGTTCAACTAACAGTTCATCGTAGGTCACAGAATATGAAGTAAATATGGGAATTACATAGTTATAATTAAAATATTAGTTAGAGGGGAGCCCTCGCATAAAAGGCTGGCTTCCCTTCAACCGAAATCTGAATGAGGTCTCTGGAATATTACTAAAAAATCAATAATTTAGGTATTCGTTACAGAAAACAAAATCAATGCTTAAAGAAAAAAAATTAAGATTCACGATACTTGAATTTGGGTATAACAGTTACAGATTGTGATTTAAATAGCAAATGTAAACTAGTTTCATTTTTAATACGAATTGATGGTTTCAATCAAACAGTAACAGATATACACCATTATAATGAATTAAGATGTATTTAATACCCTTTATAAGTAATTAAATTTTAAAATCTTTCAGTTACTCATTTTACCTTTGGAAATAGGTTTATCTGTATGTACTGCAAGACAATTGCGGGTTTTTTTCTGGGGGGGGGGAGGGGCTAAACCGAATGTAATCAACCCCCCGCACCAACTACCAGGGTATCTTTCTTTTCGCTAAAAACTTAGTCCCATCAAAAACGTAAATATTACATTTAAAATCTTCGCGACCATCGCAACAAGGCATGAAATAAAATTTGTGAAAAGCATTAAAAAACGAAAGACCGAAACTCAAATGACAATTCCTCCTTCCCCTGAACGACTAGAAGAAATACTGCGCAAAAAGTTAGTACACTAACTGTAAGCAGATCCAAAGTACAAAAAAAAAAAATGTTTTTTCTGCCTTTTCAAAACTAGGTGTAAGTCTTGCTTCTAAGGTAAGTACTAGTTCTAATGTGAGACAAGTATTAACAAAATAACTAACGTATTGTACGTCCGTAAAGAATCAAACCACAAAAAAAAAATCTGTCGTTGTACCTCTCTGAGAAAAGAATAGGTAAAAAAGCATATGCGTACCTAAAAAGGGCCTCGCAAACACCTAAAGCATGAATCACAGAGGGAAAGGAGTTAGACGTCAGGTGTGTTTATTTCAGTATGGTATGGGATTTTCCCTGTCTACATTGGTCTACATTTCGTATACGATCGTTTGGCGATGCATGCATAATTTAAGTTTAGATAGGAACTATTAAACTTATTTATCGTCGAACTGGCCACTCGGCATGGACAATCTCTAGAATTAGCAATTTAGCATCTTTCTAATAGTCTAACGTATAGAAAAGAGAGGAACAATACGTTATTGAAATTTAAAATAATCATAAAAATGCGTTTTGCAATTAAAAAATTATACATAATAATTTTGGAAAGCCTAAAAAATTCGCATTTTGATTAAAACTTGAAACATTTTTATATATCAGTACTGTAAATAAACACGCTGTTGATGGTTGCTTCTCTTAATCGCTTAAAAAATTAATATCAGAATAAATTTGAATTATTAAATCAAAATACAAAGGAACTTGAAAAAACTTTAACCAATTATGATCTCATTACATTTATATAAAGGTACCATAGAGGGTGATTAAGATGGATGGCAACCTCAAACATGCAATTTATATGGCTAACTTAATGCAATAAAAATTATACATAATAATTTTGGAAAGCCTAAAAAATTCGCATTTGATTAAAACTTTGAAACAATTTTTATAGTATCAGTATACTGTTTTTAAATAAACACACTGTTTGAGATTGCCCCCCCCCTGTCCATCTTAATCCCCCTAAAAAAATTAAATCACGCAAATGAATTTGAATTACTAAATCAAAATAACAAAGGATACTTGAAAAAAACTTTAACCAATATATGATCTCATTACATTTATATAAAGGTACCATAGAGGGTGATTAAGATGGACGGCAACCTCAAACATCGCAATTTTTTATGGCTTAACTTAAATTATACTATTTATTATGACCAATAAGTTTTAAATAAGATATTGGCATTCTTTTTATATCACGGCTTTTTTAGCGACAACTTTCAAAATGACTTGTTTTTTGTTATAAAATAAATGCAGCGGGTTTTTTTTTGAGATTGGCGTTTGTTTACTTTTAAAAAGTTTTTTTGGGAAGGATTATTTAATTCGCAACCAACTCCATCCCTTCCGTGTCCGAATTTCAGCCGGACACCTTAGAAATAAATTTTCAAATAAAGGGCCTATTTTAAAAGTGGACCAACCTCAATTTTAGGGAGAAAAACTATTATGACTATTTTAATAGATAGTAACAATTGAAATCGTATCGTTTGCAATATTACGATGAAATTTAATTTTTTTAAGACCAAAAATATATTTTATCATTTGAAATTAATATAATTTTTATTTCAGCTTCGAATTGAAAACTTTTAATGGATTTAGTTTCAGTTTCACCCTTTAGCAGATTTTAAATGAAGCCAGATCTATAGTTACTTAACTTTCAGAAAATCGAAAAGGAAATTTAACACAATGAAATTGCTTTTGAATATCTACTCTACATCCACCCAAGTATTTAAGATACAAACAAGTATTGACATGTAATTTAATGATAAGTTCAATCTTGAATCCGACCCTGTTTGATTATTACTATGTAGTATACATTATATACAAGGCTGTGTATTTTTTGTTACGCCCGGAATCGAACCTAGGGCGTTGTCAATCTATACCTGCATATCGGCAACTTGTGGCCCTTTGGCGATTTTTTTCTGGCCCACTACTCTTTTCAAAAGTACAAAATTAAAAGTTTCTTTAAACCCCATCCCTCCAAAAAAAATCTTTAAAAAACCAAAAACAACTTTTTATAAATGTTTCAAACAAAAACAAACCTTTTTTTGTATTTATTTTGCTGGTGGATGTTACTTAAATAACTAGTTATCACAATTAAAGATAAATGAAAGGGACAGAAGTGAATTATGAATCATGATTTGCATTTTTTAAGCTTATTTCAATGGTGTGTCAAAACTGTTTAATAATCAAAATAAGGAATAATCAAAATTATGTTTGACCTATTTGGGTAATGCTTTTTAATAACTTTCTAATGATGAATTCAATTCTGAATTTAAATATTTCCTTCAAATAAGTGGTTATCAATTAAGGATCTTATTTTCGAATTATTTGTAGAGCGATCGATATATTTTATTTAAAAAAAGCAAAGGACCATTATGACTTTTGGCCTATTCCCTATTTTTAGTTCTAATGAATTGAAAAAAAGTAGGTATTGACATGGTAAAGATGCCAGTCGGTCCGTTTGTACTACTCTTCCGAATTCGGTTCTGTCGGTTCAATTTTGAAAACTCTTTATTTATTAGAAATGTATGCCATCAAAGACGCCTTTTGTATGCCTTTTGTCCACCTGTATGCAGTCCGGGCGGACATATGTCTACCTGTCTGTCTACGGACATCCCATAAAAATATCATTGAAATTTAATTTTTAGCCTGCGTCATTTTTTTAAACTTTCAATTACCTCATATGAAATAAAAGATAATGAAAGTATTGCGATGGGGTCGAAAATCCAAAATGGAGATTTTGTGTTTTCCTTATCGCCTTATAAGGGTGAAAAATTAGCTTTAAATGTGTGCATTGATTTATTGAGCCTTAATTGAAAGTCGTGTACACTCTCAAAACAAACGAGTGGTTTTAACTAAGTCTGAGTTAATTTCCACTCCTTTCCGGTGCCGAAAATGCACTTCCCCTATAGGAGTGGATTTCACTCTTGTTTTAAGAGTGTACTGTTACACACCCTAAGTTTTTAATTCAAAAGTATTTAAAACAAGATCTGAACAAGAATAGCCTATTTTCCTGTTATTTTAATATACATTCAAATTCTTATAGTACGGATTGGTAGACAGACGAAAAAAAAATAGTATAATCGATAGCATATGATGTCCTATCTTTCAAACAAATATATATTTTCAAATTAAACAGTTAAAACTAGGTTAAAACAGACCGTCATAGGACAGACGGGTGGAAAAGCGCACAGACCGACGGACGAGAAGTATAAAAGATTGATATCTGATGCCATACCTTTCTAACAAAACAAAAAAATAATAATTAAAAACGGACTTTAAGAGCAGAATTTTGAAGTGGACAGACGGAAATCACTACAATATCAATACCGATTTTCGATTTTCTTTAAAAAATTTATTTCAAATTTAAAAAAAAATGGATCGTCGTGTGCCGCTTTCTTAATACGAATCAAAGAATCACGTTGTGCTATATTCTGACGTCATTTCAAACTGATTTACAAAATAAAAAAAAATTCCTTCAAATATTCATCTATAATAATAAAAGAAAGAGTCTGTCTGTGTGTCTGTTTGTAATTGGATCGTAAAAGACCTACTTATACTGCCCTCAGAAATTCGACAATTTTAAGATAGATTCCCTTTAATACTAACGTGTGCACCTGAGGCTTAGTTTTTTCATATTTGTTCCATTTTTAGAAAAAATTCGAATTTTCTGAAAAAAATACACCACTTTCGCTCAAATCCGATCATTTTTTCTCTTTCCTGATGCCATCGGCTGAAAAAATTAAATAAAACTTAACGAAAACATTTAAAATTAAAAATGTTTATTTTATTCTTTTGCCATTACTTTCAGAAATTAAATTCATTATTTGAAAAATAATTGACATGTTTCAAGTGGCGTAATTCCGCCAGTCTTCATTCCCGGATTTTATTGTGGGTTTATTTGATGATTTTTTCATTGATTTTTCAGTTGACTGCATGTATGCATATTTAAGCAATAAATATATAGTTAAGCTATTACTGGAACTATGATGGTTAATAAAGGCCATCGCACTAGAGCTATTAGTGTTTTATGTCTTTATTTTTTCGCCAAATACGTTGCCAAACTCAGCAAATTATTAACTAAAATTCGCCAAACAGGCAATTTCTTTTATAAATAATTTATAAGCTGGTCGGTTGTTCGAAGGTCATTGTGTTAGAGCTGTATAATGGGTGTGGGTAGCTATATCTATTTTCTCGCCAAATTATTTCCCAAAACGCGCCAAATGAGCTAAAAGGTTTTATGTATTTATGAGGGAATTGTGATGACATTTATGAGTGCATTTTATAGCGTATTTTTCATTTTGGAATTTTAAGGCAATGAAACGGGATTTTATAATTTATAACGAGCGGAAACAATAATAAGTTTATGATCCTATAACAGGGTATATGGTACACATATTTGGAATCTATTTGATATTTTTTTATTCCGTGCGAAGAACGGGTATAAATTTGCTAGTTTTAAATAAAGTTTCACACATATGCGATTGTTGATGTGGCAATGAAAAAAACAAAGGAAAATCTAAACGTTCTTAGAAAACCCCACAGCTTAACCTGCTACCAAAAGAAGCTTCTTGTTAATGACTGTCATTAAGGAGATTTTTAAGCAATAGGAAGATGAAGAATGCGGTCGCATTTCGCTGCCAGATACGAATTTGAAAGATGATTTAGAACAAAAGATTCATTGGTGGTCGCCATTTTCTTATACCAAAGTACACGTGACGAATTGGGTCACCAAATCCTAAATTATTATGGTACATCAACAAATTTACTCTTACGAAAGTTTTATAACAGACTGTTAAAAATTAATGATTTTTTCTTAATAAAATAAGAAGCAACTAAGGTGTAAAAACAACAGGTCTTAAGCGAACTTCGCTTAAAACTTATTAATTTTGCAGTTATAAAATTTTTTTCACTGTGGTGACGGAAAACTCATTGGGCTTGTTTCAACACTTTGTCAAAGAAAACAACTAATGAAATTGCAGTTCGGAGCACGTTATAAATAACGTTATAAATAACCGATGAGCTTGTTTCAACACTTTGTCAAAGAAAACAAAACCAATGAAATCGCAACAAGGAGAGCGTGACATCATAAGAAATATTCCCATTATGTCATTTCTGTGCACAAAATAGTATTTTTTCTAAACTAATAGCGATAATAAAATTAACATAATTTTTTTTTAATATTTTGTGAATACATATTTGGATATTATATTACATTTCCAAATAATACATTATAGCAAATAAATTTTAATTTTAAATAAAACGGAGATATCTACTTGGGAAGACACAGGTTAAAAAGTTTGTTTGGAAATGCAATTTAAAAAACTAAAATTCTAAAAAGAATACATATTCCTATCTGTTCTATTTCATTGAAATAATTGAATATCAATTAGACCGGTCATTTATCATTTTCCACACAAGTATTGAATTGTATCACCTCCCATTCTAATTATATCACGGTTGCAGAATGAAAAGAACAATACGCTTTTAAACAAGGAATTTTAATTAATATGCATTGTTAAAACTTTTACTTATATATCCATCACCTTGGCCCAATTATTAAAGGTGGATTCAGCTAGCATTTTTAGAAAATTATTTGTCCTCTAGAAAATACTATATGATAAATTTCAAAAGCTAATTGAAATATTTAATTCCCTATTTACTGTATCGCTTGAGCAAGTATTTATTGATTTTAATACTTCATGATTTTAGAAGAACATAATTAATTTTTTAGTACCTTACAATTACAAAATAAAGATTACTTTCAACCTAATAAACTTTATTTGGTCTCATAAAAGCACAAACACTTAAGTCAAATGCTAATTCTTTTTCAAGTTTTTCTTAAATTTTATTTATTGAAACTTGCAATACAGATAGGATAATAACTTTTTTTAGCAATAAAATTGTCAAACTTTTAATTCCAGAAGCAATGCATGCTAATTAGATTATCAGAGCAAAATTGCAATTTCCGGACTTTTTAATGAATAGCATCAGTAATATCTTTTTTTCTTGATTGATGTTTGTTTAAGGTACAGATGTAAAATGTTAGTGATCGTGCATAGGCGTAATTACTTCGAACTGAGCGAAAACACATCGATCGCTTCGACCACCGCGCTATGCACGAACCCTTACATAATATTTTCTTATAGTTACAAGACTAAGTAAATTTTTTAAGGAAAACCCAAGTAAGGCCTTTTTTTTATTAATATTTCCTCACAGATATGGATCCAGCCAGACGTCTCTGTGCTCTTTTCTCTTCAGTCAGACCAGGGGTGCAGAAAATGTTTTTACTCCCAACATTTCCCCCAATCCGTGTGAAAATTTCCCCCAAAATTTTACTATATGTTATAGACTTAACATAAATTCTGTATTACCTTAGGTATAGAAAATTTTACGATATACAGGGATGTTAGTGCTTGTTGACAAAAAAGCTGAAATCCAAACCAAATGCTTGGTTTGAAAAACGAAAAAAGCTGAACTAAGCGTGACCAAAAAATTTAAATTTTAACAATTATCACGACAAGATAAATTTTAAATAATTATATAATACTACTAAATGTACTTTTAATATCTTTTTAAATACTTTAAGTACCTTTTCTTTTATTTATGGTGTTTGGGGAGGGGGTCATATTCATCAGATTTATCTATGAACATGTTTTGCTGTTCATTAATTTGGTATATTACTTTCAAGTTTTGGCCGCTTGGCAGTTTCATAAGGCTGGAAATTCGGGCACCAGGTTTTGCAAAAAAAAAAAAATAATAATCTTAACTGCCTTTTTGGGATTGAAATCCTCAACTTTTGGTTTTATTTGTTAAGAAAAAAAATTCAAGCACTTTTCCAGAAAAATTAAAGGACTAGAAATTTACAAGCAACATAAAACCTAAATATGTATGTAACCTATACTGGCTGGCCAAGATTTGAAGACATCTTTAGTGTAACCTAATCTTAATTCATCTTCCCATTTTGATTGAAATTTTTATCTTCATTACTAAAATCTGTTATTTTAACCTGTAGTTTATTGAAATTTAAGTTTAGTTTCACCTAATTACGGGCACCGTAAAAATGGTACGGTGTGAAGAAGTAAAAATCGTTTTAAAAAAAGTGCATCGCAGTTGTAGCGAATGGGTTAATTATTTTTATCGCTTATTCGGTGAATTTGCATCGCAAATTACGATGCGATACCACTTTAATCGAACCCTGGTTTCGACCATGTGTACAGTAGCGGGCGATGGCTACGCTATTTGACACAGGGGGGGGGGGGCGGCGTACGGATGCGATCAACGCCTGATGACATGCTGAATTTAGGAGACAAAAGCGGTACGCTATTTTGGTTTGTTAGAACAAAGAAGTAAATTAACTGTAGGTTTTAAAACAGACAACGAACGACTGGTCAGGGAATTTTGTAATACATTGTTAAAATCGAAAACAATTGAAGATTTTCCACAAAATTTCCCCAGATGGCTAAAATTTCCCCCGATCTAGGATCGCCGGATCGGACATATTCTGCATCCCTGAGTCAGACAGAACGTGAAACTGCTCCGCAAATTTGTCTGTTCTTTAGAAAAAAAAAGGTATTTCTTTTTGAGGAAGTAAGTCATCTTGAAGTCACACAGATCTCGACTTTACGAACTGCCCTGTTACGAAGGTTATCAAGGGTGTTTAAAGTAGACTTCTTGTCGTTCCGCCCAAAGTAAAGGCGAATCCACTGTTTGCCCAGTAATAAAGTAAGGTAAAAAAAAAAACCTTAATAGCCCGACGGCGCCTTTGAAAACCCCTTCAGAATCGCCACGCCTTTGCCAAGTCAGAAGCGTTTAATCAAACACAAACTTCCAGGACAAGCCGGACCGGACCCTCCAGCCTCGAAAAGACTTTCTTCTGTATAAAAACACGGAAGGAATCTAATTATAATTAAATGGCATGAGTCATCAAACAAAATCAAGAAATGTAAATCCGATCAATCAATAGTCCAGACGATTGATCTGACCGCGGGTCGAAGAAAAAAGAAGTGGGCTGAGATCTGGAAACTTCGTTTGAACGAACTTCAACAAATAAAATATCCACTCGATCACTTTTTATTCTGTCCGTATATACCAGTGGTCGGCTACCTTTTTCATTAAAAGGACAAAATGTTGGCTTTTAGGAAATTTTGAGGACGTTCGAGCCTCACCAATTTGTTTCGGGGGACGGAGAGGGAGGGGAGAGGAGAATAAGAGAGAGAGAGAAGCGTTAAAATACTTAATCAATTAATTGAAAATTGAACTGGTTTTTAAATGTGTTACTTTTTGGGCTTTAAGATTTTTTTTATAATTTTGGGTTCTTGAAAACTGAGAGGGATGATAAAAAATCGTCAAAGGTTGCCGCACAGTGTGGCAGAATCACGATTTAGCTGGCAAAAAAAAATCAAAAAATGAAATGAAGCATTCAGCTGCGAATCCTTTATAAATATAAATAATATAGTTCGGGGCACCTGGTGTTATAACTTATTCTCGGTTTGACCACCACCACCACGAACAAAGCACTTTGTGTTGAGTTTTAATCAAGTGAAGTACTTTCGCAAATTGGTCTCTACTTTTTCAGCTTGTTTTGCGATAAAGTCTTTTTTAAATTTAAAAAAAAAAAAAGATGGATCCTGAAACCTCAGGTATGATATTGACAATATAAACTGTTTTTCTAAAGTTTATGTAAGTTAAAATTAAATTAAAAAAGTTCTAATTGTAGCTAAGAATTTTTTTTTTCTTGTTAATTTATTTTCTCTTAGTGTAAAAGTAAACTTCCCCGCGGCGATGTTTGCAGGAACTTGTAGTGCATACTTCATATATTGCTATCCAACAAAAATATGTTGCGCATGTTTGCGCCATTTTGATTTATTCACTTTTTTATATGGCTCCAAAAATTAAAAAAAAAACACACATTTAAATAGCTTTTTGTTTAAAATACATTAAACTGGAAATTTCTTTTGTGAAAATTCTGGTTAAATATTTCTAATTATAAAATATCAGGAAAACCTCATGCAACTTGATTTTTGTCCGTAACTAGTGGAGTTGTGACGATGTCTCAGAAACTGCCTCACCATTCTCAAAAAAAGCTTGGATCTAGTGGGAAATCTATAGTGAATTTTTTTAATTGATGTGTAAAATGAGTTCATCAGGCTTTCTTTCAACTTATACGATATATATGTCTTAGTCTTCATAATGTTGGAATGAAAGCATAATGTAACTTCTTGAGATTTTTTTATTAATTTTTTGTTTCTTAAGCGAGTCTCGAAGATTGGTGTATTGTATCTTTTTTTGCAGAATTACGTTCAAAAGAACTTGTTTTAAAAAGAATGGAATTATATAATTTAATGAGAGAGAATCTTTGTATAAAACCCTATACGAAAAATTAGGTTTTTTATCAGAAAATCATAATAAGTGTACAAATGGCCCGGATAGTGAATCAAGCGATTTAAATAAAACTCTTTCGCATTTTACAACGCCGCGTCTCATAGAAAACTGATTAAAAAAAGTAAGAATTCTTATTTAAAGCAAAATAATTGCTAAAAATAAATTTAAAGTGTACTTATTTATTCATAATTAACTATTTTACATTAAATACAACCAACAAAATTTTAATAAATCACTCCAGTGAACTAATGCCAGCTAATTTGGTATCTTGCCACACTGTGCGCCGTTTCCGATGGAGGGTCGATACACACCGTCCTGTGGTTCAACAGCTTTGATACTAGTATTTGTTTTGCAACCTGTTAGCATCACAAAAAAAGTAAGTAGTCCCTAACAAACACAGTTGTGTCCATAAAAAAAAATCCACGTTAATAACTGGCATCAAAATAGCATTCAGTGCAATGGCTTAAAGTTCGAATTTACAATAGGCGTCTATGTGGAGATGTAAAATTTAAATTGTGTATCGAATTAACAAACCTAATCAATCTAAGAGAAACTTAACAGGCAAAAATACATTTAAAAAAAATCAATAGAATCTTAAACACAAAAACTTAAAAAAAAAAACGACAACGCTTCGGTAGCTTTTAATAAGTTATGCCGTAAACATAATAAAAAATAATGTTAATAAAAAACAACTAATGGTCCAAATCTTTCTTCGAAATACGTAGGCGAAAATTGCCTTGCAGGCAGGTGGCGTGTGAAAGAACCAATTAGCTCGTCTCGTCTCAAGTCAATTAAATCATCTTTGGCAAGAATGCTAAAAAGCTTCATGCACAAGCGCCAATTAGTTTAACATTTTATTTCGAACTCGTCAAGCGTGAGAAATTCAATGGGGAGGGGTTGTATCACCTGCGATTTATTCGAAGATAATATAATGTTTTGATTTAAAATACTAGGGGGCTCCGCCCCCTGCTCGCTATAGCTCGCCAAACCCCGGAATTGCACATTATTCAAGTGTGCAAAGTTTATTTTATTCGCATCTATAAGAATACATTTTTCAGGATAAACAAAAAAATAAAACTCTTTTACTGTGGTGTTTTGCTGCGAACGAATAATAAAAATTAAAAAAAAACAACGAGAGATTAAATAAAAAAAAGAAAGCCATCTGCCAGCTGAAGAAGAAAAAAGTTGAAAGAACAACGCGATATTTTTCATCGGTTCTGAAAATTAAAAAAAAAAATGTTTTATAAAAAAAGGGAAATTTTGTGATTCCACTTAAGCAGAATTAAATAAAATAATTTTGCTATAAAATAATTTTGGTATAAAAAATGTTCGTTTATTGAAAATGTTTATTAGAGTAATTGTTATGTTAAATGTTAATTTAAAATAGTTTTGTCATAATTTTTTTACTATCTTTTTTACATAATTTTAATCTATAAACCTTCTATCTTGCTATAATATATTTTAAGATCAAATCATTCTAAAAAAAAAATCTGTAAACCTTTTCTACATATAAACACAAAACCAATGTAAAAAGAACAAGTTAAAGAACTGTTCTTTTTAAAAAAACAGAAAAGAGAGCAACTGTTCTTTAAAAAGAACGTAACAAAATCACATATTTATGATCTTTTTCTGTGGCCGTTTTGCAGAAAAGGAATAAGTTTTTTTTGTGGCTGACTTATTGTAATTTTTAATTAAAAAACTAATTGGAAATTTGAAAAAAAAGGGTTGAGGCATAAGGGAGATACACCTTCCCAAAAAAATTTGGACTTCTGACATCAATATTTCATCATGTTATGGCTCCGGACACTTTAAAAGAGCTTACTTTTTTTAATATAGAGAGATTGCAGCATTAAGATGAAAAATATTTTATTTGATAATTTTTTTAGCTATTTTGTGTGGTGGAAGTCGGTAAAGAGGTAGTACATCTAAATAGTTTATCTGTATCAAACTTGAAAATCATATACCAGTAACTGAAAACTAGTCATTTCAAATTATAGAAAAGGCTAATAGACTCCAGTACACCTGAAATAATTTCAAATAAAGTAAAAACGACATAAAATTTATCGTTTAATGAAAAAAAACCAGGTATGTGTACTTTGCAGCATATGTGTACAGTATTGAATAATGGAATATCACTAGAAATGGTTAAAACTACAAACATGTATAAAAGCAGTCTCGACGTTATTTGATCCCAATGCGGTAAAAATTAGTGGTTTGGTTGTGTGAGTGAAGAGTAGATATTTAAAATTTTTGCAATTCGAGCTGTGCAATGAATCATTTGAAGCGTTTAGTTGCTAAACTCACAATCTCTAAAGTAAAACTCAGATGTGTGGAATAGTGGCGACTTAGTCAAATTGAATTTACGATTATCAAAAGTCGCCAATAAACGGCCCCTACAAGCTACACTTGTCCGTACACCTAATTTGTCTGCTTGGAGTATCTATACACATAATTTTTTACATACGCTAGTTATCTATGATAATAATGAATAGGATAGAATGGAAAAATAACATTGAGTCTTTAAAAAGCGGGTATTTCTTATTCGCATAATATAATTTTCGGAAGTTTGACCTTTTACATTTTAAAAACACCCAAGCCCATAAAAATTCCACTAAACAACCTATTAAGATAAACATTAAGCATAATAATCCTTTTGAAAGGCAACGATAAACGGAAACATTTAGCTCTTCCCCTTCTTTTCACAAACAACACTATTTTACATAACAATTGAGCCCAAAAGTCTTTATTCCTCGTTTCTGTGAATGGCAGAGGTCAGGGCATATAGCGTTCATATTTGTTGTTCCTGTTATGGCAATATGACTTCCTTCCAGTTGACATTTTTAAACTAACAGCTTTATATGCAAAAGTATGACTTTTTGAACTTCTGGTAGAAACATTAAAAAAAACCTACAACTAAATATTAAATTATCATTATCGTACAAAGCTGTTAATAATGAGAAATTGCTTAGCAAATTAACTTTATAGTTTCGACGTACCATGAAAGATATCAAATAACTACTTCAAAAGTATAATGAATTTTTTTTTAATATTTTACTTTCAAATTGTATTTGCGATAATATTAAAAAAAGGTAATATGTCTAGTAGTTCTATATAACAAAAACAAGTGAGATAACATAATATGAAACACATAGTACAAAAATCGAAAATGTTAAACAGCAATTATACACTATCTCAGGGGTTCCCAACCTTTTGCACCTGCGTACCACTTGACTTTTGGAGAAATTTTGGCGTACCACCAAACCAAAATATACTTTAATAAGCGTACTATAATATTTACTCTTCTAAAAGTGTTCAAAGGCTTTTGAATTAAATTCCCGAGAAAACTTCATATTTAATGGTTGGTATTTGTTTATTTATAACATGCTTAAAATAAAGGATAAATAAAAAGATTAAAATAGTAATAATTTTCCGTTTTATTTATCACCCATCGGTATAAAAAAATACAAATAAAAAATTACAAACTCAGCAAAAAATTAATCATCATATAAAATATATACATTTATAGTCTTTAACGCAAAACTTGTTGTTGTTGGCCTGTGATTAAAATATCAACATAAGGAGCAATGGAACTTATCTTCACTTTTAAGTCTTCTTCAACCCTTATTCTGCTTTTATGTGTAATTTTTATGTACAAGAGTTCAGAAAATCCACTCTCACACAAGTAACTAATAACAAAAGACATCCAAAATAGTAGCATCATGTTGCTCACGTCACTCACGCGTACCGCCTGCAATTTTCCCGCGTACCACCGGTTGGGAACCCCCTGCACTATCTAACTAAATAAAATACAAATTTAAATTTGGAAATAAATCGCTGAGGGGCAAACCCTGCTGTTAAATACACAAAAACTTGGTTGTTTAAAGCCCTATTTACACGAATCAATGAAGCGTTCAGCGTAAACAAGTAAATTGCCCATTGTTATGAAAATAAGGCACTTGGCCCTATTTATAAACATCCACTTTAAAGAAGTGGTAACAAGATATGGGTTCAAAGAAAGTAAAGAACAAATGTTTAGATTGACAAAAAAAAAGACGCACCTTTTGGCATTTTATTAAAATCAAGTAAACCCATCTTTAATTGAATTTGAATTTTATGTAACTTGCATAATTTTTACATAAATATAAAAAGAAGAAACCCATTCCCTTTTATAACCAATTTGTTAAGTTCGAAACCAGAAAGTGCTTTCATTAGACAAAAGGACATCGAATAATTTTGTTATTGGATTCAATAAAATTCGTTACTAACTATTTTAATGTAAGGAACATATTTTAACTTCTGCTGTTCATTTAAGTTCTTTCACATATTACAATGGAAAACTTCAGTTTAAACTTTTTTTTAATGCGTTTGCATTTTTAATATTATTTAGGAAATGAATGCAGCCAGATTCATGAATTTCATACGAATTTTAATGCATCATCATTTTAGGATATTTTTCTCTGCAGAAAAAGAAAGCAAAATTTATATTTAAAAGAAAAGGCAGTAGCGAACAATTCGATCTCATTTTCTAGAATTTTCAAGGAACAGGTTTGGGTGGACTTTGTCATTCAATTTTTCATTTTTATTGTTAATAGTTGCGGTTAACCGCAAGCAATTCAGAAGAATCTATGCATCTTTTTTTTTACACAAGAAATGTTACAATGTAGTCCGTCTCAAAAGTCCTGACTCCTCTTCGGAAAATGCAGGATACAATGGTCGAAGGCTTTTAAATAAATGAAAAGGCAACATTGCATTGTAATCGTGCTGCTGTTGTTGTTTCTAATACCACTCGGTAACCGAGCCCGGGGTAGAGAACTATCCGATTTTAAGGCGAAGTGGGGAGGCTTCCGTTTTTTTTATTGGGCGCCACAAGGGAGGAAGTCCGACTTTTGCTCGTCAGCATGACACATCCGTTTTACAGGAAGGTCCCTTTCACACATCCATTCTCACTCACATATCGAAATTTTGATCCAGATCACAGGCCGATAACCCTCTGATCTGGTACCCCCAGAGGTATTAATTTGGTATGGGAACATGGAGGACTTTGTGACCACGACATATTTAACGTGCCTCAGTCACCATTAGCAACACGGCGGTCTTTAACCGAATACAAGCGCCGACCCTGCAACCATCAGAATTGCAGGCACCGCCCAGGACAGAACCCACAACCCTTCCGATGCTGAGCTACCGCGGCTGTAATCGTAAAGACTATAAGCACGGCCCTTCCAAAGAATGGCTAAGGCTAAGACAGAACCTCGAAAGGTATCATTAGTGGAATGACTTAATCCACCGCGCCATCTAGCTCTAGTACGACGATGTCAAAAACCAACCCCACTCCGCCGTACTTAGTCCACGGCCCCCGGACCGCAGCTAGGGTTGGCGGGAGGGAAGGGTGCCGTAGATGTAGCGAGTGGCCGGTGGAACGACCTGCCCCGCGGGCCACATACCGCTACCTGAGGAGGAGGCCCACTCGTCTGATGCAGCAACGAGAAAGTGGAAGGCACGACCGATGGTGGGGTAAAAAAAAAAGCAGGGTTTGTTGTTGAATAAAATGTCGATAGTGTGGGTATCTATATGGTATATATCGAGTATGAATGAATATCTATAATAGTAAAAGAAAGAGTCTGTGTGTGTGTGTTTGTATTCGGATCGTAAAAGACCTACTTATACTGCCCTCAGAAATTCGAAATTTTTAAGATAGATTCCCTTTAATACTAACGTGTGCACCTGAGGCTTAGTTTTTTCATATTTGTTCCATTTTTAGAGAAAATTCGAATTTTCTGAAAAAAGTACACCACTTTCGCTCAAATCCGATCATTTTTTCTCTTTCCTGATGCCATCGGCTGAAAAAATTAAATAAAACTTTTAACGAAAACATTTAAAATTCAAAATGTTTATTTTATTCTTTTGCCATTACTTTCAGAAACTAAATTCATTATTTGAAAAATAATTGACATGTTTCAAGTGACGTAATTCCGCCAGTCTTCATTCCCGGATTTTATTGTGGGTTTATTTGATGATTTTTTCATTGATTTTTCTGTTGACTGCATGTATGCATATTTAAGCAATAAATGTATATAGTTAAGGTATTACTGAACTATGATGGTTAATAAAAGCCATCGCACTAGAGCTATTAGTGTTTTATGTCTTTATTTTTTCGCCAAATACGTTGCCAATCTCGCCAACTTATTAACTAAAATTCGCCAAATAGGCAATTTCTTTTATAAATAATTTATAAGCTGGTCGGTTGTTCGAAGGTCATTGTGTTAGAGCTGTATAATGGGTGTGTTTGTAGCTATATCTATTTTCTCGCCAAATTATTTCCCAAAACGCGCCAAATAAGCTAAAAGGTTTTATGTATTTATGAGGGAATTGTGATGACATTTATAAGTGCATTTTATAGCTTATTTTTCATTTTGGAATTTTATTGCAATGAAACGGGATTTTATACTTTATAACGAGCGGGAACAATAACATAAGTTTATGATCCTATAACAGGTTATATGGTAAACATATTTGGAACGATTTGATATTTTTTTAATCCGTGCGAAGAACGGGTATAAATTTTCTAGTATATAATATATGCAATATATCGTCAAATGGGGTACTGTAGCAACGAGAGTTGAGAAAGTGGAAGGCTCGACCAATGGTGGGTTAAAAAAAAGCAGGGTTTGTTTTTAAAGTGATATAGCGCCTAGAGTGATAAAGCGCTAGAGTGGGTATCCTTAGGGAATATGAGTACCCAACGCAATTTTTAAGGGCGGCGCGGCGTCGGGACTTTGGAGTATATTTAACGTGTACTTCCTCAACACGCGGTATTATTCGTCGGACTTTTTGCCTACACAAACCGTGTATAGGTCGACAATTACAGCAGTTTCGCCATGCGAGGTCCCGTATCTGGGACCTTTGCAATCATTCAAGGCTAGTGCCTTACCGACTATGCTCCCAAGCTCCTAATAACTTTCGTATCAAATATATACACTATTTAAAAATGTGCTTGCCTTTTTCGATTAGTGACAACTCTGGATTGACCCATGAGTAAAAAGTATTCAAAAAAATTTCAAAGCGCATGCGCTGGTCATTTACACCGATCCCGGTGTTGTATTAGAAAAGTGGAAATGAATTAAATGATTACAACGCTTGTTTAATTACAGTTACGCACAAATCGGCTAAAAAAACACGAAAAATTATATGAATTTGTTTAAACCTTAATTTCGCTCAACAAATTTACCAACAGTTATTATTTCGGCCGTTATTCATCTTAGAGACTGACTTTTTTGTTGTTGTTGATCCACAACATTCTGAGTTGATTGTATGACACACAATTAGCATAATCGCAAAAATGTTACTAAGTTTAAAATTTCCAATAGCAACATCAAATTTTAATATCTTAAAGATGTTACGGCCCTAAGCATGTTGAGCACCCTAAAAATACCTAAATCGTATGCGTTACTTTTGGATAAACGAGTTACTTTAATGGAATTACTTATGACATTTATGGGACATTCAACAAAATTACAATCGTAGTGTATTAGTGAAGAGAACAAAGCTTATCCTTTTTTAAAACATCACATTGCAACATTGTTTTTAAAATTACTTAAAATGACTTAGTATTTTTCAAAAGAACAAAACAATAATATAAAAGATGTAAATTGCAAACGTCTACTTGTCTGTTCTAATCATAATCTACAACTCAAAGCCTACTGTGGGTCAACAATACGTTCAGCGATATCGATTGAAGAAATAATAAAGACGCCAAATTCCACGAAGGTAAAAAGACCAAAAGCAAATTAAATTTCATTACGTAAACAAGCTTTGAATATACTTAAGTGATTTCCCAAACAGTGAAATGGAACACTGAGTAAAAAAGTGGTAGCAATTGGGCAAAACGTGATTTGCACGCGAACATATAAACCTACATACCTGAAGTTTTTACCTGAAGCGCGCAAAGCACAAACGTCTTTTGAACTCTCCTCTGTCGGATTAAGATTTAAGTCTGTCAATCTACTTCATCAACCCGAGTTATCCAACGCGTATATAGAAAATCAACTAGTTTTGTATTGTTATTGCGTTGCTCAAGACAAACTATCTAAGAAGGAGAAAGTGTATAAAGTTCGTAAAAATCAAAACAAGCGTGAAAGAAAACAGTAAATCTATTTGGAACAAAGTAGGTCGTGCGAGGTCAGTCATTCACAGTTCGGCAGAAAGAGATATTTTTTTTATAATGTGTATATAAGAGATTTGGCCGCGACCATTGCAAAACTTCGGAAAGAAAGGTTGTCAGAAACCTGACCCTCGAAGTCAGTCTGGTCTAGTCCCAAACGTAGCTTATCCGGGTTCTCAGACGTAGTCATTGTTAAAACAGTTTAACGCTATGAAGATTCTATCTGGAGGGGTACGTGATGAAATTTTCAGCTAGAGGTATTTAAACTTCAGAAAAAGAAGAAAAAAAAAACATCCGCAGAATGCAAGAATTTAGGTGTATCCGGCAGCAGGAAATGCCAATGTGGATTGACCTCACGTCTTTTGTGTAGTATTTAAAAAGAACCGAGAACCCAGTAAATTCTTTTTTAAAAGACATTTCTTTCCTTCAAAAGTAGTCTAATTCGCCTCCATACACTGTAAAAATTTGGATGAACGTTACTCCACAACAAGTAGGTTTGTAACAGAATCTGTTACTTAACCCGCTTCCACACAACAGTTGTGTTTAACAGGTAAAAAGGCGCCAAACACAGCATTAATTCTATATTAAACATTTACATGCTAAATTTGGCTAGTTTCATTTATTTTATTTCGAAAATTCAATAATTATTACTTATCGTTTGCAAAAATTAATTTATATTTCAAAGAATAAATATGTAATATTCCTCACTTTTAAATAGAACCAAAACATTTCATATCAACATACAAAGAATCTCGTAGTGTCTTTGACGTCATTTCAAACTAATAAATTTCTTTTAATTTATTGTTTAAAAAAAATAAAGTTTCTCCAGCAATTGTTGTGAATGACAATGATGATTTAATTGTAATAAAAATGGCTTTTTACAGAGACATTAAATAGGCACATAGGAAGACATCATTAAGATTCCATTTATAACCATTAAAATATATTAATTTTTTTATATATTTTATTATCACGATAACTCAGAACAAATCTACTCCATTCGAAGACATAATTAAAATAAATTATAACTTTAAATAATTACATCATTTTCATTACCACGACATTAATAGGAATGGCTCTATTTATGTCTATGGCTTCTTATGCTTTTTTTTAATGAGCATTAAATTTTGCAGTTTAATTTTAAATAATTGAAGTACTTCGAATTCGATTTTTTTTCTGAGATTTTCAATGTCTTCTAATTTCGATGCGCTGAATTTTTTTACGCATCACACTTGCCTGTAGCATTTGTAGTTTCGGCTAAGAAAGTGGGTGACGGGCAGACGGACTGAACGATTATAACCTTCCACTTTTTACGTTATAAACGTAGTGTGGAAGCTAAAAATGGTGGCAGTAAGCGTCCACCAGTGTCTGTCTGTTTCTTAGTTGTAATGTAAACAAGTCCGTATGTGTTTCAGAAAAAAATCACTTGACAGATACTGACATTGCGGTTAAAAGCTGTTAAACATTAAATACATTTTTTCTATCAGCATCTATACTATACAATAAGACAGACTTTTTTTTTAAAAAAACAACACTTTCTTCAATGAGGAAATCACGGTCAACATTTTCCTTAAATATAAATATCTCTAGTATCTATCTAGTACCAACAAGTGTCTCTAGATTGGCCAGTTTCTAATTATAACAAGGAATAACACATTAAAGTAAATGGTATATTACTGTTTTTAAAAAAATCTACAATTTTGTCTGTCATCGAAACATTTTTTACATTTTAAAATACCATTTTTAATTGTTAGTATCAAAGATGATATACCTATCATTATAAAAGAATAAGTGGCATTTTTAAAACTGCACTACTCTATAAAATTGACTGACATAGGCAGTTTTTACAATTAACGTAATTATGAATCAGCATTAGATGTTACATTGTTTTTGAATTACCTAAGTAACTCCTTATCATAACGAAGTATAAAATTATTTTATTGATTATAGAAGGGTTTGGAAACATGTTGGGCTTCTCAAACAAGGTATTTTTATTTACTGTACAATTTATTGTGAGAAAAGATTTTGACGGGGCCCTCGAATTACAAAAGCGGGGCCCTCGAATTACAAAAGCAATATTTCTCTAAGAAACAAATATAGGAAAAATTAATTTTATAATTTTTTTTGCATTTGAATTAATTGTTTACTTTTAATTACTTGATATAAAATATAAGGTAACGAAAATTTTGCAATGGGAATGAAAATCCGAAATGGAGATCTTGTGTCTTCGATGTTTTGGAGGGTGCTGATTCTAAAAAAAGTGATTTTTGAATATTGGTCTGTCTGAAACCACTCTACAGCTTCAACTAAATGAGCCACAGACTTTAAATTTGGTACATGAGTTTCTAGTAATTGCTGAACATCATAATAAAGTTTTCAAAAAAAATCAAGCATACACAATGGATAGCTGTCATAGAACTTTTTTGGTTTTAAAGGTATTACTGAAAAACAAAAGA
Source organism: Oedothorax gibbosus (assembly GCA_019343175.1). Classification (NCBI taxonomy): domain Eukaryota; kingdom Metazoa; phylum Arthropoda; class Arachnida; order Araneae; family Linyphiidae; genus Oedothorax; species Oedothorax gibbosus. Next base: position 9,254,574 of record CM033270.1, on the reverse strand, counting down.
TCTACAGACTTCAAATTTGATGCACGAGTTCCCATAATCTGTTAGACGTTACACCACTAGATTTGTTTCAAATACATTAAATACAAAATGGTAACTAGAAATGTAAAATTAAGAATTTAGTTCAGCAAAAAAGGGCCTGCAACGTTAAAAAAAATTCTGCAAAACAAAGATTCTGGCCCTTTTGTTAAAAAGATTGCTGATCACTCTCCTAGTGTATCTATCTACCCCAGAAAAATGGGGAAAATTGAAAAATGACTAGTTTTTTTTTTAATTATATATGCAAACAAATTTACAAAATAACCATTTTGTGGGTAAATATTTGATAAAACTACACTAGTTATCCTAACATAAGTTGATTTTTTTGTATTTCATACCAAAAACAATTCTTATAAAGAAACCCATATCAATGTGCCTCAACTCTATCTTAATAGTCCCAATCTGCAATTGAGATTCTTGTTATTAGAGATCACAGATTTGGCAATAGTGGATGTTACCATTGCATCAAAAGTTTAAGGACGAATGAGCCCAATAGACCGTGGGTTTCCAAACTAAAGTGCCTCAGTGCTAATCTAATGGGAGAAAAAGTATTTTCTATAAGCCACATTTCTCCGGCTGTATCGAATAGTTTTACAAACAAAATTTTTTAATGATAAATGTAGTTAACTTAAAAGTCATATACCACCTTTTGAAATTGCTTCGAATGTTTTGTGAAAAATTATTTGTTGGAATTTTTTTTTAATATTTGAACCAATTTCAAAAAGTGGGATTGTTGGGACCTGTAAGTCAGCAAAATTTATCACATAAAAAGAGTTTGTAAGGCTCAATACCTTTTAAAATGCAATGTTGTTTTAATGTTTTTCTTCTTACTAAATAGAGTTTGCGAGGCCCAGTAGCTTAGTGGTGCTTTTCATTGCCATGCCATAGGTCCGGGGATCGAGTCCCAGATTGGGCATTGTTGAAATAGATCGATTTTAGTACAATAGAAAATCAAACTTTTGAATAAATTTGATAGTCTCCTAAAATTTCATGAAGTGAGTCAAGGCATAGAAATTGTAGTTAAAGAGAAAGAGCATGGGGGGCGGGGGGCATCCAGAGAAACTGTCTAGAAGAATATTTTTAATTGAGTAGGATATAATAATTTAGTAACAGTAGTAAATATTCAGGGGTGCCTATAATGGGGGGGGGTCAACGACGCAGACTGCGCCGTTGAAATTTTAGGGGGGGGGGTGATTTTTTATAAAATGTATTAATAAACTGTCGATCTTGACTACAAAAAAACTTAACAAGGTTTTATTCTTTCTCAGTATCTGCCCCCCTCCCCCCCTGGTCGCAACAATGGGGGGGGGGGGGGTCAAGACAATAAACTAACAAAAAAAAAAATTTTTTACTAAGAATATGAAGATGGGTAACCAAAATCCAGAATAAGATAAAGAAAAGAGTATATAAATTATATGTTCGATGGCGTCTACCAGACGAAGGTGTCTGACACTGATTTACCATAAAATATCCGTTCACTCTCATAAATTTTAAACAATTACAGCTAGTAGACTCATAAATCTCACGCAGTTTATAAAACGTTGCGATGAATTGATGACGTTCGCACATTTGCTTGATAATGATATCCAATATCCATGAGATATTCCCGTCATATTTTGTAGCTGGCTTACGAATTGGAAGGTATCTATACTAGTTTTATTTCTTGGGACAAAGTTACCCTATTTGACGGTATACTCAAAATATCATTTTACCGACTTATTTGGGAGGGTGGGGGGAGGGTGTTTTTAAGAATTTTTCAGGGTATAATTTATCAGGGCTGGCTTGAGGGGGGGGGGGGGTCCGAGGACAAAGTTTGGGGGGGGGGGGTATCGTTGGCTCTGGGGGGGATTGGCACCTCTGAAATATTGACATTTTGTTGAATGGAAAAAATAATTTGCAATTTTTGTTTAAATTACCAATGTTTATTACAACAGGCATGTTTCAGGTCTTGAGTGGCAACAGAAATACTAAATGAAAATAAATTCTTTCTGGAGCCTCGATTAGTGAATCTATGTCAGTTGAAACAGAGCACCAATTTGAGTACCAATCAAAAGAAGGGCAGGAATGAAAGGTAGAAGGAACTATGTCACCTGAATCAAGCCAATTAAATACTACATTATTTAGCATTCCGTACATTGTGTAAATTTGGAACAAATAACATTACATTATATCCTAAAAAGTATTAATTACCATAAGTAGGTACAAAATGAGCAAAATTCGATGCACTGTTTCTCTATAGCTTCCATCCTATTTTTTAATCACTTTTTGACATTCTGGTAATGGAGTTGGTCTTTTTATTGGATAACAATGTACTGGGACCAATGCGATTCATTTAAGCGGCGGCTACTGCATTTCTGTTTTAAGCTTATTAACCTCAAACACATGTCACAGTTATTAACAAAATAATGAAAAGTTTGGCGATTCATTAAAAATGTACAAAATCATGTCCACACTGCCTGTCTATTTTAAATGCTGTTAAGAATTGGAAATGCTATACAAAGTAAAATCAACTCGTATGTGTACATAGTATAGTTATATTTTCTGAAAAATTATAAATAAATGGAATCCCAAATTAATTTAAATCGAATAAGCTCTTAAAAACGAGACAAGTTTGCAATCACAGTTCCCTCGTTTGTTTCTTACCTGTAAACACTGTTTCCAAATATTCACATGATTGAAGCTTTATAATATTCCTAGTAATAGTCACACAAAATATCCAAAAGTATGCACTACTTGAAGTAAATAACACACGTTTAATGTATTCTCGATAACGAAAGCATGTATGTAACTACAAGCGTCACTTTCGCGTAATCAACATTCAACATTCAACATTAACGAAAACGCAGAAACTATGCAGAAACCACAGTTACTGTTTATTAGAACTGAAATTTTGTTGCCAAACGGCTTTCATTAAACACTTAATAAAAACTGTCAAATATTAAAATAGAATTCATATTAAGTTATTTTAACGTTTTAAATTATTCTTTTCAGCAAATATTTATGTGGTTTCAAATATTTACAATACATAAGAATGTAGGTAGGAAATACACTAAAAAAAGTTAACTTAGTTTTATAGACCCGTTATGAGTACTCCTTGAAATGGAATGAAATGATTTTGTTTATAATATAAACAAAACAATCACAAAAATATTGATTATTTTCCGCTTCTATCTAAAATAAAAATATTAATTATATATTTTGAATAAAATATAATCTTATTCATGGGAATAAAAATTGTTATTCCAGGTTGATATGAATATTATTTTTCTATTGTATTTTTTTAAGAAATTAGTTTTGTTTAGATTGTGAATAAACTTAAGATGTTATTACCTGTTAAACAACGAAAAAGATAGCAAATTCTATAGGGCTAAAGGCAATTATAACCTTCCAGATTTGTTTCAGTGATTAAATTTTCGACTATGAAATCATAATTAAATTTTATAAATCGCATTTTATTTACGTTGTTTTCGTAGTGAAAAACGAAAAACTTTTTACTGATTTCTATTCGGACTATTTTTATAGCTAGATAGCACAAAATTTATTGTATTGCAAAATGCAATACGTCTGGTCAACCTACAATTGTAAAAGTACAGTCGAACCCCGCTATAGTGAACCCTCTACAGAACCAACACTTGGTTCACTATATCCAATTTTTCTGGAATAAAGTTTTGTACAATATAAAGCTAATATAAAAACTAATAAAAAGCTACAATAAAGCTAAAAGTTTGTACAAGAATAATAATGGTTTTACATATCTTGAATTAATTGAATAAATAATTGAATTAAAAATTAATTATTTAATACATTTTAAAAAATTAAATTTTTGAAATTTTCCCAAAATAATTATTTAAAAAGAATGCAAATGCATTTGGTTTAAATAGTAACTAATATTTAAATTTTCATGAAACAAGTCTGCATTGTAGGAAAGAAATTGGCATCTTTAGGCTATTCTCTTTACAGAAGCCGCCATTTTCCAGACGGTCTCCCTCTATTCAAAATGCGTCTACAGTCTTTCGCAAGGAAATAAGAGAGTGACAGAGAAGTACAGGTTAAATGGACAATTGGACAGTTTCACTTATGCCCAGTTTTCAAGAGGTGGTTGAAAAGAGAGAATAGGTAGCTGGGGAGATGATTGGCCTCATATAACTCTGGGGAGTGGAGGGGCGTTAGGTTGCAACACGAGTAAGTATTGCAGTTTGACCAGGACTAGCCTTCCAGGAATCGGGTGTGTATGAGTGTGGTGGGGGATATAAATAATGGGTTGAAAAGAAAGGGTGGTTCCTGGAACCCAGAGGTAGAGGGGGTAGAAGAGGTTTGTACTTTGAAACAGGTCCAGTTTGAGTACAATAAAATTCAAAGGACAGGTTGAAATTCGACACATTGTTAAAGATCGCTATCTCGCTGCCACTTTCCACTTATAGTATAACTTAAAATATGGAGAACTGAAAAAAAATATTAAGGAAAGGAAATTTAAGTTCACTATAAGCAAACTCATTTTCTAAGTAGTTCACTATAACCATATAAAATAACATAAGTTAAATCGGAGTTCAGAAGGGACCACAAAAAAGGTTCATTACAAGCAAGGGTTCACTATATCCCAGGTTCATTATAGCAGGGTTCGACTGTAACTTCTATTAAGCGAAAGTTTAACTACCAAATTCTGTATAATGAAAGTATCAACCTACTATACTGCAGCACCTATGTAATTTGCAATTTTGTTTGAATACATATTTAAATATTAAAGTAGCTTTTTGATTTTCAAAAGTAGTCAAAATTTTTTCCCTTTCCTTGAAAACATGTTATTTTAGTTACACTTAATGAATAGGCATTGAAAACTGCTGCCTTATTACATGTCTTGTATTATAAAATTAGTTTTAAGTAATCTTTATGTTTTGTTTAATTTAAACTAGCATATTGCAAACTTCAATAGGTACTAATTGAATGTTATTTTTAGCGAATAGCATTGAAGGAATAGAGCATGATTATCCTAATGGACACCAAAATCCTGTCATTGAGGTACTATAAAGTTGTATTTTTTTATTGCTTCGTTTTTTTTTATGTTGCATGTTATGAGAATATTTAATGAATATATTCAATTGAATATAACACATGACAATTCCGTTCCTACATTAATTCCAGGAATACATATGGAACATGCTTATAGGAATGGAGCATTATATTGCTGGCCATTGCAGATCTCTCTCTCAGGAAATAAGAAGAATGAAACTAAAATGGCAAAATGTTCTATTGCTTGAAAATTTACTGAAATTTGGAGCAGATACAAAATATATTTTGTATGGTAGAAGTGCAATAAAAAACTAATGACCAAACATAAATTTTCCCTTCATGTTCTTTTTATATTTAAAGGAATTACTATTGATCTTACAAAGAGTTATTAACTAAAAAAGTAAGATCAACTGCTTTATAAATAGCAGACCTGCCAACTCTTTAGATTTAAGCTAGCAATACCGGAATGTTTGACAATTTTCTAGTTTTCCTTGGCTAAAGATCCAATTGCTGTTTTCGCAGTTATTGCAAAAAAAAAATTGAAGTCTAATATTTTTGGGTTAATCCAGAGTTGGCAGGTCTGGAATACAATGTTTTATTTTATAAAATGTTTTTGTACTGAAAAAAATTCATTTTAAACAGACTAAGATTAAGGTAAATTTTTCCATGAAATAAAATTAAAATGTGTTTAAAATTATTATTTAATAAATGTTTTTTTTTAATGTCAATGGGCGTTGTTTATTTCTGCCAATGTAAAGTTCAAACACACACACAAAATCTTTTGTATTAGTATTCAGAAATTTATTTAAAGACGTACAAGCTTGAGTTATTAAAAATGTAACAAAGATAGAAGCATGCAGAGATAACATTCGAAACATTCTGATATGGTTATAAATGTAATATGTGAATCCATTATTTTTTTAATTGTTATACTTTTACTTTTTTGGAAATAGTAGCAGTCATTAAGATACTTGGAACTTTAACCAAGGTTTTAGCACTTACCAGAAAAGGTATTCAAAAACAAATAATATTCGGTATAATTTAGAAATAAATTTTTGAAATCTGAAAATATTGGCTGTTTTGTGCCTTTCTATTTGGCTATAAAATTAAGATTGTATTGCGATCAGCTTTCTATTTGGATTATGTCAGTCATGAGTCACTAATTGGATGCGCAACATTGGTAAAAGTTTAAAAATGACTAGAACAATCAGTATTTCAATGACTGGCAAAATATTTTAAACTTAATAAATATATAAAGGATAAAATATTTCTAGATTTAATAAATAATAGGTTAATATGTACATTATATGTTGGGTATGAGCGTTATCACAATGCTATGTAAAGCATACTTTTTTAAAAAATTGATATCGATTCATACGTGCAACACCTATTCTAATTAAATTATAAATATGATCAATTTGAATTTTATTCCTGAAATAATTTCATTATTTTTTTTAGCTTATAATACAATAAAAACTAAAAACCTTATTTCAAACTTGTAACTGTTGCTACAAGGCACCGATAATATCACTGTATTTTTTAGTAATTTCCGAAAAAACACAGAATACTTGTTTTGTCTCAATTTGTTTCTATATTAGAATTAGGTTAAATATCAATAAATTTAAATCGAAATTTATCTCTAAGACTTATATACTATGTTCTTTTATTATATAGTTGCTTTACTAAGAAGATCAATGAGTAAAGCCTTATTAAGTTTAAAATTTTGAATTAAAAGCATTGTAAAGTACATGTATAAAAATAGTATAGCATAATACAAAAATTTTGGGAGATAAATTGTGTATTTATACTAAATAGATTTTTACAAATCTTTTAATACAAATGATTCAGGTGTGGTAAATTTTCTTTTTCTTTCAATAACAGTAATAAGATTTTCTTTAATGATATCAATGTTATTTAGAACATTAAATTCCATTAGTTGGGACAGGCGATCAAACTTTTTAGATGGGTACTTGAAATTGTAAATGGAATAACTTTTCTTAGAATCACTAAATATGCTGAAATCAGCAAAATCTAATTCTTCTTCAGTTTCTCGAGGTACACCTAAAAAAATTATATAATTTTCATATTTTATAATACAAATAATTTAGAAACTAAGCAATTCAGTTTAACAAAAATAAATTTTACTATAAGGTAAATTTAAACAAAAAAAAACTTGCTTTTTAAAAAATTGATTTCCTTTGTAATGAAATCATAGTTATTGGTAGAATTTCAAAATAGGTTTGTGTTGAATAAACGTTTCACTAGAACTGCACAAGGGCTAGTGGCGACAGTCCTCGTAATTTGGAACAATGTATTTCCAAATAGGAAAAGGATTTAATGTTATACAATAATCAATATTGTTAATAAAATAGGTAAGTTTAATAATTGACGTAATTAACAGTTTACTATTTCAAAAATGAAAATTATTGTTGTTAAAAGTAAATAATTAGTTTCAGGGATCTGTTTGTAGGAAAATTTAGATCATTATAAAAACCGATCCCAAAATTGTATCTGCTCAAAAGGGGCTTTAACAAAATAAATTTATAAATAAGGTTAAGTTACTTATATGCCTATTATGGTGGTTTAATCTATTTTTTGTAGATGATTATTCCTTTTATGTACATTAAGCATTAATAGGTTTAGCTATGCTTTAAGCCCAATTTTTTTAATTCATATAAGTAGGACGTTTTAAATTTTGAGACTTACTCCGGCTTTATAGTTATAAAAAGAATGTTTAACGTAACATTTGATTTCATAGTTAAGTGTCTAATCTGATTCAAAATGTAAAAGAAATTTATTTTCATTTATATTAAAATTCAAATATGTTTACACATCTTTAAAAAAATTATAAATAATTAAATAAACCCACCAGGTTCTTTGAATTTCTTAAAGTTCAAATTAAACAGAGGAAAGTGGACTATGATTGGACACATTTCATTCTTAGGATGTTTGAAAACATAGCATTCTTTAGGTGGCTGTTTTATGTACTCGGATGCTAAATCGTGGATGGGAGGAAACAAGCAGTTATTGATTCTTGCCCATTTCTCGGAAAGGAGCAGTTCCTATAAAAATATATAAATTAATATTATTTATCAATGATATCTAATATAACCATCCTTAGTGTTGAATTTATATAGGTCATTATTTTCCAATGTAGTTTAATATTTATATTTTCTAGAAGAATTAAACAAACTTGCAACTCTAAATTTTAAAAAACACATTAGTATCTAGTATTTAATGAAATTCTGAGCTCTTTAAAATAGAAAGAAAAGGAAATTGCATTTATATTTTCAAAACTGAAATTTCATTTCATGATACAAAGCGGTTTTAGAAATTTTGAAATATTTATAGAAGTTATTGCAATCTAATACAGTTGTATATACCTAACAGTATTCTACATTAACCAGTACTAGTAATAAATTAATGTGAAAGAAGGATTATAAATGCTGACACTAATTCAAACCTTAAACGGTGCTGTGTGGTCAGCTTCTCTGCTACTGAAATCAAAGGTCAAAAATAGGTCTACAGTTCTTTGCGGTCTTAGCAGCAAAGGAAATGGTAGATTAAAGGTCAAACCACCATCAACTAAGTACAAAGTTTTGGAATCTGTAGGAGCTGGTTCAGTAAGACCTTTGAACAAAGTATCTGAAAAGTATAAATACCTTAAGGAATATTATTTCCAATAAAAACATATATAATGATAAATAAGTTGTAATTTATTTTTTACACTTGATTTTAATCAATAATCAAACTATTGCATAGGGTAACATTGGCTGAAGCTAATACCGTCTTATTAAATACACAATTAACCTAGAAAGGAAGCGGTGGCTTTCTTCAGAATCAAAACAGGCCACGACTGGCTTGCAGAGCAATTACAAAGACTGGGTTTCCTCAACTCTATGGACTGTCATATCTGTGGAGAAGGCACTCTGAATGCAGCCCATCTTATTTCATGTAAAGGACTAAACAAAGGTGCCCAACTGAGGGGCGACCAGTGTCACCTATACTGGGAAGCCAGGACTCATCTCTTTGAACTCCAGCATAATGTTCCTGCTTGAGACTTTGTTCAAGTTTTCTCTTGTACTCCTTTATATGTTAACCCAGACTCTTTTTCTACATGTATTTGCCATTTTCAATGGATCAATATATTCCAATAAAGCCATATTTAAAAAAAAAAATTAAAAATATGATTGTCTTTTTCAATAAGTGGCAATTCTGCCTTGGCCTGTGAATAAAAAATATTCAAGAAGAAAGTCAGTACTAAGATTTTAGTTTTGAGCCTAAGTTACCTCATTTGAAGGTATTTTAGGGCAAAATTATATTATGATTCCGATAGCAAGTCAAGATACATGTTAACTCATCAATGACAATAGGCAAGAAATTCAACATGCAAAAACAAGCCTTCTGCTTAAGTTTATTTAAATAAACAAATTATAAGACAAATGAAGACCATAGTACTGAACATAGTAAGGAAGGTGTTAATTGTATTCACAAATGGGTCGTTAATGGGTTAAAATATAATAGTAAAATTTTTTGGGACAACTTTTCAAAATGCTGTAGTTTAGAATATTTGCATATCTTAAGTTTACATTTCTTACTATTGCTAGACCTTTATGATCGGTCCATTAATTTGTTAACACCATAAACTTAGGTTTTTAATTGCATGAATACAATTGAGCTAACTCTAATGGATTCCACAACTTTGAATAATAAAAGTTAGAATCAGGACTCATTTTTGCATGCTGGGTCAGCACAATCAAGGCTTTAAAAGCTAATGAGTTTATAAAATATGTATACTTCAAATTAAATATATCACCAAATCCAACACTATTTTAAATTTAAATTAAATCTAAAAATAAAACAAGTAGGTTTGTAATAGAATCTGTCACTTAACCCGCTTCCACACAATAGTTGTGTTTAACAAGTAAAAAGGCGCCAGGCACAGTATTAATTCTATATTAAACATTTACATGCTAAATTTGGATAGTTTCATTTATTTTATTTCGAGAATTCAATACTTATTACTTATCGTGTGCAAAAATTAATTTATATTTCAAAAAATATATATGCAATATTCCTCGCTTTTAAATAGATTGAAAATATTTCATATCAACATACAAAGAATCTCGTAGTGAAATATATTTGACGTCATTTCAAACTGATCGATGTCGCAAAACTAAATTAATTTTAGTTTATTGTCTAAAAGAATTAAAGTTTCTCGAGCAATTGTTGCTAATGGCAATGGTGATTTAATTCTAATAAAAATGGCTTCCTATGCTTTTTAAATGAGCATTAAATTTTGCAGTTTTTTAAATAATTGAAGTACTTCGAATTTGAATTCTTTTCTGAAATTTTCAATGTATTCTAATTTTGATGAGCTGAATTTTTTGGCGTATTGCACTTGTTTGTAGCATTTGTAGTTTGGGATATGAAAGTGGGTGACAGACAGCAGACGGATTGCACGATTATAATGCCTTCCACTTTTTACGTTATAAACGTAGTGTGAAAGCTAAAACAAACAAAAAACATACCATCATTTGGAGATGTCGGGGAAAAGGGAGAGAAGGAAAAACATGGCACCAGTGATAAACCCCTCAGAGGATTCAAAATACAACCAGCTCTTCCTTTACGAGTGTCTAGTATAGAGTTGGAGCATATGTTATTCACAAAGTCCTTCCAAATTCCAACCTTACGTACGCTTTCAGTCTCTGTAGTTGAGCTGTAACGGTATTAAACGTAAGTGGTTGTGCATCAAATTCCTACAGTAGAACTTCGATATAGCAACCTACTCAGGACTAACATTTTGTGGTTGTTATAAACTAAAATCAATGAACAAGTAATAATATGTTTTATTCTGCTTCAATATAGTGACCACCTAACGACTTATTTAAAAAACTTAAGTCAATGTATAGGTAACAATATTTTTATTCCAATATGATTGAAAATTTCTTAATTGAGCAATAAAACGAATGGTGAAGTTTTCTTGAATTGTAGGGTCCCTAAATTGAAGTTCTACTATATTTTTTTATGTTCTAAGAAATTAAGTTTAAAATATCTTTTTGTCCACAATAATTCTTTGGACAAGAAAAGAGACACTTGTTAATTTTTTCATAAATTTCCTATAGATTAAGAAAATGTACATGTATGAAGAAAATATTTAATAGCAATTTACTTAATTTTGAATTATGCATAATTGAAATTTCTCAAGAAATTCAATTTATTGTTTAATTTATTTCTACTAGCTATCATAAGAATTCATAAATACCTGGATCCAACTGTGTTTAACATTAGTGAAAAGTATCCAAAATAGGTAAACAATGAGTTAAACAACTAGGCTAATATAATAGAAGATTCTTAATAAGGCACAAATATTCAGTATTTAGTTTTAATATTTAATTCATAGCGAATTTGAGTAAAATCTAACTTAAAGATATATTTTAGTGTTGTATAAACCTAAAAATATTTAAACTTTCTGTTAAATTATAACACTAATTATTAACAATTGTGATAAATTTCTAACTGAAATAAAGGTATTAAAAAAAGTTAAAAGAAAAGCAAAAAAAAAACATGCCATGACAAGAATTGCAATGAAAAGTCTTTGACAAAACTAAATAACTTAAATATTAGCTCACAGTAAACAAAAAGTACTGTAATGTAGCATTCCTTAACTTTAAAAAAAAAACTTTGAATGTTATTTTTGAAACAAAAAATTATGTAGATCGACTCTTGAATCAAATCAACACTGATTGCATATCTGAATACTCTTTAATTTCACTTCCAAATTGGCACCATTTAAAGTACTTAAAGGTTGATAATCAGTCAGAACTAAAAGTATCATATGTGCAAAATTCTACCAGATGTTAAAACATATTTATCCAAATCTGTTAAAAAGAACTTCATTTGCAACAACCGAACTGTATAAATGCAAGAAAACATTTCAATTACCACTTTTCATTATAAGTGGGATTGACAATAATTACTAAAACATAGTATAATTTGAAGATTATAATTACTGACACATATTTCAATTCGCATGGGAAAAAAATTATACTAAGGTGTCAAACTCGTATCGCAGCAAAATAAGTACTTGAGAATAATATTAAATAGCTCATACTACAGAATAAAAAAAATCTAGCAATTTATAATGGAATTCCAAGGCTTATAATCATTCAGATTAATGAAATTAAGGCCAAATTATATTTAAAATATGCAGAAATTGGCAAACGTATTTAGCAGAAAAAATGTTTTTGGACTAGCGTGTTCAGCCTAATGTAGCAAATTGTAAAGTGCATGTGTAAGCTGTAAGTGATGCATGAAATACCTATGTCTTCTGACAGAATAAGCAGTTATTCTTTTCTGATTCAAAAAGGAAGTTATGGAAGGTGATCTTTTAAAAGGTGATAAATAATGCCTCATAGCTGACCAGAATGCTATTTTGGGGCTAAGATTAAATTTGTTACTTTAAGGCATGATTTTAAATAAATTATAAATTTATATGCTTTATAAGGCAAAAAAAAGTATGCTGAGTAATTATGGGTTACATACAACAAAAGGGGGTAAAAACTGGGTTACATACTGTACTAAAAATTTAAGTTTCAGATTTTTCATAAAATTGTACTTCATTTTAAATATATATATATATATATATATATATTTTAAATGTTTATTATAATTTTAAATAAAGTAGTAATAATAAATTGTGGAGCTGCAATGAAAGCTGTAAAAAAACTGTTAAAGCTATTAATTTTGTTAATTTAAATTACTGCATCCTTTTTCACACCCCTGTTTGTGCTTTTTAAATACTTAAACTATATAGTGCCACTTTAGCTTTGTTACTTTGTTACAGCTAAATAGCAAACATATGTATAAGCTGTGGTAATCTCATAATAGTCCTTTACATTTTTACCTTTTCATATCAAATTTGACGCAATATATAAAATTATATTTATAATGAAATAAAATTGCATTTGTTTGGGCATAGTTTGTCAAATTTTTTTAAAAATAATAATCCCATATGTAAAACCAAATAAAAAAAAGTCTCAGTAAATCAACAAAATTAACTCATACTATTTACCTATCATTTGAAACTTCTTCCTCGTTTTCAGATTGAAACTCATCAATATTTTCTTCCGTTAAATCCAAGTTTTCTAATTAAAAATTTATTAAATAATGGTTTAGAAGCAAAATATGACTAAAAATAAAAATTATTTTTCATTTTAATAAATCTCTTAACAATTTTATTTAATACAATTCTTCTGTCTGCAATATTATTCTTTGAGAGAAGGTAAATTTTAAGTATTTATTAATGAGTTATTTTCTTTTTTTCTCATTGATAGTTATTGAGATACTTTCTAATGCATTAAAATGTAACATTATAATTAAAAAATTTTACGCAATAATTCTTGATTTTAAAGTATCAAAACTTATTTAGTCTTACAACCTCTCACGTTAATCTATCTAATTGCTTTAAAAATTAAAGATAACCACAAAAGCTTAAGATTTATTACTTGAAAATTGGTTATTTTAATTATATTATCACACAAATTATTTTACCAAGTGCATCTCTAAGAGCATCTTCTTCATCTTGAAACTCTTCCTCAGCATCAAAATAAACGTCTCCTTCGTCATCAGACTCTGGTGTATCACATGGATTGAAATCTAACGATAGCTTTGTACGCTCTTGGATTAGTCTCTTGAAAAGTATACAAAATGCACTCCCCCAAATACCTGCAACAAAATTCTATTTCTTAACATTTATTGATGCTATATTTGGTTGAAGTTCAAAAGAGAATGATTTTTTGACACATGTCGTGTGTTTAGGACAATATGTTAGCATTTAGTAAACTATTTTTTAGATAGTTTGTTTTTTTAATTAAATTAAGGCAAAGATAACAAAACATGTTTACAAATGTTTTATTAATATAAATATTTTGTTATTGTAAATAAACTTATGTAAATATTTGTTAGTATAATGTATGTAAATCAAATGTATATATCAATGTATGTATCAAATCAATGTATGAATCAAATGTATGTAAATGTTTTGTTCGTGAAAATTTATTTTTACAAATATATTTTACCCATTTTCTGATATTTATGCAAGTCTGGTTATGGTATTAGTGGTTTAGTAAATTATTTTTGATTTAATTAACAATTAGAATAAATTAAAAAAATTATACAATTATGCACAAAACCATTTTCTACAGTCCTGCACAAAAGTTTAGACACAACACAAATATGATGTTTTACAAATTAGTATTTAAAGAGGAGAATTATTATTTATTACACTTAAACATATGCACATCTATATTCAAAAATATAAATTTAGAAAATGAAAAAAGAAATATATGGCGAAGTAGCCGCAAAGATAGAAAAAACGACAAAAATCCGTTGCACATAAGTTTAGGCACAAATAAATTTTTTTAATTTTTGGAAACACATGAAAAGTTTTAATAGTTGATAAAGCTTCCTCGTTTTTTATCAATTCCAAAACACGTTTTTTCATTGAAAGCACAAAGCTTTTTCAGGGTTGCAGGCTTGATATCGTACCACGCTGCTTCAATAGCTTCTTTAAGTTTAGAAACTTTGGTATACTGCTTTCCATTGGCATGTACAACTTTTGTAAGAATTCCCCATACAATTTCTATAGAATAATAGTTGGGGCCATATGTAAGCCAAACGAGAAACGTGATTTTTTTGGCTCGAAACCAATCTTTCGTTGAGCTGGATGTGTGGATAGAGGCGTTGTCTTGTTGAAATTTCCAGTTAGGCCCACATAAAAACTACCCCAACATTTACAAATTACTCTCGAGGGTTTCCTGGTATTTTTCAGAGTTTTGCTTCCCCTTTGTAAACGCTGAGGAAGTCTGGTCGTTTACAGAAAATCCTCCTCAAACCATCACTGACCCTCCACCTTGACTTCGGCTAAACTAAGTCACAGGACCTTTACGAAGATCATGCCAGTAGTAAGAAAACCTGTCGGAGCCATCCAGGTTCCATTTTCTTTTTCATCTCTAAATATTTTTTTGATGATTACCTCTAGCCATTTATCCCTATATGACGTGTGCTTCTGAGCCCATTTAGTCTTGCGTCTTTGTGATGAGACTGCAACCGCGGCTTACGTTTAAATTTAGATTTTGTTTTAAATCCACATGCCACAATTCTTCTACGTATAGTTTCTTGGGAAACCTTGTTGACAATTTCAGTTTTAATCTGGTTTGCAGAGCAATGTCTGTTTGAAGCAAGTTTCCTAATTTGCCTTTCATCTTGTTTGCTGGTCGCCCTGGTTCTTCCAGACCTTGCTTTTGCCTGGTATACATCATCACGTGCCTAAAACTATATAAATACATCTTTTGTATCGGTTCAGTTCAAGTGAAATATCAGAAACTGATTTACCTCGGCTTTTTAATTTCCAAATTCTTATAATCTCGGCAAATGAAAACTGCTTTGACTTAGGCATCATTATAAGCAGTAAAAAATATTCCAATCCCTTTATAGCAGCTTTGAGACACTCCTCTTTGATAACACAGTCACTTCCGCTCAAGAATTTGCATAAACATTACATTTGTGTCTATACTTTTGAGGCATGGCAATTTTGCAAAATTTCGACTTGTTGATGTTAGACAATTTTATTTAATTTTTCCTGAATTTCCTTTTGTTACCCTTTTTTCTTACGAGTTGAACAATATATATTAAAAAGAATTTAGTGGGAATTAATGAATACTATCGATATTTTCATGAATTGCTTCTGTGTCTAAACTTTTGTGCAGGACTGTATACATAAAATAAGAAAATTTTATCCAAACCTTGTAAATAATGTAGAGGACTCTCAGGAAATCGCTTTACAATTCGTCCTTTAAAAAATTTGCAGCCAAAATCTTCAGTTTTCATAAAAGCAGCATATTTTGCAATTCCGATTTCATATGGAGAGAATTCTAACCAATCTACCAAAATTACAATAACACATTATCATTTTATATAAAAAAAAAAAACTAAGATATTTGGAGGGTAAATTTACAAGTACCACATCTCAGCATTTGAAAATAATAACGCTTTATAAATTTAGCATTTATTGACATACCTTGAAATACTTTGGCTGATACATTGCTTTTAACATGCAAACAAGTATATAGTGGCATGGGTACGATGCCCGTATTAACTTTCTCTTTCTGAGCAGATAAATTAACATCTGATCTCTATAAAATAAGATATAATTTCATATAAAGCATTTTAAAAAACTTAAAATGTCAGTACTTTTCTATATTTATTATTCATATAATTAAAGGTATTTGGCATGTTAAGCCATAGCAAATGGTTTAAAAGTTTTTTAATGGAAAGCATATAAATTATTTTACCACGTTTTTAGTTTCATTCATAATTAAAGCTATTTCATAGTTTAGTTTTCAATTTTAGTTTTAGTTTTCTATGAAAAACATACTTTTAAACAAGCGTCTGAATATCACTTTAAAGTCAAATTCAAATTACTTTAAACTTTTTGAAAATGAAAAATAATAACAAGAATGTGATAACATATAACATTTGATACACAAAGATTTCTCCAAATGAATTGTAAAAAAGATCAAACATATACTTTTTTTATGTAATTTAATATTTGCAGCACTAATATATAGTTTCAATAGCACTACATATATTAGAATATAGAAAAGCAATTACTTACTCCTTTAAGCAAAGTGTCTCCTAATAAATGTCCAAAGAAATCTGTAAAGCTCACAGGCTGTCCTTTTTTATGCTTCTCTTTAATATTAGAAATATAGCGGTACATAGAACGTGGACTCAAAAGCCAAAACGGGCTGTGCCGAACATTTGATTTCAAATCTTCTAGTAAGTCTCCAGGAGATTTTTGGGGGAAGTCAGGGTGTGAATATAAGGTTGATAAGTACCTATGCAAATAGAAGAATATTAAAATTTTAAAATGTAATTCTTTTAATAAGAAAAAAACATTTAACTCACGATAAGTATGAATGATATTTTTAAAGTAAAAGCACTTCTTCAGCCATCAAATTTTACTAGGGGTTACAAACATTTTCTTTTGTTGCAGCAACAGTAAAATAAAACATTTTTGTGCCTATCAAATGTATTAAATATTCTAGAATTAAATTTATATCGTTTAATTCTGATTACCAAATGTACCGTTGACAGATATTTTGTTGGAACTTAATGTTTTCACAAAAAAAATTATTACATTACTAAGAAGATATGTATATAAAAAAAATATACTCAATGCAATTCCCCATTATAAATTTTCCTTTATTTTTCAATCATTCAATCAACCAAAATTAAATAAAGAAGATAATTATTATTATATTTTGTTGACTTATATGAATCCCAAATAAAAGACAATGGACCAGAGTATAAAAATTTGAAAAGGTTGAAGTTAATAAACAAAAAAAGAAGAAACCATATTAATGAAAGTAATTGCTTGAATATTGCTGGGGAAAAGTTGACATGTTATTAATAATAGTTTACGATAGTTAACCTTCACGATTTAGAAATAGAAGTAACTATAGTTAAGGTGAACAAAACTTGTCACTTATTTCACAATTGTTTTTAATGGGAACATTTACCGAAGTACAGATCATAGGTACTACAATTATTTAAATGTTTCTTAATCAAATACAAGGTAAATATATATGAAGTAAAATAACATCTACTTCACGGTAGAGCATACTTAGTATTTAGTTAACTGCAGAAATGAAGGTAGTTTGGACGTCCAAGATCTTTTATTATAAAGAAATCATTTAAAGTATTTAACGGGACGGAGTCCGGAGCTGAAGCTCGGTCCGCCAAAAAGACACACAACCTTACATCTTGAAGTCTAATTAAAAAAGTGCATATATTTTTAATGGATATGAGAAGAGTGGATCAGAAGTTAAAACAAAGTCTGCTGTGTCTGCGATTTCTCTGGGAAAGAATATATTGACGCCTATTAAAACGTGGGAACTGTTCGATGGATCGGCAAGACATTAACTGAGAGTTATTAAGAAAGAACTGAATATTAGAATATTATAGAGATTTGTGTGGTTAATATTATAACTTTATATATCACATATATATATTTTTTGGAAATAGTTTATGATCATAATTTAGCTTATTTAGCTTCGTACATCACAAATGTGTAAATATGTCAAATTTATCTATTATTATAAATGAGTTTTACTTACCAAGCAGAGCCTGATAATCCGGCAGTGTATGTAGCACAATCAAGTATTTTGGTGTCAGACAGAGCTTTCATGGCCCCTCCAAGACCAGTCATGGCTCGAAATCCACCTCCAGAACCAATTATACCAATAACTGGGGTCTAGAGAAGAATAAATAAGAACTAAAAATATATAATCAAAACATTTTTTGAAAAATAAAAATTTTACAAGTTTCGATGAAATGAACTTTTATATATCTAGATATGTGTAAAAAAACTTCCTTAGGTTTTTAAATTATTTTTTCAATAAGATATGATAAGCAAATTGTAAGGGCTATATTGTTATAAAATACATAAACAAAAAATTTAATTCAATTAAATCCTTATATACTAACTTCACTATCCTTAAGAGGATAATTATCAGGAAATAAATTCTTCAGGCCTTCTAAGACACAGTACCGCCTCTGTTTCCTGAAATCTTTTTCTTTGTCACATAGTGACAATCCAAAGCGAAGATCTGGATTATGGCTAAAGAGGAATATTTATTTTGTGATTACAAAGTAAAAAACTGCATTATAAAATATATTAATGCTATGTAATATAAATTTTTAATTAGAAAGTACAATTATAACTAGTTTATAAAATTAAGGCATGTGTATAGATATACAAAATTTGGAATTAATATTACAAGCCCAGTTTAGGCATGTGTGTTCCAATTTGCGATTTCAAACATTTTTATCGGAACTAAACAAATTTCTTTAAAGAAGAGACAGACATAAAGCATAATCTTTTTAAATGTATATTTAGAAATATTTTGTCTGAATGTTTTTCGTAAGTATGTATAGTATAAACTTATCAATATTTACAAATTTCCATTGTAATAAAATTGTTTTAGATTAAATTATATTTTTTAATGGCATGCAATTACATTTTAGACATCTTTGTGTTCATTGCTTATAACACCAGCTAAACTCTCACATAAAAAAGTAATCAGTAAAGAATGTCACACTCACTCGACTTCTAAGAGCAGCTTTAAAATTATTTCTGATACCTATCAAAATAAATTGTAACAAAATATTAAGTCAACATATTACACAAAAATAATAAAAATCTTTATAAGATAATAAATTTGATAGGTTATTACCTCATTAAATTTAACTGTAACAGTACTTTCTTCATTTAGTATGAGGTCAACCAGGGAGATTTTTGACACACCTATCTTGTGATCAACTGTGAAGTTTGCATCCATCAAAGTAATTTCTATGGGAAATGAAACAAAATCTTAAATTTAAACACATATTTCAATCTAAAATATGCACAAGTACAAAGTATTTAAAGACAAATTTAGGTGTCAAAATTAATGAATACCCTTATTTCAGCTTAAAAAAAAATCATAAAGAAAAAAAAAATTATTCAAAGTTTTGAAATTTCGAAATGCCTTTAACTCTCAGAGTGATAACAAATTGGTTGAAGTGGAAGCTTGTTTTCCCTGCATAATAATAAAATTTTAATTTTTAATGAAAATTTTAATTTCCTTCATTTTTTAAAAAAAAATTATATTTTTATAGCAGATGATTATAAATAATTCCTTTATGCTTCAAAATTTAGTAAAATTATAATATTTCTAAAGGTTAAAATGCGTGTTGCTGGAAAACATGACAGTCAGATGACTGGTTTATACTTCTGTATCCCTCAGAGAGTTAATTTCAGCTAAAAACAAAAAGCTAACAAATTCACTCATACAAGCGTTTGTACAGAAACAGAATTTTGTATAAGTAAATGATCTACTTTTGTATTTGAAATTGCTGTTTATTTAGAAATCTACCTAATTCATATGAGTTTTGGGAGTCCAAAACAAACTCAAACTTTTCATTCCAAGTAGGACTTGCAGTGTTGTTGAAATATTTGGTCTTCTGTTTTCCACTTGGGCTTCCAGGAATATGTAAAATAACATATGGATCTGGCTTGTCCACTGAAAAAAAAATATAAATCTACATTCATTCAACATCTAAAAAATATTAATGTTTAACATGTTTGTTTCAAAACTATTCCTTACCTAAATCTGACACCCATCCTTTTGTAATTTTGTGAGCTTCAAGTACAGTTACATTTAAAATATGGCACGGATCGGGATTTACCTAAAATTAACAGAAGGATTAGAAATAAAAAATAGGTTTGTAACAGAATTTGTCACTCAACCTGCTTCCACACAACACTTTTATTGAACAGGAAAAAAGTCACCAAACACAATATTAATTCTATTATAAACATTTACACTCTAAATTTGGCTAGTTTCATTTATTTTATTTCGAAAATTCAATAATTATTTCTTCAATAATTATTATCATTTACAAAAATTAATTTATATTTCAAAGAATAAATATGTAATATTCCTCTATTTTGAATCGAACCGAAACATTTCACATCAACATACAAACAAAGAATGTCTTAGTGAAATATATTTGACAACATTTCAAACGGATTGATGTCGCAAAAATAAATTTCTTTTAATTTATTGTTTGAAAGAATTAAAGTTTCTCGAGTGACTGTTGCGAATGGCAATGGTGATTTAATTCTAATAAAAATGGCTTCTTATGCTTTTTAAATGAGCATTAAATTTTGCAGTTTTTAAATAATTAAAGTACTTCAAATTTGAATTTTTTCTGAAATTTTCAATGTCTTCTAATTTTGATGCACTGAATTTTTGATAATCACACTTGCCTGTAGCATTTGTAGTTTGGGCTATGAAAGTGGGTGACAGGCAGACGGACTGAACGATTATAACCTTCCACTTTTTACGTTATAAACGTAGTGTGGAAGCTAAAATAGATGCTTAGCAATGTTTTGAAATATTAGTAAAGCTTTTAAAGTTTATTTTGTATAGATGTTAAATTTAGTTTGAAAGAAATTTTTACCTATATGTGTTATATGTATAAAAAATTCAGTGGTTAATATTTATATCTGAGGAGCAAACATTCAAAAATCAATAAATCCAACTTTGACTAAAACCACATTTTTGTTTATATGCTTAGCATAGTTACTAAATCATGTGTGTTGTTATTTAAGTTGAAAAGTGGTTTAAGTCTAAGTTGGAAATATTGGGTTTTGAATGTTTGCTCCTCAACTTTGCAAAATGACATTGCAGCATGCTATCTATTTAGTTAAAACTATTTTAATTCAGTTTTGAGGAATTGGTTAAAGCTCCAGATAATTTTGAAATAATTAATGCATAATCAAAATGTTATAATATTTAAAGAACTTACAGAAAAGAACATGACAGCCCAACACCTATAAACATATCATAAAAAAATAAAATAAATAATAAAAATATAAGAAAATATGAAAATAATCAAATAATACAACATACTAAAAAATATATATTTAAAAAAAGTAAACATAAAATTTTGAGGGTAAAACATTTAAACTGACAGCAAAAAGTGTTTTTTTTTTAAATAATAAAAAATACATATTTTTTTGGTTAAATAAGTAAGTTTGATTTTTAAAACATAATTTTACTGCAATAAAGAACATCTGATAAACGCATGGTCATATTCTTATGCACAAAAAAATGCTTACCTAATCAGTTACAAAATCCAATGATGCAGAATTTTATCTTTAAAAATCTTAACTGAATTTTATCAGCTTAAAAATCCTGAATCATTATTTTAAGGATTTAAAAACTAAAACTATAATGTGTTTTATATGACAAAATTCTTACACATAGTAAAACAACTATAGTAAGACATGGGATTTAAATAAAACAGGATATGACAAAGGAAGGATGCATTCTTATCTTATTTCCTCAACCTTATTTTTGGTTTTAATTATAAATAGCAAACTTAAAAACTCATGAATCCTATAAATGTTTCAAAGCATTGTAACTATTAAATTAAGTAACAAACCATGCTTGTTTCTGATTAATGTAAAATGGTAATTAAATCACTTGAATGTATCAATACCACATTTTAAAAAAATAATCAGGGAAAAACTGAGATTACATATGAAGAGAACAGGGGAAAAAGAGCTTGATTTCATAGGAATCTGTCAGCATCAGGATTCTTTGGCAAAAATAGCGAGTCATCACCTAAACTGGTGTAAGGAACCCGGTTACTCACTTTGTTTTTCTCTCACGGCAACCCTGATTCACGCCAGAGATCAGTGGACACGAGTCACACGTTTGTACCGCGAAAGAAGAATCGAAAGAAAAACCGGTTTTCTGTCGCCAATGTCCGCCAAGCACAAAAGAATACGGAAAGATTCCTACAAAATCAAGCTCTTTTTCCCCTGAATACTTCATATGATTGAATAATTAATTATATGTTGAGCACGAATACTGATGGAATAACTAAGAATTGAAATTTTGGTTCAATAATCAGTTTACTCTCACTTTACATTTCATTCTACATTTCATCAATTTAACTGTTTTTACTGTTTCCATCAACATTTATTTTATTAATAGGGTTTGTTGTTTTATTCAACATTTCATGCGTATCGATTTGGTTAGATAAATAAACATAGCACTAGAGCTACAGAAGTGCTATTTGTGAAGGAGCCTTTTGATTTCGAAAAAGAGTCAAAGCCAACACCTGAGCAGGCTGCAACTTTATAGTGACAAAGTACATGCTGTACATGATCATGACAAATTTAATGTGCACCAGTCCCTGATACACATAACTATTAATTACAAAGACTTTTTTGAGTGTGTATGCGTCTGAATGGCTAAGACAAGGACTGATTTTAAGGTAGGTCCTTTTGTAGCTTAGTGTATGTTAAACTTGTTAAAACGCATTCTAGAAAAAATAATTTTAACCTGGAATACTTGTAAGGATGGAAGAGAAAAGGCATCATTGAGCACCTCACTGGTGATATCCCTAAAGGAAACAAAAAGTTATATTTAAAAATTATTATTTAAGAGTAATTATTCTATTATGTAATCGTTAACCATGGAATTAAAAATTAAAAAATAATAGAACTTTAAAAATATTCTAATATATGTACATTCTAAAAAATGTAGAAAAACAATATTTAAAAATAAAGTAGCTTAAAAAAATATTTAAAAATGTATTAGTAAAAAAAATCTTTTTTAAAGCAAATGATTTGACAGATGTTTTTTAGCAGATGTTTTATTAAATAATAAATGTTATGTTGAAAAATGCTTTATAAATGGGAGCTATTTTAGAATGAACATGTAAATGCAAATTAAATTCTACAGTTGCAGAATAACAGTCAAAATTTTTAAACATTCTTATTGTGTTTAAATTAAAAACAACTGTTCAGTCATTTTATTTATTTAATTGAACATATAGTGAAAGCCCACTTACAACCGGTCTTCCATCATGAATTTGAATGTTATACTTTTGATCTATCGCTATATTTTTTTCTTCAAAATTTTAAATTAATGTGCTATTAATTAAATAAAATAGCAATACATTCATCAAAACAGAAAACAAAACAGCTGGGCAATGGAAAACAGTAAAAACCAAACCAGTGAAAACAACTAAATTAACGGACCCCAAAAATGGACAAAAATTAACGGGTCCAATAAATGGATTCAACATTGTAAAATGTAAATATTAAACTTTGAACAATAATAAAGCGAATCGTTTTGACTATAATATTTTTTAAATAAAATTCATTCCGATTTGAGTATATTGCGTTTGCGATATTCATTTTAAAAATCATTTTGTGTTAAAAATCCTTAATATGCTATATTCAAGCCCACAACCAATGATTTTGCCTGCAAACCGAAAATCGAAACCTGTACGATGATTCTGCATAGAGTTAAGAAGAAGATGAAGATGCTGCCGGGCAAAAACCAATGCAAAAATCGGTTTGCCAAGTGAAGCCATTAATCGCTCTGCAGTAAGTCCAAACAAACGCTCTTGACCTCTCGACGTACATCGACTTGGCGATTTTTGACTCTCTTATTAAAACAACTACATATAATTTGCAAATAGCGAAAGCTGTCTACGACAGCTTCGGATCGGATCCATCTAGTTTTTTGCACACATCATGGACACAACAACAACAACATATAATTTGCATTTTTCTTACCTGTGAAGGAAATTATTACCATCTTGCATAAATTCTGATCTCGTGCTACAGCCTACAACTTCGCAAATATTCATTTTTTGATTTTCAATCAAAGCTTTTTAAGGCATAAAATGATGCGTTTCGGTATGAACTAACATTAAGTGAGCGGTTTCTTTGGGCTTACTAGGGTTGCTTGGCATTTTTCCAATGGCTTCATTTTGTTTGTCATCAAGCATCTCCATCTTCTTATCTCTATGTGATCCTGTCTGTCCATAGTAAACAACAATGACTGCAATGTCTGACTTTCTATTATCAAAATGCGATAAATCAATACGTTCTTTTCACGATCATCGTGAAAACTATAATTGAAACCCTTTATCGATTCAACGTTGTTCACAAATCATTAAAGGTAAACCTATCCTCTTTTTAAACTATGGCGTTTATAATTGTTCGAAATGTTTTTTCAAATATGTTTGGATGTCATGTTATCGAAATTGTGAGTGTATACTAAATGTGTTTTGATATTATTAAAATTTTACTTTAAATTCAAATTATTTTAGAAGGCTAGTGTAATTATATTTTGCATAATTACACAATAGCTTTTACTATTCTATCGTTTGATCTATCTACTGTATGAACCAACATCCAAATACTCATAGTTGTTAATAATTCAGTTCAACTAATTAAATATACAATTACTTAACGACACTATTACTTATTAGTGCGATTACTTAATTTATTTTGTTCATTTATTATGCTGAAGGGAGATATAGTGTTTCATTTGTATCAAAACTACTAATAAAATTTGCCCTAAACCCTACTACAGTTTTAATTTTTCTTTGCAACTTTTTTATTGGCAAAGAATATTTAAACTAAATTTTCTTGTTGAAAATAGTTGTGTTATTCGATTACTGCATATTTTTTGTTTCTAACTATCATTTGCCTAACTAATATGTACAATGTGGTGTGGATGATACTTTTATAAATATAAACTATTGTATATTTTTAACAAATGTTTTGCTCTTATTATGTTGCTACAGTATAAATATGTTTTAAATTTCTTAAAAAAATCTTACTTTTTAGTTTGTCATATGTTCTTATGAAGCTTAATATATTAGAAAAAAGAAATAGGCTCATTGATATTTTTTCTAACTTTTTCATTTATCAATATAATACATAACATATCAAAAAGGTGTGTCGTGCAAAGGAAGAGTGTAGGCTGTTTAGCCCATTACTGTATACGTATAGAAGAACAAAAACATGTTGATGATCCATTTCCTTGGCTTGAAAAGTGGGGAAAGGTGTAGGAGGGTATAATGTTAATATTGGTAAATTTTAATTTCACGGTACTGCTTGGCCCGGCTCCAGAAACAACAACAACTTGGCGAAACTCGCGTGTTTCCGCATTGCCAGATTCCTTTCCGCCGATGCAGTAACCCTAGTTACTTTTGAAAAAAAAAACCAGACTCAGGGTTTTGGTTTGCTTTGGGCAACACAAAACAAACTTTACACTACACAATGGGCTAGTAGTGGCAATCCAGTTTGGTTTCGTTTGAATTATCGTCGCACTAGAGTTACACGAGTGGCAATCCAGTTTAGTTTAGTTTGAATTATTGTCGCACTAGAGCTACACGAATGAGTGGCAATCCAGTACGCACGCGTTTGGGGGTACGGACAATTATTTTTTCCCTAAAAAAAACATCAGTATCCAACATGGGGCAGTATTGTAGGGCCCGTTGAAAGCCTAAATACTCGTTTGGGGCCCCGGGCAATTTTGTTTTCTCTAAAAAAACATCAGTATCCAACATGGGGCAGTATTGTAGGGCCCGTTGAAAGCCTAAATACTCGTTTGGGGCCCCGGGCAATTTTGTTTTCTCTAAAAAACATCAGTATCCAACATGGAGCAGTATTGTAGGGCCCATTGAAAGCCTAAATACTCGTTTGGGGCCCCGGGCAATTTTGTTTTCTTTAATACGCACCATCCATAATAATCGGATGTTCAAAAGCCAAACGTAACCCCAAACGTAATGACGATAGAACAAAAAGAAATTTATTAGAATAAAAATAATTCCGTGCGCACAACATCCGCGCAACCTAAATACCACGCAAGTATTACCAGCGCCGGCGATTGGTCAAAAACTAATTTAGAACAAATAAATCCCACGCGCCTAACATCCGCGCAAGTATAATCAGCGCCACCTAGCCACAACAAAGACGCCACAACGCATTTCACCAGAAAATGCCGCATCACCAAAAATAATTGTTTATCGCTCCCTACAAAAGCGCCAAATCCCTTGGCGACAGAAGTACCGTCAAATTAAAATTAACCGTTAATATTGCATGCCACCCCCTTATTTATGGGAGACTCAATATAATACAGTAGAACCTCAATTAATCAGACCTATTGTCCTATATGGAAGTGAATGTTGGACCCTCAATAAAACAGCGGAAGAAAAGTTGCTAATATTTGAAAGGAAATTATTAAGGAAAATATTCGGACCTATTCAGGAGAACAATGAGTGGAGAATTATTTACAACTATGAAATGTACAGAAAATTTGGCAAATTTGGCTGGACCGACATTGTGAGAACTATAAAAGCATCCCGAATTAGGAGGCTGGGCCATCTGTACAGATGTCCCGATGATTTCTCCACCAAAAAAGTGACTTTTTCCAAAATTGAAGGTACTAGACGTAGAGGACGACCACCCACACGATGGTTAGACGATGTTGAAAGGGACCTCAATCTAATAGGAGTCAACCGATGGAAAGCCATTGCAGCTAATAGGGCCAACTGGGGAGGATCAGCGAGTCAGCCTTGGCCTGCAAAAGGCTGTTGAGCTTATGAAGTAGAAGAAGGAAGAACAACTCTTTTTAACAACCAGAAAGAAAATACACCACCAGACTTTCCATTCAACCCTAACTGATCACATGAAGGTTGAATTACCTTTAAAATAGCTATTGAAAGTAAAAGCTGCCAATTTCTTATTCATGTTAAAAGACTCAGAAGGTAACGCTCCACGAGACTCTATCGATGATTTCTATAAAAGAAAATCAACGGCGAAAGCTGAGTAGACGAATCAATTGATATATTATGCGGGTACTTTAAAAGAGAATAAGTGCATTAATTTGTTTTAGGAAAATCAAGGAAATAGAAATTGCAATAGTTAAAAAAAAACTTTTTAAGTACACTAGAAACTACTCAGTTAATACATATTTGTAAGTTTTATCATTAAAATTCGTTTTAAAATCCTGCTGTTATAACAGCCATACGTTGTTGATTCCAAGAGGTCATTTATTGTGGCTATGTCTTGTGTGATGCACCAATGATTATTTCGTACTTCGAGTAAATTTTTGGAGAGATTTTTAATTGTAACACACTTAGGTACAACTACGACATTTTCAGCTGTAGCAACTCGGTAATTATTCAGATTCATTAGTTAAATTAAAATTATTTATGGCAGTTCTATAAGCATTTATTTTATTATTCTAGATGCCTTTTTGGGGGGATTCAAGCAAAGCTGATTACAAGGCTAAATTAGAACACAAAATGTGTGTTGTAAGTACAAGTTGTTATTAGTTATTTTTTCTTTTCAATTAACTTTTTTGTTTATATATCTAACTAAATATCAAAATATTAATACTCATTACTTAAAGCCTCAATCTGAATTTATTTTCAATGATAACTAAATAGTGGTAATTAGTTTAATGCAGTAATATTTTAACAGGCCAAAGAAGCACCAGATGCTACATTTGACTTATCAGATTGCAATTTGTCTGAAGTAAGTTAGTTAATAAATGTATTTGTTTAGATTTCATAATCAAGTCATGCTAAATTACAATAGGCTTTTTTTTAAACATATTAGATTCCATCTGGTGTATTTTCAATGTGCAGAGTTTTCCGGAAAGAAGTAAGTATAGGATCTATATGATATGACTTGCAAAATTTTTAATAATGTACTGATACAGTATTTTATTGTAATTTTTTTTTCATAAGCAAGTTCTACAGTATGGTTTTTTTTGCTTTTGCTCATAATTGATAGCTAGTTAGGTAACACTGGGACTTTGGTGTAGTTCATCTTTTCATTTACAGTGCTCATTTGCTGTTGTGTGACATTATTATCACTTAGTATGTTATATATGTATTTTAACATTCATGTAGAAACTCAGCTATTTTACTTTTGCAAAAAAACTTTTTTTGTATATTTAAAATATTTTAACTTAATAACCTGTTCAACACACTCAAATCAAGTAAAAAATTATGTTCCGTCTAAAAACAATTTTCAGAATATATATCTTTAAAAATGTTATAATAGTATATATATTTTTTCATTTTTAAAAATATGTTCGTATACTTTTAGGCTTTAAATCTTCAAAATAATCATATTAGCAATCTACTTAGTGGAGGATCTTTAAAAGATCTAGGCCAATTATTGGTATGTGTGACATTTAAGTATAGCTATTTATTAGTTTTTTTTTTTAAATTGTAATCTCATTTTTTTTTATATTTCATGAAATTTTATGTCGGTTTTTAAAATGCTGTTAAATCTGTCATATTCCTAACTCACCTGGTAATACGAATTACAATTAACTGCTTAATTTCAAACATCACTATATTTATCCTGATCAATTTGTCCTTAGAAATTTTCTCAATGTCTTGAAAAATAATGTATCTCTGTATCACTGCTTTCCTCTGATATAACCATGGAAATGTAAGCTATGCAAACTAAAGTTTTTATGATTATCAAGAGGAACTCAGTATAACCCTGAATCGCCAATGTCTACTGAACAGTATGTAGTTTCTATGCACTTCAACTACAAAATGTGAGTAACTTAAATGAACACAAATTACAAAATATAAATTTAAGATAAAAGTATTTAAGTTATCGACTTTTGTAGTGACCAGCTGCTGATCTATTGACTGTAGTGTCTTTGTTCCATTTAATAACCTATACTAAGACCTGATTATAAGGTGGTTAATTGTTATTTTTTTGTTTGATTTTGTTGATTATTTGAAAATTAATTGTACTAAACAATATTCTTCCAGATTCTTAATTTGCAGTGCAATAAACTTAGTTCTTTGCCTCCTGAAATCAACTGCCTTAGTAGTTTGCAGGTATTATAAAGACTTTACTTCATGTGAATTCAATATTTATTATTGATATTTTTTAAAACTATTTTAACAATTTGAAGTGTTTTTTTTAATGTTATCTCTATATAGTATTTTTTAATTTTCAGGTCTTGAATGTTGAGAACAACAGTTTAAAGAAGTTACCGGAAACTTTTGGAAAACTTCTAAACTTACGCCATTTAAATTTGAAAAGTAAATTTAATATTTTATTCTCATGAATAATATTTATTCATCTTGTTTTTCCATGATTGATAGTTCTCAACTATTTCTACTCTAAAATTGTAATATATACAGTCATCTCTAAAAATGTATTTTATAGTTTTGTTACTATGTACTTCTAAGTTTTACCCATTACAGTATATTTAGAACGTTGAATTTTCCCTTCCCCTGGCTTCTTTTGTAGCACTATAACATGAGTTCTTCCCATTCACTTTGTGTGACCATTAAGTTACAAAACATTGTTCCCAGATATTTTCTTTAGAATATAAAACCATTAACGCAATTTAAAGCAAAAAATCCAATTTTTCTAGAATTTGTCAAGATTGAAAGATAGTCAAAACCAAAATATGTTGAATGCAAACTGCTAATTTAATTTATAATTTAATACTTTCTGTAGTAATGTTTTCTTTTTATTTCAGGTAATAAATTACTTTCTTTCCCAGTGCCTATTTGTTCTTTAAAGAACTTAATTTCCTTAAATTTATGTGATAACACAAAAATCAAAACTTTGCCAAAGGAGCTATGTAACTTACCTGCATTGCAAGATTTGTCTATAGATGCAGAACGATTTATGTATCCTAGCCAAGGTAAGCAATGTTACTTTTAATATAAGTTTTTCGTATGGATTTTTCAAAAATGGTCCAATAGATAATTGGAATATAATATACTTTTCTTCATTACATTAATGGTAATTGACAATTTAACTAAGTCATAGACAATTTCTTTGAACTGCATTTCATTCTAATAAAGTCTTTTTTTAATTGTTTTTGTATTAATACAAAAATTTTTTATGATAAATAACAAATGTAAATATTTGTATTGATTGTCCTTAATAGTCCAATTAATATAAAAAATTATAATTTAAATTTATACAAAAATATCTAATTAGGAGTTCTATTTAGTATTATTTTAATTTTAAAAAAGCACTAGTAACAAGCTTTGAATTATTTATAGTTTGACATAACAATTCATATGCAGATTTATTATTCGATTTCTAGAAGTTTGCAGCAGTGGTACCGAAAGTATTATGCATTTTTTGTGCAGTGGTAAGTAAAAGCTATTTCCAATTGTGTTTTGGTTATTAAAAATTTAATTTAAAGTTGATTAAAATAATATTTCTTCATTAAAAAATCATTCTCTTCTCATATAGTTACATATATCAAGTGTTACAACAGCTAAATGGAATTTACTAAAATTAATTTCTTCAAAAAATACATTGCAATCTTATTAGTTTTTTTTATATATATATATTGAAGGGTGTAGTTTCTAAACTTGTGTTCTCCAAAGTATAACTAAGAAATAGGGCCTGGTCCTTTCATTGGCAAATTTTGACAATTGTTGATCAACTGAACAAAGTTCCTAATGAATGGATCTATATCTTAGTTTTACTTTGTAGAATGTGAGTTTTGAAACTACACCCTTCATATCAATTATGCTATTTCTTTTCAAACATCAGTTACTATTTAAATATGATTTTAATAGTAATGGATATTTTATAACAATGATATAACCATAGCTAATAAAAATGCTCAATTTTTCAGAAATTGGTAAAGAATATTCACCACCAATATGCATTTCAAATGATGATGCAGATAAGGATCAAGAAATTTTAGATTGCGAACAACGTTCAGTTGAAGCCTCACCACTTGCAGTAAATTTTTTTCAATAATAAGTGAAACTTTAAAACAACATTTTTGTTGCGAATTTTCATAAATATTAATTTCTCAACATTTCAATGCATTAAACATGATAAAAATGTATTAATATATTTAAATAATACAATTATCCTTTGGTGTGTTTAAAAATAATCTCTTATACCCTCTGATGTTTAAGGATATTTTGTTGGTTTATAAACAATGTCAGACCTGATTTACTAGTACCTTTTACTGATTCCAAATGCATTAAATTATTTTAATCACATTAATACATTTCCAATTAATGCTTATGGATCACCCAACAGTTTCATCCAAAAAGGTATAGGGTGACTACAATTAAAGTTAGAACTTCAAAACAGTATTAAAAAAAGAACTGATGATCATAGTTCAAATTGTAGTATTATTAAATAGTAGGTAATATGGTTAATAATAGGTAATATAAGTAATATTAAAAGAGTTGGAAAACAAATGGCATAACAGCAAAAATAATATATTTTTGTTTGCAAAAGATGCTGCTGTAAGCGTCTTCATTTCAAAAATTATCATATAATAATTATAATTAACCAAATTAAAATAATTTTAATTACTTAAAATATATAATATCTATTATTCAGTTTCCATTAACTTCAACTTATTAAATTGCACAATTAAATATTTTTATTGACAACCTAATTCTGAACTTTTATATAAAATGTGTTTTCAATGCTTTTGTTTCAGGCAATTAGATGCAGCACTATAATAAAAAAAAATATTTGGCTCATTGCATGTTGTTTTAAATGTGATATTATAATTAATTTGGCTTATATTGTTTTACTATTGTTGTAGGCATCGTACCTTCAGTACCAAAGAACAAAGGCATGTAGCAGCTTCATTATTTTAGTTTTTAATTAATTATTTTTATTTTGTTGCTTTAACTGTTGCTGTGATAACATTTAATAACGTATTGAATTCACCGCACATCAAAAAGTGTTTCACTGCATGTGTGGACATTGTTGATATTGTTGTAAGTTTGCTTCATGTTTGTGTGGCATATATGTATGTAACTTAAATGCTTAAAAGCATTTTGCACAAAATTTATTTGCATACTTAAATCTATTAAGAAATAATAAACAATGAATTTCAATATAATCACAAAATTAACAAATATTTTATGCACTAATTGCTTTGTAGACTGCTTCAAATTCAAAAGCAAACATAATTCGGCACTACAAATACATATGTGCATTTTTAAGTGTATTTAGGCTTAAGACTAATCCATTAAAATCTATGTAGACATTTTGTACATCATATTTTATACCTTATCATACCTTTTTTTACACATTATATTCTTTTTGGTCATTTGTAATTATTGACTAACAATAGTAATGTGAGATTGTGTAGGTTCTCTCTAGCCTTTTGGTATGTATTTGTAACGAGAACTAAATAACTATTTTACCAAGTTTATTTAAACCATTGTTGTGTGTTTAAGTTGTTATATGCTATGTGTAACTGTGTTTGATACTTGCTGAATGTTTTTTTTTTTTTCAAGTCTTATTATTACTTTTTTTTGTGAATTTCAAGTCAAATTTTGCAGAATTATTTTTTTCAACTCTATCAATGTTCAAACTACATTTTAACACATTTAAAGTGAACTAGTATCAATTAAAGAAGTGTAAACTTTGAAATTTTTTTCACAAATTCAACTTAAGTTGCTATAAAAGTTATCTGTTTCAGTTTAATATTTATTATGCATTTTCCGCAGCACAATGATCAGATACAATTGTTTAGCTATTTTACTGTATTACGTGTAAAGTTTGTTTTCAAATTAATGTTTTCAAACTCTTTAAAATTTTAGAACAAAAAGTTGTTTTAAACTATTAATTAACTGTTTATAGTTATGCTATTATGTGACTAATTATTGATAAATAAAAGTAGTTAGTGCAACGACATTAGACCAAGTAAAACTAAACTGTTTTAATCAAATTTTGTCTTTTAACTTTGTACATTTTAACTATTTTTCCCGTAATTAAAAAAAATATTGAAAACTTTGCACAGGAGAGAAGGCAACAGGAATTACTTTTAATGGAAGAAGCATTCAAAGAAAATTTTGCTGCCCAATCAAATGTTACAGCTGACACTTCAATCCGTCGTAAAAAGTTACTGGAAGATATTACTCAGGTTTCAAAGCATGTTTTTATTGGAATAACCTAATATCTATTTAACTAACTAATAGAAACAGTGTATATGTTTAAATTATCTCTATTTACAGACATTTACTTATAATGCAAGATAATTATATCTTTAAACTTTTATAAAAACATATTTAATCAGATTTTATTGTATAATTAATAAATAATAGATACTACTTTATAATGTGGAAATAAATAGCAAATATTCTAATTGCCTCCCATTGAGTTATTCAATCATCATAAATATCATAAGGGTCAGAAACTGATGGCAATTTATTGAGGGGCACGAAATGGAGTGCCATCATAACATAGCACTGATGGCTGAAGGTAGAAAGAGTTTCTTCTATCTCATGCCTACAACTTATACATACAACTTATGCATAGTTCTCAATCTACAACTTATACATAGTTCTCAAAGAGAGGGAAATTTAATGATTATGTACCCAATGTATATGGTATGGAGTATTACCCCCCCCCCCCCCCCTACCGACGCCAGATCTACTAGGCTACCACACCTCTTTAAATATTATTTAATTATTAATAAACAATTGTATGAAACTGTAGATATGTTTTTTTTGTAAATGTATTATTTCTTCATCAACATCCAGTCAACTTTAATTCATGTTTTAATTCTTAGGAACAAGAAAGAATGGAATGTGAAATAATGTTACTTCAAACTAAAAAAGATAAAGAGAAGAAGAATCTTCTAGATGTCCTTACAAATGGTAAATTAATCATTTCAATAAAAAAAATCAAATTAAAACTTTTCTTTAGTTTATTTTTAGTTATGTTACACAAATCTTAATTATGTTACATTTCATTATTTTAAACTTTTTAATTTAATTATAAAATTAATTTTGAATCTCTTTTTTGTTAATGTGTTGACTTTATATAAGCTGATTAAATGGAAGTAAGTAAAACAGGAAGATTTAGAAAGAGTTGACGTTAATTTTTTAATGTTTATTCATTTTAATCTTGTTTTTACCAGTGGGTGTTAAGTGTTATAAGGGAAGGTTAATTAAAAACAATTGATAGCAAGAACATGTTTTGTATTATTGTTTCATACATTCTTTAGTTGGTCTATTTTTTTCTATATTTTTAAAAAAGAAATTAAGTAAAAATGTACTTATTTTTGCATTGTTCTATGTTATAGTTGAGATTCATTCTGCTCAACTGATTGAGCAGTTGATGTGTCTAAATGATCGCACGCAACAACTGGAAAAAATGGCTGCTGTTTTAGAAAGAGATAGGTGAATTTTCATTATTTTTACATAAATACTATGTTTAATTAACAATCCACTGAGTTTTTTTATTGACTATCTAAACTTGTTCAAATCAAACTTTAATTGCTAATGCAAAAATTTAATGTGAATGCTTTAAACATCCATTTTCAACCTTTAATTCTTTGATGGAAACTCTGTTATTGAAATTTCTTAATAGTGTAATGTATCTTCCAGTTAATTCAAATCAAATTATCTAAGGCCTGCAATTCTTTATTTATCTAACTCATATTAAAAAAGATATACACTTAACTTGTGAATGTTGCTACAGAAGTTTTTCCCAATAAAAGTTATTTTTAAAAAAGTAAACCTATTCACACACCCACTCATTTTTGGTGATACGATGCTTTAGCAAATGCACTTTCATTTTAGTTGAATTTTAACCTTAATTTTGTATTGTGTACCTAACAATCTTGTTTAAATTTACTTGACGAAATTTTAATTATGCCACTACAGATAATTTATATATTTTCTGCATATTTCTTTTGTCCGGACATTTTTATGATTTATATAATGATATTATATCTTTTAAAAATATATATGCATGTATTATAATTTTTTTGTTTGTAATTTTTTTTAAAATATAGAATCGAAAATGAAGAAATCTTTTCGATTAAACAAGAAAAGTTAGAACAAATTCGAAAAAACGAAATTTTAGGTGAGGGAACTTTTTGTTGTTTCGAATTCATTTAACTTACTGTATGTATAACAAAATACAGATTTAAAAATATATATATATATTAATATAAGTTGCATAAACTATATTAATCAAATAAAATTACATAAAAAATGTGTGTATATTAGTAAAAAAATAATTAAATTTCAAAACTTCTAATTCATAATTGCAAATAAGAAACAAAATACTTTAACACATTTTTATTTTATAGAAGTTATCTAATACAGTGTATCTATTCAATGTAATCAAAGTCACTAAGTATTAATAGTATTTAAAGTAATTTGTGTAAAGGTATATTATTTTATCAAGCATTTTAGTTTAAATACATTTGATGAGGAATTATATTAATTTAACAGTAATCCTTATTATGATGATTATTGCTGCTTATGCTATTGCTTGTGATTATTACTACATGATATTTATATTTTTTAATACTATCTTCTTAATTTAACCTTAGAGGCTATGACTGAGGCACTTCAGTGTGAAAAAAGATGTGGCAAATATGAACAAGAAAAGCTTTATATGGTGGAGCAATTACAAAATGAGTAAATATACTAATATTTATAATCAAATGAATAACTGCAATTTTTCTTAACATTTTTTTTGTCAATATAAGAAACTGAAAATTATGTACTTTAAATTTTTTCAGAGAAAATGAAAGTAATCTCAAGTTATTTAATATTTTTCAAGAGCGAGAGATTGATCAACAAATTATGATTAATACTTTAATTGAAGAGGTATGAGATTATGTCTATCTTGGTACTTTTTATTATTTGCACCATACTTTTAGCAGATTTTAATTAAAATATTTTAACTTTCAGGAACAATTACAAAAGGAAGCTTTCAAAGTATTGCAACTACAGAAAGATATACAACACCAAGAAATAGCTCATCAAGTTAGGACAAACATGTTTTTGTATTTTTTTTTTAAAGATAACTGACTGATACTGAAGTTAAATTCTATTTCACTTCAAAAATTAATAGTGTATACTGATACAAAATCTTAACATTTGTTAATTTTCCCCTCATTGAATCACTTAACTATATATTACTTAACAACATATTAACATATGCTGAATATGACAAAAACAAGTTTTCTTTCAGTGAAATTGTAATTCATCATTATTAATTAACTTTCGTTTTCAGATTCACTTGATTGAAAAGGAACTCTCTAATCTGACTGTTGCAGAACTCAAAAAGAAAGATTTAAAAATAAGTTCAGAACTTGTGAGTATTTTTCAATGTATATTTTTAAAATTTCAAATGCTTATGTCATTCCATTAATATAAAAGTTTATATTTGAAATTTGTAATAAATTCTTAGAGCAATATTATTTTTTTAAAATTTATAGTAAACATAAATGTTTAAAAAATTTGTTACCTTAATTACTGGATTATTTAAATTAGATATTAATTACAATTAAAGTTATTCAAATAAGAAAAAAAATCCCAAATAAGATATAGTGGGACAAACATAGTTTAGAATGTTTGTAACAAATATTTTCAAATATTCCATTGAAATTTATGGAGGTGAGAAGTTGAAGCATTAATTTGAAAAGTTCTGATTAATTTTTCTTTAAATATACGTTGAATCATGTTATTATGAAACAGTTCAGAGAATAATTACAATTGGTACTTTTGCAGAAATAAAAATTATTCCAAATTCAGCTTATTTATATGTATGTCTTTAATTACTTCATAGAATGTACTGGCGGACCATCGAATAGCTTTAGCTTCTTTATTGTCAGACCTTCTAACTGCAAAGGAACAACGTGAACTAGAATTGAAGGATAGATTGGTAAGGAAACATTTTCTTAAAAAAACTTAAATTATTATGAATTAACTAGGGGGCACGCCCCCTTCTCGCTATCGCTCGCCAAACCCCGGGAACTGCTTGCGCAGTTCCCTTTGGATCGCTTCGCGATCCAGGCTCGCTTCGCTCGCTCACCGTTCATTGAAATATTTTAGTCTAGCCTTAAGGGTTAACCTTGATGAACATGTCCGGCAATTTTTTCACCAAATATGGTAACCCCACCAAATTGGTAGTATGGCAGCCATTGGCTACGAAAATCGCAACGGATCGTATTTTAAGCGAATAATTATCAAATAGTTCAGTTTTTTTCTATGTATTCTGTTTGCATTAAAGAATTTATTTTGATACTTTGTTTAAAGTTGATCCTGTCCATTTCTTTCATCGTTAAGAATTCTTAAATCGTATTAATATATTTAAAATAATATTAATCAATAATTATTTTTAGAACTCATTTCTTAAATTATTTTTTGTGCACATTGTTTTGAACTTGCAGCAAACTGTTGAGTTCTGATTTTCTTATTTTAAAATATCGCTACGATCTACGATCGCAAATGCCACGATAATATTTAATAAGGAAATCTTTCATATTCTCTCAACAGACATTTTCAGTTTTTAGCAGCATTTTAAGTAAGTATTTGCTGTCATTTCAAGATGACAACATACTTGGCAAACGCTCGGTTTGTTTGTCATTTTGACTTGGCGACATTTTTCGACCTGGCGCCCAATGTAGACATGGTCATTTAGGTTAACTGCCTTTAGTATCCTTTTAATTTAAAATAATTACAAATTAACGCTTATTATTGAAAATATTTCGCTGCTTGACTAAGATTTGATTTGTAACTAAATTTTAAAACCTGGTAGCCGTCAGCGTTTAGAAGCTAGTGTTTAAAAACAATTTGAATTTTAATTTTTTTTTATTACAATAGTATTTGGTAGTTCAGTCAGATTGAAATTATAATTGAATATTTTTATTCAATATATTTAGTAGTATTTGAAATTTTCATACAATAACGTTCCGCCCAATCTTTGGCGAAATTAGCAAATGCATTCCCAATTTCTAAATGTTAATCCATTTAAATCTTAAATGCATATAATTTATTATGAAGATATTTTTTGTACCTATCTTTTATTAATTATATTCTTAACGATTTTAAATAATTATTTACTTTTTTTTAAATCAATTCTTCGGCATTTTAACGTTCCACTTTTTTTATAAATCGTTGTGTATTTATTCAAAAAAATGTTTTACTGCCGTATCGAACAATGTTTTGCACAAAATATTTATGGATGTTTTTCAGTTTTTGGCCTTATTGCAGCCATTCCCGAAATTTTCAATCCTTGTGTTATTTCGTAGTGCTTTTCTCAAAAGAATACATTCAATGTTTTTCTGCCGTATCGAACTATGTTTTGTGCATAATATTTATAGTTATTTTTCCCTTTTCAAGCCATTCCTGAAGAAACACTTTTTTGTTGTTTTCAGTCGGTCATTTTGAAATTAGTAGTATTTTTGTTCATTTCGATTGTTGCCATTCCAGAGATAGAAATATAAGGAAATTTGGGTGCCGTATAAGAG
Source organism: Oedothorax gibbosus (assembly GCA_019343175.1). Taxonomy (NCBI): domain Eukaryota; kingdom Metazoa; phylum Arthropoda; class Arachnida; order Araneae; family Linyphiidae; genus Oedothorax; species Oedothorax gibbosus. The sequence continues at coordinate 9,215,830 of CM033270.1, read as the reverse complement.
TATTATATATATATTTTTTTAATATTTGGTTCTACACATTTTTCCCTTTTAGGTACAAATGGAACTGAAGCGAGAAGAAGAATCTGAAGATTATTGGCTTATACAATATCAGAAACTTCTTGATAGAAAACCTAAAGGAATTTTAGCTGCTGTAAGTTTTGTTTGTTTTCATTAAACAAATCTGTAAAATTAATATACTGGTAATTTATGAATTGTTTATAATTTTTTAGGAACTTGGAATCGACAGTGATGTAAAAACTGTTCTATTAGATGTCCCAGCTGTTGAATTTCTACCTTTGTTTGCATCTAAAAGAATAACATTTTCGAATTTGCTCAGATTTAAAGTTAAAGACTTGAAAAAAGTTAGTTTTTATTTACTTTTTGTATTAGGGCTGATCTCCTTATATATTTTTAATTTAATTTTTCTCTGAATTAAACTTTTGCTAAAAATTAAAATTGATAATAGAGGAATAGAAAAGTTTAAATGTGTATATAAGGTCACATGTCAAGTTTTTTAAGCTTTTGTCTCAAAAGTTATGCATTACTTAATAATTTATAAATTTTTATTTCCCCAAAGTCAAATTTGTTTTAGCAATATTTGTGTGTTTCAATTGTGGAAAATATTAGAAAAATTTATTAAGTCCTAGTTAACTTTTGTGTCAAAAACTATAAAAAAAAATTTCAATTCCTAAAATGCATTTCTGTCTCTAAACATACTTTATATTCTTTTTTTAAAAATAGTCTTTTTAGAGAAATAAAATAAACCTAGAAATTGCTTAGATTTATGTAATGCTATTCTATTTTAAGTTCTGTTTGAATAAAACTGTAATCATGTTTTAGTTTTACACAAAGAAATGTGGATTCTGTTTTACAAAATAAAAAACCTATAAATTAACCTAAACAAAATATTTTAAAATTATTTGATTTAGTGTGAAACCAATTCAAATAATTACCTTAAATTCTCAACTAAAATTATTACTAAAACCTTCTATAGATGGGTATTTTGGATAATGCCGTTTGTGAAGCAATATTGGATAAAGCCCAGGAGCACTATAAAATGCTGAAACTTGGTGCAGAGAAATATCCCATTCCACAAATATCCGATGCTCCTGAGCCATCAGCTCCTCCTAAATCTGAGAGCTTTGAGGACTCTCTTGAGAACATGACAGAAAGAATTTCTGACGCATCAAGAAGTCCCGATGAGGAGCCTACTGCACCACCTATTTCTCCCGAGACAGAAACAAAGCTATGGTGCCAGACTGAATGTGTTATTTGTTTTGATTCTCAGGTAATAAGATTTTGAATTTGCAATTTACAAGGTGGCGCTAATAAAAGTGGCCCCAGTGTAGAGATCTGATAAGAATGCGTTGAGATGCTTGTCGAGAAAAACTATTAAAACGTCTGAAAGCTTTAAGTCGAAATTAGAGATTATTCAGTCAGTTATTAAAAAAGTTAATTTTTTTACATAAGTGTATCGAATCTAGTAAAGTGGAAAGTTATTCATATAAAGAAAAGTTCCCCATTTGCTCAATCAACCGTAATGTGAAATTTCATAAAATATTTAGCATCATCTAAGACACAAATTGTCAAGTGAGAAAATCTTCTTATCGGTTATCTTTGTGTATATAACTTACAGGTCAGTCGTCAATCGTAGGCATCATTTGAATCTCTTAAAAATAGTATAAATCTACAAATTAATATTTTGTTTAAGTAAAGAAATTCCAGAGTTATTGCAACAATAATTTGAAGAAATCTATAAGAACAAATAAATACAAAACCTAACTTTTTTGTAACATTTAAGACAGACTAATGTATATATTTTCATTATTACAAAATGCTATCTAATAACTCGGGTTTTAAAAGGTCACAAATATCTCAATAGTAAATACCCCAAAAAATCTAAATAATTCCTAAATTGAAAGTGATTCTTAATTTTTTTTAGACATCTGCTGTATTTTTGCCATGCGGTCACGTGTGCTGTTGTCCAGGATGTTCAACCAAAGTGGAGCTCTGTCCCATGTGCCGTACAACTATTTCTTCGAAATTCATCCTTACTATTTCCTAAAACTTTTACAAGCAATCTTTGATGCCTTCTTTAAATATTTACAAATGCAATAAGTTACCATTATTTCGCAGCATATGAATAAACTAAAATTGTTCCTTCTTTGATATTTGCATGCCATTATTAAAATAGCTGTGTTTGTATATGTACATTTTTGAACACAATTTTATATTTTAAATGTTACTGTTTGTAAATATCTAATATTTTTTAAAGCTTGTTGAAAATAAAATTTATGCTTGGAAATTTGTCTTGAGTATTTGTAAGTAGCAATTAAGTGCTGTTTACAGATAAGAAATTTATAATAGATTTTACACTTACACCAAGTTTCAACAGGAAAATATACAAATTTGTAAAAAGTATGTAATATAGAAACACATGAGGAAGTTTTTTTTTAATGAATTCGTTAACTTTGTAATTCCTGATGTGCTGACAGGGGCATAGACAAAGGGGGAATATGGCGATACCACTCCCTTCCAAAATTCTTACTTTTTTTAATTTGCCCACATCCAATGAAATTTTATTTAAAAATTACATGTCCTCTTCTCATGAAATAAATTTCTGGCTGGGCTCCTGTGAGATAAAATCGAATATGACAGTAAATGGACATCATCAAGAGCAAATAAGCAATTGGAAAAAGATTTGAGTCTTATTTGAGACACTAGACTGTTTCAAAGTTCTATGTTTAAAAAAAGAGGAATTTTGGAAATTCATTACACTTTCACTTCACATACCATGCCATAGTTCAAAATGTGTCTGCTGAAATTTTTTTATAATTGAATCATAACAGACAGCTCATTAGAGAATATTTTTTGTAAAATTAAAAAGTGTTTTTGTAAAATTTAAAAGTGTGGATAATAGAAAATTATTCAACAGTCTAGACCAGGGGTTCCCAACCGGTGGTACGTGTGAATGATGTGAGCAACATGCTATTAATAGCTTCTGTATGCATGAGCAGTGAGCACGCAAACATATTGCTCCTTACTTTAAACATTAATATTATTTTAAAGAGAAATCTTTAACTTATGGATCGGATGTAAAACCTAGTACCCTTTTGATCTTCCGGCAAGCTTTGCTATTTTATATGCCATTTGTTACGAGTTACTTGGGAGAGAGTGGGTTTTCTGAACTCTTGTACATAAAAAATAAACAGAAGCAGAATAAGTTTTGAAGAGGACTTAAGAGAGAAGATAAGTTCCATTACTCCTAATGTTGATATTACTGATTAATCACAGACAAAGAACAACAAGTTTTGTACTAAAGAAAATAAAAGTATATTTTGTATAATGATTGATTTTTTGCTGAGTTTGGATATTTTTTATTTATATGTTTTTAGTTCCTGGGTAATAAATAAAACAATAAATTAATACCGTTATAATCTTTTTATTTCTCCTTTATTATAAACATGTTATAAATAAACAAATATCTAAACTTTAAATATGAAGTTTTCTCAGGAATTTAATTCAAAAGCATTTGAATACTTTTAGAAGAGCAAGTATTATAAGTTAATTAAAATATTTAGGTCTGGTCTGGTGGTACGCTAAAATTTCTCAAAAAGTCAAGTGGTTCACGGGTGCAAAAAGGTTGGGAACCCCTGGTCTAGACAAATCCTAGTCAAACAACGAGACGCATTGTAATACAGTGCAGAACACTAATCCGGACACCTTTGTACAAACAACAAAACATTTTTCATTTTCATGTTAAAAATGATTATGATTAGTTAAATGATCATTACAACAACTGATCCCTTAATCAGTTGTAATGTTATTGAACTTTGTTTATAAAGACTTCAGATATCTGTCCAATCAATTTATATTTCATCTACGCTGGTTTAATTGAAAGAATGCCGAACTGGATGGGATGTTTGAGCAGAAACAGATTTTCAAAAATGCAGCCAAATAATTAGCATTTTAAACCTTCACTCCAAATTTAATGAAACTATTTCATTCCCCTCATCAAACTTAACCAAAATAAACACCATCCATACAAAAAAAAAACTTTATTGGAAAAAAAACAAAAATAAACAACCCACAAGTTTATACAACACTGCCTCCATCAAACAACTTCATCAGCCTTCCTCCTCATCAGAGTCTATTTCTATCACCTCAAAGGGTGCCTGCTGTGGTGCAACTTGTGGGGCTGCCCCCTGGTTATTTGGTTGTTGTTCATCTTCATCGTCCTCTTCTTCTTCTTCCTCTTCAGGTTCTTCAACAGGATTGGAGGCTCTTTTGCTCACTTTGGCCTGCTTCTTGTTTTCGACACTTTTTCGGAATTCTGGAATGGGAGAGATAGAGGTTAACCGTTTGACTGATAGAAAATTGGCAAGTATGGATTTTTTACTGGATTGCATTTAAATTTGAATTTTTTTGTAAATGGTTTTAATAGAATCCTCAATACTTTTGAAGGCCCTTTTGCTGGCCTGCTTCTTTGTTTCTATGTTTTTTCGGTATTCTGGAATAGGAGAGATGTGGAGGTTTAAAAAAAATCCTCTGACCAATAAAAAAATTGGCTAAATTGTTAGCTTTTTTTTACTGGATTACACTTGAATTTTTGTAGTAAAGGGTTTAAATACTCTTCAATACTTTAAAATTATATGTATTGTAAGAAGAAACCAGTCACTAAATGAGTCTATACATCTGTAACCCTCAGGTGGTTAAATGGTTAATAGTTTAATTTTTCCCAAAATCTTTTTAAAATAATGAGGTTCAAAATAATGACACTTTGATTATTGGGTTAGGGTTAGGTTGGATTATCGTCATACTAAAGCTACACGAGGGCTATTGTGTGATTTAGAACCACAGCCATGTAAAGAGCTAACACTTGAGTAAGCACCCAACGCAACTTTTTTTAAGGGTGATATTGTACACACCGTCAGGACTTAGGAGCATATTTATAGTGCACTCCCTCTACGATTATTCATCCAACATTTTGGCTGCACAGACCATTTATAGGTCAGAAGTTATTTTATCCGAGCCTGGGACCTTGCACATGCAGGGCAAACACCTTACTGACTGGCCTTCTCAGCCCCTTGGACTATTGGGAGCTGGCTTCTGAATTTCAAAAAACGGTCAAATCATCAGGCTGATAACTAAGCAATGTTACATGCAACATCAAGACATTGAACAATGGCAGATTTAATATGCACTACTGGCCCCTTTATTCTAAAATTTTGGATTTTCTAAGTAAATAATCTCTTATAGGATGGCCTTCAAACTGAGAACCTTAACACAAATGCCGTTCCAATTGGGCCGCTTAGGATTTATTATAATTTAAGATAAATTTTGTCTAACTTGATCCTCTTACAGTAGAGAAAATTGAACTTTTGAAACTAAATATATTAAGATAATTATTTAAATTAATTTGCTGTGAAATATTGTAAATGTATTAAGTTTTGTATATACAGACTTTAAGAAAGGATTAAGTTTGTATCTACAGAGATTTTTTTTTCTACTCTGCTAAAATATGAAGACGTAGTCAACAAACATTTGATGAGCACAAAAATTAGAACAATGAAGTCATTCATAAATTTTTGTTTACATAAGTAATACCTTTTAAAGAGTTGTGCAAAGGTGGGATCAAGAAGTCTAGATCAAGATCATCCAAAGCATCAAATATATCTTTGGCAAGGAGACGTTTACGGTTAGCATCCTGAGAAAGACTATTAGCACTATAAAGAGAAAAAAAGTTATTATAAAATTTATATCTCAAAGTGTAAAATGTAATTATTTGTCATGTCTATTTCAATTTTTGTTTTACTGAAAAGTATAGTGAACAAAATGAAATGAAGTACTAGTAATATATGCCTACTTAATGGATCAGTTTTCACATTAAACAAAAAAAACATGCATTTTTACCTTGATGTTGCATACAGTACAAATACACTAGCCGCTTTATTCAATGCTGCTTTGGCTGCTTCTGTGACTTTAACACCTTCAGGTATCTAAAAAATATAATAAATTTGAATGTTTGGGTTACAGTTTGACTTTGAAATACATTTATAAAAATTCAATATTTTGAAAACCGCTGTTGATTCAGTTAATTACCGGTTGAAGAAATTTGATAGTTACTTAAAACTAATTTTTCAGCACTTTATGATAGAATTAGCAGATGACAATAAACTTTAAAACACAAGTAAATATAAAAACTTAAGCTAGGGAATTACATTACCAAAAAGAAAATACAATTCCTTGTATATTAGAATATACAAGGAACTTGATTGTTTTTCCAGGTTGGTATAAAAAAAATGCAGATGCTAAACAAATAAGATTTATCATTGTAATTCATTAGGTGTTTTAAAAAAAAAACCTTTAAAATAGATTTTTAAAAATATAGATATAAACTTACAGCTTCTTTTACAATTTTTGTGATAGCAGTAAGAGGTAAATTAAAATCTTCAACTTTTTGAGCCATAATCCTGAAATAAAAACCACAAAATAGGAATTTTATTATCATAAATAACTTAGCGAAAACAGTAGTTCGATATTATATGGTTAGATTAAATCTTCCAGCAATATGACTGTGCAATATAAGAATTAGCGTTCGTGGTAAAGATTTTAGAATTAACTGTATTTTCCAGATGTATTAAACTATTAATATAAGGCATATTTCCAGGCATTCCTTTATAAAGGAAACCGCATTTAAAAAAAAAAAATTATGATCTCATATAGGTACTAGAGATTTGAAAGCTATCGAATTATTTTTTGAGATAGCAATGTTAGGATGAGAAGTAATGTTTAATATCTTAATAAATAAATTAAAGATTTTTTATAAATACAATTTTATATAAACCTTTCTAAACAAAATTCAATATTTTTCAATATCTTCTTCCGCAATTTTAAATTAATTACAAGGATTTAAAATGACATTTCTATAACACATTAAAAAAGCGCGAAATGATGAAAATGTCAACAATAACAAAGAAGTTATCCCATCACCTCAGTTCATTGTGGGTACGCTTTGGACTGATCCGGCGAGTTTAAATTTCAACTTTAAATCTTTCATCCTTTGCGGTTTGAGAGAAAAATAAATTACATTTTAACTATGAATTTATATTTTGGTTAAAAAAATAATAACTTATTCCACACTTCCCGACACGCCGCAATAAAAATATTTTATGACTCCAATGGCAACAACTAATAATTTGTAAAAAATTTCTTTCTTCTTTCAATAAATTTTAATTTGCTAAATTTCGCTTGTCAAACATATTAGTCGATAAGATCTGGTAAGTTTTGCATCTTGGTATGTTCTTATAAAATATATTACACAATTGTTTTAATATTATTTCTTTTCTAGAGGCTAGCATTTTGAAAATATTTTGCGGTGTACCCAGGTTTGACTCCAGCATTCCATTTGAATAGCAGCTTCCCTCATAATCTGGTAAAATTCGTCCAAAATTTACCTAATTTGGTGGTTTTATATCCTGTCCTTGAATCCCAATTTCCTTTCGATGTATTTTTCATACTATTAATTATTATTATCGTACTTATTCTTGTAGCTTTTTAAAACAACCCTATGTATGTCAAATATGCAATTTTAGCTTCTGTTGTTAAACTTCTGTTAATTGCGCAAAGCTACCATTTGTATAGTTCATTTATAATCTATAATTTACTATTCTTTACAACGATTCTTTTCATAATAACGATTCTTTTCATCTTAATGACTTAATCCCAGCAGTAAAACAATATGTTGAAATTAGTGTACAACATTAACCACAATTCACAATAAAATTTGAATTTTACTCATCTTCTTTGCAATTTATAAAAGTCTTCTATCAGCCATCAATGTTTGCATTAGTTTTTGTAACCAATAAAATTTGAAACTTTATTTAGTAAAGGGCAGTACTTTGCCAAAACTTGCAAATTAAGAAGCAGGGGAAAAAAATTGAGGGCCGTTTACAGAAACTTGCGTGCATGGTTGCCCTGGTTAAATCCTAGTTTCGGTATACTGTGACTTTTTCGGAACGTTGGCGACAAAGAAAGGCGATAAATAATTCCAATCTGGCAACACAGTTGTTTGACTTCGCGGTTTCCGAGTAGCATCGTCCGATCATGTGTCGCTACGGGATGTTTTCACGCCAACAAGTTTGTCGAGAAATAAAAAGTTGCTGTATACCGAAACTAGGAATTAACCGTTGCTCTTAATGAAAGTGCTAGTTGGCTGATGTATTATATTTTTTTCATCATCTTCCTTATTACATTGATTAGTTAATTCATTGGCCAGTCGCGTTAATTCAATGCTAAGTTAAAGATTAGCTTGAAACAAAAATAGACTATGAAATTTCTAAGCTCTTAAAATTAGGGTGCCTTGTGGAAGATCAAACCTTGAGTAACCAGATTCGATTTCAATTTGTTTAGAACTGGTGCCATTGTGCATTGTTTATGTTATCCGAAAATGATTGCAATCAAGGAAAAATTAGTCGACATTTGAATCTATTAAATACCATTTTTAAAAATTATGTGGTGCAAAGAAACACATAAAATCTGTACTAAGTGGTTTTGGACCAGTTATGTTGTCTTAACAAATAATCTATTACAAATTACAATCTGACACTGAAAAAATTATTTTAATCAATTTTTTTTTCTTCAAATAATCATTGCTGTCTGTTTTAATCTGAATTTCCAAAATAAAAGATCTACACTTAAAGTAAAAGAAGCTTGTAATATATATACACACTTTTTAGTCTCCTGATTCCAGTGACCTAATAAGTGTAACTTTGTTGGATATTGCTTATTTCTTTGTTGTAAAACCTTTGAATTAATCTGTACAGCTATAAAAAGTTTATAATAAATATTTTTGTAACAGCAAAAATTGATTCCCCGGGGAGTGAAGAAATGAGTTCTTCTGAGGAAGTGTCATGGATTTCTTGGTTCTGTGGTCTTCGAGGAAATGAATTTTTCTGTGAAGTGAGTAACTCTTTGCATATCAACATTTTTTAAATTGCATTCGCATTCAAAATTAAATAAATACCATGTGCCTTAGAAACTGTTAAAAACCGAAAGCATTTAAATTTCTCCTATTTCGCCAAAAAGCCCCTAAAAATTACAAATACTTGTGTTTGTCAATATATTAGTTAACAAAGGGGTAAAACTTGACTCCACTCCCAGTCATTACTAGATTATATGATGAAGTCAACATTAAGGGTGGCTAAAGCCAATCATAAATCAGGATATTTGTTAACTTTTGTGCTTCAAATAACTCTTAAACATTACTCTTAACATTAAATGTATTGCCATAAAAAGTTGTAGTTTTCTGCCGACACCCTACTTTATGATAGGTTTTAGTCCCACATTCAAGGCTATGCTACTTCTAAGTGTCATAATTTTGTATCAAGGGTTAGCATATTTTTGAAAGTATTACAAAAAAATTCAATTTACTACGTTATGCATAAGAACCTATTTATTGGTGTCATTGAAATGATTTTGAAAAAATTGCTACATCCTACTAACTTAGAATTCTGGACTTTTTTAGGCTGATTTCCGTTTAACAATACATTAAAAATTTATAACTTAAAATAGGTTTCACTAGTTACTTATGTACTTAATAGACTTTTCTGAGTGTGTTACTTTTCTTGTGAATATAAGAGATAGAGAAATAAAATCCTTGAAAGTTTAATTTTAAAAACTGTAATTTATCACTTGCTTAATCATTCTGTTTCTTACTCTGTTTACCTATTTAAATACAGTTATACTGTCTAAAATGTATGTTTGTCTTATTTTCCCATCTGTATAGGTTGATGAAGATTACATTCAAGACAAATTTAATCTCACTGGCTTGAGTGAGCAAGTACCTCACTATCGCCAAGCTTTGGATATGATTTTGGATTTGGAGCCCGGTACATGCTTTTGAAACTATTATACTCTATGTGTATATCTGTTACAAATTTGAAGTTATAAATTGTGAAAAAGAAAACTTTTAAAAAAATAAGATCTGTTTTATAAATATTTCTTTGTGAGGTGAAATAGTTATTGTTGACAATGTCTTTTTTTAAATAATTTAAAAATAACTTAAAATTATAACTTAAAAATTAAAGACCAGTTTTAAAAGCTACTTACACTGGTCAACAGTGGAAATGCGACTGAGATGAAAGTACCCAATTCTGAATGATTTCAACATGCTAAACACGAATATCACCTTAAAAATGTGTGTTAGTTCTAGTTTTTAAGTTCCAGTCATTTTTTTATTACTCAGGATACAGCAAAATCAATGGGTGCACCAAACGCAAAATAAATTAGTCAATTTGTTTACAGAACATTTGTTTACCCCCCCGCGAATTTTTGCTCATAAGGTTTTATTTGATATTATCAACATGAATGTGGGGCGAGATAACTTTGAAGGTTTTTGCTCCCACCTTAGCAGCTTCATATTCTTTCGTAAAGTACAAAATCGTTTTCACGTCAAGAAGTGCAGAAAAAAAAGCAATATATTCCTTGTATTTCGTCTATGGTTGTTTTAGAATCTGCTAGAATATCAAAAATTGGTGTCGCGGATAACTGTAAGACCTTGTAAATGCATTAATAGCGCTGATAACTTCAGTTATATTTACGGCAAAAAAGTTGAATTTTCTACACAAAAATGGAGCATCACTACAAGTTAAGAAAGTGTTTCATTTGTATTGGTAACAAGATAGGGGACAAGGAAAAATGCTAGGCCCCTCAAGTATGTTGTTAGATTTCTGTAACAAATTTGTCACTTCGGCTTCATGGGGAAAAAGATAATGCCACTTTCTGGGAAGAAAAATGAATGCCCTTTTATGGAAGGAAAGGGAATGCCATTTTATGATTTAAGAGGGAACCAACAAATCATGTTAATGGCTGTTATATCCGAATCATCTCATCAGTTGAAGAAGGTGTTATTTAGAAAAAGATAAAAAGTTAAATAGCTTAACATTCATTCTACTCTGCGTCCCACATGACAAAGGACTCCCTGCTCCAAAGTCTCCAAAATTTTTTAATTTTAATGAGGATAATAACCAATGCGTCTGCTAAACATGGTACAGCTTCTAAAAAAAACCATGGACGAAATGCAAGGAATTTGTTACTCTTTTTTTTTTCTGGGCCTCTTGATGCGAGAGCGATTCTCCTTAACAAAAGGGTATTATGCTGCTAATATGGGTGCAAAAACCTTTAAACTTATTATCTCCTCCCACCTTTATGTTGATAATATCAAATAAACATGTATGAACAAAAATTCGGAGGGTTTCTGTAAACAAAATTGACTAATTTATTTTGCATTGGGTGCACCCCTATAATTTTGCTGTAACCTATGTAATGAAAAAAACGACCGTAACTCAAAAACTAGAACTAGCAAATATTTTTTAAGGTTGTATTTGTGTTTAGCATGTTGAAATCATTCAGAATTGGGTCATTCTCTGTAAATGGGACAAATTGCACTTTTAAAACTGAAGAAAAAAAATATTTTTCTTATAGAATAATTTTCTTTATATGTGTTGCACACATTCATATATAGTAAAAAAAATGGTTCAGATCCGATGATTTTTTTTATTTTAAAAATACATATTTTCCATACTTGACAACTGACGTAAACTTCTTTAGATACTGAGCATGTGCAACAGACAATATATATGCGCATGCGACACCGGAAACATTGCATGCCTTTTTGACTTGCCCCAAAAGTTACGCATGGTGTTTCAGTTCAAAAACGCATGATTTAAATCTATGTGGGGTTAAGTTTGGTTGAATAAAAGGCGCACCTAAACCTACAGTAGACAGAGTACACAATATATATCTGTATAGGAATGCGAGTTTTTTCTTTAAATGGGAAAGTTTGGTTGGGTTAGTTTGAAATACCGTCAAACTAGAGCTACATGAGGGCCAATTGGCGACTGGCGTCATAATTTAGAACCACAGTCGAGCAAACGCCTGATAAATGTGGATAAGATTTAACTAAATTAAAACCCATAAAGAGGTCCTTTTCTAATAAGTTAACATAAGAGCACTCCTTTCAATATTTGATGTATTTCGCGAAGTTATATTTTAGTTTGAGTGATAACACATATGCATTTTATAGAAAGAATAGTGGTTGCAATTAATGTGTCATTTTTCTACATAAATAATAAAATCTATTTCAAAACATCTATAATCAATTTTAAAATTATTTTACTATTTCTTAATTCAGTTGCCTTTTGTTGTAGCCTTTTTAATTGAAACTGTACAACATTTTGGGGAGATTTAGAACTGTGTCCCTAATCAACTACAAATCTAGTTACGGCCACAACCACACTTTGATTGGATGGGTTTGTATAGCTGGTTTATTGGTTGGCTCAAGGCTTGCTTACACCAGATATTATCCGTGGTATTTTTGAGTATGCATCTTACTTATATTGACTCTACGCAGCCAATACAAGCCTTGTAATTTAGAACCCTGGTCAAGTGATGAGGTCGACACCGACCATACTTGAATATTGGCATTTTGTCAAGTATAATTTTAATGGAATAAATTGTGTTAAATAAGTATAATATGCGTATGACGTGATTAGAGTAAACGACTCCTGATCGAGACAGGCATGAAAGTTTTCCGCCTTTCGGCGGAAATCCGCCTTTTTTAATCTCATTTTGGCTGATCCTGAGATCGATGCAAAACCGTTGAGAAATTGTGACCCATATATATGGGGGGGAGGGGTCTAAGATCAAACAAGGCGAGGCAAAACAAAACACTACGAGACGTCAATGTTTGGTTGACCGATCTGTCTTAAACTATAAAAATAACGGAATCTATATCTATTGCCATTTCGCCGCAAATAATCGAGCAAAAATTACGAGGCATCGAGGTCTGGTTTGGTTCACTGATCCTTGAACTATAGAAATAAGACTCCGATTTTATCTCAAAATAAGCACAAATTACGAGGTGTTGAAGTTTGATTGGTAGGTCTGTTTGAACTAAAACTATAAAAATAAAGAGTCACTTCTAGTGCGATTTCGCTGCGAACTAGTAAATATTACGATTCGTATAAGTTTTTTTGGTTCAATGATCCGTCTTAAACCAAAACTATATTGTAAAAATAACTAGACGTAACTGCAATTATGCTAAGATTTGGAAAATATTTCAAATGCGATCATCGTAACACTTCTCTGAATAAACTCAGTTACGATCTCATTTAATTTGAGTTCGAAATATTATTTTTTCGTATAAAAAAACATCGGCTTCCATCGGTATACCGATATTTTTAAAAGCCGATAAACCGATTTCTCACTAAGTTAACTTCGGAGTCCGATGGCTAATTTTTTGAACAAGTGGTGCATTTTTGAAACCAGGGTCCGATTAAAGCGGTATTGCATCGCAATTTGCGATGCAAATTCACTGAAACAGCGATACAAATACAGTCCACGGATTCGCTAGAATTGCGATGCATTTTTTTTATAGCGATTGTTTACTTTTTCTTTGCGCCGTAATTAGGTGAAACTAAACTTAAATTTTAATAAACAATAAGTTCAAATAACAGATTCTTATAATGAAGATACAAATTTAATTAAAATGTGAAGGTGAATTAAGATTAGATTACACTAAGTTTTCTTTAAATCTCGGCCAGCCATTGCAATCTCCCATTAGAAGAGTCAGATAAAGCTTCCGGATTTACTTATTTTGCTGCCTAGTAATTTTCACCTACCGATGGCGTCACATTGCATCAGAATGATTGACAGTTCTCTGACTGTTTGATCGGAAGAGTGTCTCGTTACTTTTGTAGCTCCAGTTTAGGCCAAGTCGAGCAACCAGAATATTTTCTTCTGATTAAGTGTCTGACTCAGTGTCCGTGAGTCGTGATCACAGGAACGGCCCTAATTAAAAAATACTTTTTGTTTACGTTTGAACTTTTTTCTACTTCGGCCTATACTGTGGTTTCTGAATTTAGACAATTTTTATTTTTAAAAGAAATGGAGTGTCCACTTATAGAAGCTTTATATATTCAGGTTGTTAGTGAATTTTGAGTCCTTGAATTTTTTTTGGAAAAGTATTCGAATTTTTTTTTCTAACTTTGTATGAACCATGTTAATAAGGATATGTATTGAAAGACCAAAAGTTGGGGATTTCAATCCCAAAGAGGTAGTCATAGTCAAGAATTTTTTTGAAAGTTTTTAATTTTTTTTTATAAATAGAACCCTGCTTGCAACGTAATGGGATGATTTAAACTCTTAAATGGTAATTGTGTTATGATTTTACATTTATCTAGTAAAAGTAATTCATTAGTTATCAGATTTTTTTTATTAAATATGATTTAATATGGCATCGATATACAGTTTTAAAGTGAAACTAAATTACATTATTTAAGCATTATTTTCTATGTGTGTATTTTATAGGAACTAATATAACTAAATTTCTCTCGAATTGGTTTTACGTCGTTACGCCGATAGTGCAAAAAAATTGAATTCAGTGTTCAGCCTTTTTGATTAGTTTGCACTTTCATGCCTGTCGAGAAGAGTGGCTTAAAAAAATTGCAATTGCATTTTATTTTACAGTTATTTGTCATAAATCTCTTGATGATAATGCGCCTTTGGTTCTAAATTACGATACCCGTCATCAATAGCCCTAGTGTAGCTCTAGTGTAAGGATATTTAAAACTAACCCTAACTCTTGATCATAACGTAAAAGAAGATACGAATAATCACTCTTGTGAAATATCTAAAGGTATGCGTTTATAAAAAATCTACAGTTGTAGCGAAACAACCGATCGGTATTGAATGCGCTTGGAAAGAAAGATCCAAGATGAAGTTATCCAATGTGGACTGACCTTCAAGGCTGATATGTGAGTTAGTGACGTGTGAGTGAGTGACGATTCCGTAGGAAAAGTCAAATAACATCATTTTCAAAGAATTTTTTATAAGGTTTAGAGATTGTTTGTTAATCTACATTTAAATGCCCACAATTTGAGACTAGTAAAAAAATTCTCGTACTTATCTATAATCAGTAAATGAGATTGAGTAAGTGACGATAGTAAAAGACTCCCATGATATTTTTAATACTAAAAGTACTGTAAAAACGTTATCACTCATGGATCAAAACAACTGATGGCTGATTTAGAAGCCTCAATCCTTTAAGAATAACATGCCAATTTAAATTCGATTTCTTAGTCGTCTAGTAAGTTTTTAATTGAACTTTAAAGCAGTGTTATAGGAGTGACTCTATAGCCCAGGGACATTACATATTCATAAAATTACATAAAACTATAGATGGTAGAAAAACATCAGATACATTTTCGGAAACTACAGAAACTAATTAACCATAAATAGTTCTGCCAAAAAGAATTATATATTTAAAACAGCCTTTTTTAGGACGTTAAAAGTTGTAAAAGCATGCAGGGACAGTGTGAGGGAGTGACAAATCGGGTATTTAAATGAAATTTTATGTATGTAAATTATAATTATTTGATATTTTTTAAGTGGGACTAGTTAGGTTGTGGGCCAGTTTACACTAATAAATCACAAACATACATATATAATTTGAAAATAAATAGCAAAGTATCCGGGACATCGATTTGACCCTTTTACAGAGAATGACCCAATTGGGTACTTTCATCTGTCGCAGAAAATTTTGTTGTCCAGCAGTGTTATTACTTTCATTGTGGCAAATCAGTTACCATATATACTCCTGTGAAAGCCGAGAAATTTTGGACAAATTTAGTGCCGTAAAAAATGGGGTCGACTTCAGGGCAGTTCAGTCAACCAGTCTTCAAGTGTGTAAAGAAAACAATAGTGGTCTGTAGCTTTCATGGTTCACTGAGCATAGCATCTACTTAACTTCTTCATTCAGGGTCAGCAATGTTAAAGACACTCAGATCAGAAACTCGTTTTATTTTCATGGGGGAAATTTTGGTTGCAAAATAATAAAAAAATATGGTCAGTCATGAACCAGTTTCTTCTTATTTTCTTCAGAAGGCTCTGACCTCTTATTTCTTACCTAAACTAATATACACAGGTTACCGATTTTGGAAAGATATTTGGTTTAAAAATGGAGGGTCAACTAACTTATACATGGAGTCGGATTATGCACGAGCATATATGGTAGTGTTTTTTTTTATTTAAAAAAAATCTTTTGCATCATTAATAATTTATTCCTTCCCAAACATTTAATAAGTGTGTGAAAGTTCTATAAATCTCCTGAATTTACTTTTTAGAAACTATTTCAAAACAATTTGGGAAAGCCTTTAAAAAAAAATTCCAGTGGTGCAAATTTAATAAACTAAAAACGTTTTGTTCTTCCAGATGATGAATTGGAAGATAATCCAAACCAGAGTGATCTCATTGAGCAGGCTGCAGAAATGTTGTATGGTTTAATTCATTCAAGATACATATTGACTAATCGGGGAATTGCACAAATGGTATCTAATTTAATTTCTCGCATTGCTATATTTTTTAATTATTATTTAAGGCATTGGTTTAAACTAAATATTATATGTATTGTTCTTAGTTAATACCCAAGAATTCAGAATGAAGAATTATTTATTTAAATATCTTTTTCATTACACTTTTAATAGGTGTTAATTGATATTTTCTTTATTTAGATTGAAAAGCATCAAAATGGAGATTTTGGTGCATGTCCTCGGGTCTACTGTGAAAATCAGCCCATGCTACCTATTGGTTAGTTTAAGTGATAGGTTATTTAACTCTTTCCAGTCCTAGTGAAGTTGTTTCAATTTATTAAAATCAAGATTTTGTTTTTATTTCATTGAACGCTTTTCTGATAATAAAATGCAAACTATTGCAACTTTCATATTTTTTAATATTTTTTTTACCAACAAACAAATCCTCTATTAGATTTATTATAAAATCATAGACATTTAATTGTTGTTTCATTTTTTTTAAACTGACAATGTTAATAGATTAATACCTATATTTTAAAATATCTATTTTATACACTTTTTTTTTATTCATAAATTTAATTTTTGAAAGTTTGAGTTTTTATTCTTGGTAAAAAAATAGTAATACATACAACATTTCATTATTAAAAGTTGTTTCAATTCTATTCTACTTCATATGACAAAAAAGGTTTTGCTCTGATGTATGTCCAACTTACAATGGTAGAGATAAGACAAATTCATACTCCCTCAGAAAAACTATACTAATATATTTGTAATGTGTAATTCTACCAGGTTTATCAGATGTTCCTGGAGAGTCCATGGTGAAGCTCTATTGCCCCAAATGCACAGATGTGTATAACCCGAAATCATCTCGCCATAATCAAACAGATGGAGCCTATTTCGGCACTGGATTCCCTCATATGTTGTACATGGTTCATCCTGATTACAGGCCCAAGAGGCCCACAAACCAGTTTGTCCCAAGGTAAATAGTTTTATTTTTATATAAATATCTGATGAGTCTAGTTACGTGATAATTTGGCAATTAATTTTACCAAATTAGATTCTCATTACATTCAGAATCTAACGTTGCCTCAATTTTATTCCTGATAATAATGTTTACCTAACATAACTAAAAAGTGTGAACTTATTATTTTAGTTTGGCTCCCAAAGTGGAGCCTAAAATAATAGATTGTGCATGAGTTCATTTGACATTTTACTATGTGATTAGACCAGAATATTTAATTGGTCAGCAAGATTAGTATTTTTTTTGTCATGTGTGCTTAGAGTTTGATAAATCAATTTGTCTATTACACCTATTCTATTGTATATTTTTACTTTAAGTGCCAAACTATACTATTTAAACGAGGCATCATAGAATTATTTTGATTAAGCAATTTTTAAAAATTTCAACCTTTAACATAAACATGAAAAGCTAAAAGTCAACATTTTTTAAAACTTGTATTTTAAAAAAACCTTCCTTCTATTATCTTTACAAATATCAATATTAACTCAACTTTTTTTATTACAGATTATATGGATTTAAGATTCATCCTCTGGCATATCAACTCCAGCAACAAGCCAGTGCAAACTTCAAGCCTCCAGTGAGGGCTATTCCTTTTAATAACAATAAACGATGAGCGATGTCTTTTTGTAAAGTAACTTCAACACATTTAGAGGTTTCTTGGATACATTTAGCTCGCTTGAACAGTAAATTTAATGTTCAGTTTTACAAATAATTTGGGTATGCTGCAGTTTTTCCCTGTATTTCTTGTATTCTTTGAAAAACTGAGGCTTAATAAAAATGTTTTATGTAGACCAGCTTTTATTTTATTGATTGATTTTATTCCCTAATACTAATGCCCAAAGTTAGTTATATCCACTGTGCTAAATTAAAATTGATCAAGCAGTATCAAACATAATCCTTCTTTGGAAAAAAAAATAGCCGATCATTGTAATCAGTCGGAAGTCCTTGGTTTTTCCTTTTCTCCAATGCAACACAATTCCTGTGGAATGCAACTCTATACTTTATGAGGATTTTAATTTTTTTAGAACAAATAACAGAGATCACACTGCAAGAAATGTTCTACTGAACTAAATTCAAGTATTATAGAAGACTCGGTTTACGTTCCGATTGTGGATATTAATATTTAAATTACAATTTTGGGTGCAATTCAGGGAGGAGAGAGGGGTATGGAGAGGCCCCAGTACCTGCGCAGTAGCGCACAAAAGAAGCCAACGCCGCATTGCATCTTGGGATGCATAATGAGTTTCGGTTTTCAAGATCGGCAATGCAGACGAATGAGGTGAAAGCATGGAGTGTGAAAGATAGTCTTGGTTTAATAATTGGCGGATCCAGAAATTGGTTTTGGAGGAGCTAAGACCTATTTTCAACCATTTTAATTAATGGGAGCTAACTAATTATCCATTTAAATTAATTAAAATATAATAATTATACATTAAAATTAATTAAAATCTATTTATAACACATATATTCATTGAAGTGTGGATTTTGCTCAAACACAACGGTAAAATAAAATGTTTTGTCTTAATTGCAAGGTACTATGCCTTATAATATTAACGAAATGAAGCATTCAAGGATATATTTCTAGATTTTCAAGGACTGTATATTCAAACATGCAACACCTAATTTTCACGATAGTTTTTAAAAATTCATTTGGAAAACGAATAAGCTCTCTAACTTTCAGATGAACTTAAATATGTGTTATAAAATAACCATTTAGTTATTAAAAAATCTATCTAAAATCACTTGCTCTGCCTTCTTAGATTATACATAAACAATAAATCAAAAAGTAAAATAGGAACTGAGTCACATTGAAAAAGTGTTTTTAATGAAACCGAAATTAACATTTGCCTAGAAGACATTTGAAGACTTCTGTTTATATTGACGACACAATTAAAGAAAACACAACCAAGTTACCTCTGGCTCTAAGCACAAGAGTAATGTGTAAGAATATAACACATAGGTAGAATGTAAACATAATTACTATAAAATTAACAAAAAAAAAACCCTTCAAAATTCTAAGGAATAAGAAAAAAACAATCAGTAGTTCACAAGTGATATAAAAGACAGAATAAATAGCTCTTATTGATTCTTTATTTAGTTGCGATTTAAATAGTTTGCTAACTAAATGCTTTAAATAAACTTACATTTGCCAATATTAAAAAAAACACCTTTATTTTGAAAGAAGAGGTCAATTACATTAAGAAATTCAAGGGTATAAGAGCTTTAAAATTATACATTAACAATAATTAATGAGCTAAAATGGGAACTTAAGTTACGAATTTTTAAGCCCAAAAATGATGACATAAATTATACACAATTATTAATACAACAAAATAATTTTAATACACAATTTTTTTTAAAGTTCATTTATAGTCCTTTAAACATTATAGTCCTTTTATAGTCATTTATAGTACTTTGAAAACAGAAGGCACAACATTTGGCTTTAAATAAACACGTAACGCGGAACATCTATCAAAATCTGATTCTTCAAAATGCTCTGAACAAAGTACACTGTGTTTTGAAGGATTCCAATTGTCCCTTTTGACAGCTTTTACCCATTCTTTTCTTAAAATTTCCTCTTTTGGAAACCTAAAATTTGGTAACAAGAAAAGTTTTAGAAAACAGAAAAAAAACTATATAGCTGTTCCTAATTTTTTAACAACAAATGAATTGCTAAATGTAAACAGGGGCCCCAAGTCCATTGGCGAATCTTCTACTATGCTTCTTATTTTAACATTTTAGTGAAAGTAGTACCTTTTTACATTTAGCGATTCAAATGTAATTAAAATACGTAACTCAAAATGAAAAATGCCTAACTTAAATGAATTAAATAAACTAAACCATGCAATAAATTCTTGAAAGTGTTGCCAGCTATATTTCTGTATTGATGGTCAATGTTTTGCGTGTAGCCGCACTAATTATTCTGTAATCTTTGGTTCTGGATGACCCTTACCCAAAAACCGTGGTTGTGCGGGGTTTTTTTTTGCTTGTCTCTCAAAATGCAATGAAAAACTTATTATATTATACATGTCAAAAATTAGTATTAGTTTTAGAAATATGTTATATAGGGCATGTCTTCCTTTAATCAACGATCACAAAACATATGGATTTATTATGACAGACTTCTAAATGCTTGCACGTGATGCAAAAGCTAAGTTTAATTATAATAAAAGTGTATTTACCTGTGACACGTAATACCAGCAATTTTCTTTGAAGAGTTATTGTATGTATCATCCAAAGGCTACACATGACATTTTGGAAATAGATTTTACCTAGAAACCAAAACCAAAGTAATATATATATATAAGAAATATATACAAAATAATATACCAAAACCCAAAATATACAACCTAAAACCAAACGTTATTGAAATCCAAGAGGTCAAGGCCCAAAATATTATTTTATGATTTGATTAACATGGAATTACCCAAAAATTAAACCACAATGCACACTTGAATGTATAAAACTACAATCATGCTAATACTGCAACTACATAGCTACAAAAAGACGTAGCTTAATTTTTTAAAAATTAGTATCAGTTTTACAAACATATTATAATAGACTTCCTTTAATCAACAATCACAAAACAGAAGGATTTATTTTATTACGACAGACTTAATGCTTGCACGTGATGCAAAGCTGTTTAATTTTAATAAAAGTGTATTTACCTGTGAAACGTAATACCAGCAATTTTCTTCGAAGATTTATTGTAACATCCAAAGGCTACACAGGACATTTTGGAAATAGATTTTACCTAAAACCAAAGTAATATATATATATATAATATAAGAAATATATACAAAATAATATACCTAAACCAAAAATATACAAAATAATATACCTAAACCAAAAATATACAACCTAAAACCAAACGTTATTGAAATCACACACAACACAATGCACAATTGAACCACGATGCAAAATTGAATGTAAGAAACTGCAATCATAATAGGACATGCATATTATAATAGGAAGGACATGTCTTCCTTTAATCAACAATCACAAAACAAAAGATTATTACAGACTTCTAAATGCTTGCACATGTTGCAAAAGCAAAGTTTAATTTTAATAAACATATTTTTTCCTTTAAAATGTAATTCCAGAAATTTCTTTGAAAAGTTATTTAAGCATCCAAAGTCTATACAGGATATTTAAGCAAAATATTTGTTTATAAAACATTGAAATGAAACTTCATCTTACTTTTTCTCCATCTAACTAGTACACCAGACAACAAGTGCACAGAGAGCAGACAGTTTTTCTATAAGAGATGCAACCCACAATGCACTGGGTTTTGTTATGCGCAGAACTCGGAAAATTCTGACGGCAATACTTCAATTCGTTAATATTATGGGGCCTCTCCATACCCCTCTCTCCTCCCTGGTGCAATTCAAAGTATAGTTAAGACTTCATTCCATGACTTGGTCACGGTTGAAAATTATGACGCCAGTTTCTAGCATTAAAATTTCTGAAAAAATATAAAAATATAGATTTTTTTTTTTAATTTTCGAAAAAAAAAATTTTTAATAAAAAAAAATACCATGATTCTCGACTCTTAATATTTTTCAAGGATACCTTTTAATCGAACAAAAAGTTCATGTAATGGGTTAATTATGTATTAAAGTGTCATGCCGTAGGTAAAAGTAATAAGCAATGGATTTTTCTAAATGCATGTAAAAGAAGTATCCTTGAGAGCTATTTCAGGTCATTGGATTTTTACTTAACCGAAAGAAGGATTTGCTTGTGCCTCCTTCTATTAAAATAAAGTGTTAAGGAAACACTTATACCAATGGAAGTGTTCCAGCAGCAAAAAGGTTAAGTAACTAAAATATAAAAATAAAAGCTTGCCTTTGCATACGAAGGGTCCTAGGTTCAAGCCCGGGCATTGCCAAAATGACTGCCGCCGTTTAAACGGTCTATGCAGCTGCAGGCAAGAAGTCCAACTAATAATACCCTAAGTAGAGGGAGTGTACTTTAAATATGCTTCAAAGTCCCCGCCTTGCATACTATGTAGTTCCAAAAAATCGCTTTCTGTGTCGACTCGTATCTTC
Organism: Oedothorax gibbosus; assembly: GCA_019343175.1. Classification (NCBI taxonomy): domain Eukaryota; kingdom Metazoa; phylum Arthropoda; class Arachnida; order Araneae; family Linyphiidae; genus Oedothorax; species Oedothorax gibbosus. The sequence goes on along the minus strand of CM033270.1, from coordinate 9,193,391 downwards.
TAAACTGTAGTTCTAAATTACGACGTCCGTTACCAATAGCCCTCGTGTAGCTGCAGTGCGACGAAATTTCAACTTAAACTCAGATACTTTTAGTTATTGCTTGTGACCTTATATTGAAAGATATTTATCATTCGAACAAGAATTTAAACCGTTGTTGAAAGCTCACACATCGCAATGGGAATATTTCTTATGTCACGCTCTCCAAACTGTGATTTCTTTGGTTGTTTTGTTTTCTTTGACAAAGTGTTGAAACAAGCCCGTTGGTTGTTTATAACGTCACGAGCTCCGAACTGCGATTTCATTGGATATTTTGTTTTCTTCGACAAAGTGTTGAAACAATCTCATTGCCGACTACAGCTTCATTAAATAAACCAAACAAGGCAACCTGTTTCTTCTTGTGAAACATAGCTGTAACCGTACAAAGAAATCAAAGCGGTTTTTGGTTTTTGTTTATTTTTGTTCCTTCAAGATCAGATTGTGAATTGTGATTGTTGGATGCTCTTTCATATTCGTTTTCCGTATCAACTATCAATTACAATTCATAATGCCTAATATAAAAGTATTTAGCGGCACTTCTCATCCGGAATTAGCTCAAAAAGTTGTTGATAGATTGGGTATAAATCTTGGTAAAGCAGTATTGAAAAAGTTTAGCAATAAAGAAACGTGGTAAGTTAATCTTTATAATGAGAGGTTAAAGTTGAAAGTACATGCAATTCAATGTCAAAATGTTGCATTATAATTACGATTCAGTTTTTTCAAAACGCGTTTAACGAATTTTGTTATGAATGCTCGGATGAAGCAATAGACATGAATGGGTGATTTAAATTTTAAGTTCTTTGAAACTCTCTTTTAGAATACGCTATCAACCAAATTTTCAACTTTCAACTAAACCCAACGATTCAACTAACTTTTTAAAGAGAAATATATCAAATACATTACCATAATTAATATCTATGTTTATTTTAGTGTAAAATATTAAAGTTGGAAAAAGAACTTATCCTTTATTTAAACTGTTTTGCCTTTCCAGACATTTCTGGTCTTACTTACCCAAAATATGAGTAGAAAACACACGTTTCAATCGCCAACATTACATACTTTTTTTAATCAACTGAAGAATAAAAATTGTGTAAAATAAAGACTATATCAAAAAGCTACATTTTCTTTAATTTTTTTAAATAATATGTTAATCTGATTTTACATCAAACCTATTTCAAACCTAATACTTATCATTGACTGCTGAATACAAGTATTATTTTTAAAAAAAATGAGCTGCTAAAAGATAGGATAGGTTGTTCTGTAATAATTATTTTAATAATAACCAGCACCACACTTTTGCTGCATCACCAGCAAAAGTGTGGTGTAGACTGTAGCATACTTTTAGATTTTTATAAAATCATGCCAAATTACAATGTTTTTGCTTAATTTTTTTTTAAAAAATTAATTTTTAAATTAATTAGTAAACAGTGCTTTGTTTTTATTCTATGATTTTTAGTAATTTTTACTAAACGTGTGGAAACAACCAGCTTAAAAATATGCTACACCAACATACTAATATGAATCCAATAAATAAAAATACAAAGTTTGATAACTGATTTGTGCAGTATGTAACTGAATATAGCATATTGTACCTGCTGTTTAATGTTGATAAAATTTATAAAAAAAGTTATCATCCTTAATTTATTTTAGACCACTTTTTCTTACCATTTTTTTAAAAAATTTAAAATTGGATTAAAAATGTGATTATCCACACATATTGCAAAGTATGCAGGAGAAAAAAGACGTAAATGAAACATCAATTCTTCAGTCATTGAAAGTAATGACAACACAAAACTTCAGATGATCCTACTGAAAATTTTAATTTTTTATGATACTTTTCATTTACTGTGTGATATGCAGTGTCAAAACAGATCGATCTTTAGTGATATCCTAATAATCCAGTATTTTTCCATTAAACGAATACCAGTTGCAAAAATTGCCAAGTCATAAATTATGGCACCCTTGAATTATAGTTTTAGTAAATAAATCAACGAGTTGTCCTATCCTCCTTCAAATTGCCATTTTTCTGTATTGAAGGATTCTAGGATGTTTTTTTAAAGTAAATAAAGTGATGAGTTGCTTAACTCCTAAAATTTATATGAAAAAAAATATATAATTATAGCACCATTAAAATGATTATTAGAAACATGCTTCTCCCAATTCCATATTTCTTAATAGTCTTAGTACTCTGCAGCCTAAAGCGGCAAATTTCAAAGGGGCATCAATTTGGCAATTTATGCAATAGTTTAAATTTAATTCAGTATGTAAATTGTTAAAATTGTAGTTTCATCTTTGAACTTTGTTTAAAAAAGATGAAAACGTTTATTAACTCTGCCTTTTGTTGAATAAAAGGAAATGTATTCAATAAACTGTAGGGGTGTGGTAATTTAAACAGTAGCTCTTAGCGGCATATCATATTCTCAATAACTGCCTTGCCAAAATGATAGCATTGAGCTAAATTTAGCCACATTTTTATTTAAAAGTTTGTTATAAACTATCAACATTTTCAAGTGGTTTTGAAAAAAGATTTTTTTGTAGGTCTAATTGTACAAAATTATTTTTTTAACATAGAAATCTCCCAACACATGTACATACTTTCTCCTGAGAAAAATTTATTTGTAAATAGGTACTCTGTTATTTAATATTTAAAAAAAAACCTTGTTTAAATAACTTCAGTGTAGAAATTAAAGAATCTGTCCGTGGCGAAGATGTCTACATTATACAGAGTGGCTGTGGGGAAGTCAACGATAATCTAATGGAGCTTCTCATTATGATCAACGCATGTAAAATAGCCTCTGCTTCAAGAGTGACTGCAGTCATCCCTCTTTTTCCGTATGCGAGACAGGATAAGAAAGATAAGGTATGCACATGGTAAAGTGACTTGTATCAAAAGGGTCCCTAAAACAGTTTTGAATGTGCATGGTTTGTAACTAATTTTTGTGTTGCCCGGAATTATTTATTTCTTGTCTGCCAATTGGGATTCCAAAGAATTGTCCAAACTAACACAAAATCTATGTAATAATCATTTTATTTTGGTATATGGATTAACAAAATAAACTGATGGGTGGTTAAAAAATAGTTTGTTTATGCACTTATAATAATATGACTTATAGTAATGGTTCTTTAATGCCTACTAATATAATATATAATTGAAACTGATTTATAATTACAACTATTTTCCACCTTGTTTTGCAACAAGGTATGTCTTTGAACAACTTACACCATTTCTAAAGGTTTTCTTTTCTTAGCCCCTCTTTTCGCATTGCACTTACTCAAGAAATAAGTTTTCCCACACTCATCGTAAAAAAAAGCCCTAAAATTAAAAGTTGTTTTAGGGTCCCTTCAATTTTCATTAAAAAAAGTCTAAAAGCCCTGACAATTTCAAGCTAACTCGAATAACTTGGTTCTTTTCTAAACGTGCATGGCATGATAATTGAATGTTTAATATGTTTTTGTATCTGAAAACATTTTAGTTTATTCAAATATTTTTTTAGTACAATAAAACTTTTCAGAAGCAACCAATTGTTTATCATTCCAGAACATAGTTGCTTCATGAAAAGCCAAAATAATAAAAAATGCTCAAACCATTACAATAGAATTTTAATTTTATATCCTTTTGCTAATAGCATAGTGCTAAAAAAAAATTCTTACTACTATTTAAAAAAAAAAAAATTAATATTGCATAGTGAAATGCAAAATATTTGTAAGGAATATTTTCAAACTTTTGTGTCAAAATCTGATCAAGAAAGTTTTGATTAAACAAATGTAAAAGTAATTACTAATACGTCTTGCATGTTCTCCACCTTAACAATAAGTATAATATAAGGAAAATCTAATTAAATGGAAAATATGTTGTTGACAGAGGTTGCTACTTATCTTAAGTTTTACTGTACTTTAAAATATGAATACAAAAAAGTTTTCACTAAGGCATGCCATTAAGTTGTGTTTGACTATGTAATTAGACATTTTTAGTATCCTCATTAGATAAGAAATAACCAAAATTATCCAAGCTTTATTTCATTCCTTTCTTTTTTTTCTTTGACAGGACCGAAAAGATATGGTACAGAATTTGGTTATTATAGTGAATATTTTGTTTGTTAAACATATTTATGAAAAATATATTTAATGTATGTGTATGTTGTTTTCTGCACCTTTTCTATAAATGTATGGGGTTATTTCACAGAGGATCTGGCAATAGCTCCACGGTCTTGTTTTCCTGTCTCTCGAATTACTTTTGTTTTGGTTGGTTGGTAGAGATAATCAGGTTTGTGTGCTGACCAAGCACACTAACCTGAATATAGGTCTACCAACCAACCAACTTAACCAAAACAAAAGTAATTTGAGAGACAGGAAAACAAGACCGCAGAGCTATTGCCAGATCCTCCGTGAAACAACCCCATTAAGATTTTAAGGCATGCCTTAGGAGTTTTATGTAATTTGTTCTACAAATTAGTAAAATGACTTCACTTATTTCCGCTGTCTTTTTTACAGTGGAAATAAATAATATTTACTGTTCCAAAATACATAACATTATGTATACTTTTGCTTGTACCAGGATCTGTGTTGGGTACACTACTAAAATGTTTGCAGCTATTTGTCTGCTTTAAAATCAGTTGACAATAGCAGCTCTATTTTCTGATGTAACTTTTTGAAAAAAGTTTGGATTTTAGCCTAGATTTTTTTCCACTCCATAATTATATGTATCAGAGCAAGAAGGACCAAAGTCCATTTATGACCTAAGCCAAAACAATCATTCTTCTCTATCCTCTTCTGTTTTATCTTATGTGTTTGTGCAGGGCTAGTCGGAAGCTAATAAACTAAACCAAATTATCTTGGAATGTTTGAAATGAAAACATAAAATATGCTTCAACTCAAATCGGACTCTGGTCATTATGGTTCTGACCCGCACACACATTTTACCCTAGCTACTTTTAGCACACTTTCTTTTTTAAAGAAAACAAATGATGTGCAATCGTTCTCCTTAGTTTAAGAAAAAGACAAGTACATTGGTCATATATACTTGTCATACAACTCATCAATTCGGATTCTTTATGAATATAACATATATGTTTTAGCTTTTTTATTTCGAAAAACATATGTAATTTTTTTCTATCTTCTGAAGAGTCGAGCTCCTATATCAGCTAAGCTTGTTGCAAATATGCTATCAGTATCTGGAGCAGATCACATTATTACCATGGATCTACATGCATCTCAAATTCAAGTAAGAAAAAATTCTTTAAAATGGGTTCATAAGTTTTTTTAGGTTAATTTTTATAAGCTAATTTGAGTGAATTTAATTATTAAAAAAAATATTAAAATTGCTTTTTGTTTTACATAACTTTTTTTTCTTTGTTCTACTGAAGTTGTATCTTTCTCCTATGTATTAATCAATAAATTAAATTTAATAAACTTAATTTTAAAATATAGAATTTTTGATATAAATGTATAATGCATGTAATTTTTAAATACTAAGAACTATTAGAATTATAATACAGTCAACTGATGTAAACATTAAACTACTTAGTCCAAAGTGCAAGTCTCTTCCAATCCCATAGTTTTGCAATTACACTATAATGCAATTTCAACTAACACAAATAGAATTATTACATGATATTGCTATTAACACAGATATTGTAATGGAGAATCTTTTCTGATTATCAATATCATTATCAAAGTATTTTGTTTATGTCAAATATAGTGTTGCCTTTTTCGAATTTGTGTTAAACATAGTTAGAATTAGCTTATAGTTAAGTTCTATGACATTTCTTCTTAGGGATTCTTCGATATTCCTGTTGACAATTTATATGCAGAGCCTGCTGTTTTAAAATGGATTAGGGAAAATATTCAAGAATGGAAAAATAGTATTATTGTTTCTCCAGATGCTGGTGGTGCCAAGAGGTACTTTTCTTTCCCCTCTAAATCATGGAATCGGAATTCTTATACGTTCTGGGAATTGATATTCCCCCAGGATCTTGAAAATAATTTGGACTCGAAAAGCTTGATTCTGTTGGAGGCAGTAAAATCATGCATTTAAAAAATTGGAATTTAACTTGTGGTATTTTATTGTTCGTTTTAGCTTCACACTACGTTTATAACGTAAAAAGTGGAAGGTATTATAATCGTTTAGTCCGCCGGTCTGTCACCCACTTTTTTAGTCCAAATTACAAACGCTACAGGCAAGTGTAATACATCAAAAAATTCAGCGCATCGGAATTAGAAGACAATGAAAATCTCGGAAAAAAATATTCGAATTCGAAGTACAGCTGGAGAAAAAAAACCCGATTCACCCTTCGTTTTTCGGCTGCTATTGGTCAAGGAATTTTGTGAAAGGTGTCATTTTCCAGGAGATAGCGTAAGGAATTGAGAACTGGCAACCAAAATTGTATAAGGGGTCGTCTACATATTAAAATGAGTACCAACTTTGAAAATTCCAATGGCAACACCCAATTTTTTTATATAAAAATGTTCATCATCTTCAAAATACCCCATATCTAAAAGAAAATTTAATTAATTTGCATTATATGTTGAGATATAAGCATTGAAAGTTGAACACCCATAATGTTAAAAAAGTTTCACAATCTTTTATTCATACCTCCACAAATAAAATGAATTAAACAAAATATTTTTTTCATTATATACTTCTTAATCTTCCAAAAACAAATCACACAAGTTTTTTCATCAATTTTTCATTTTTAATATTTTTTTATTTAAATTTAAATAAGAATAAATAAAACATGAATAGCAACCCCAAATTTTTTTTACATAAAGTCGATCAAGTAGAACCAAAATCCCGAATTTTTTAATTCAACAACAATTATTTACCGAGTTATTGTAAAAATACTAAAAAAAAACAACGAATTTTAGGGACCGAGTAAAAAATTACTTAGCAAATTGGATCCTAACTTGCATTATCATTTGGTGGTTGAAAAGCGATTTTGGTAAAATGTTTATTCAAATTATTGATGTCTGTCAAATGTCTAAAAATCTTTTCTTGTTTCAAGTGCATACAATGTATTTTGTTTGTATAATTAACATTAAATTATATCGATTACTATGTTTTTAAATGTATGTTATTTCCAATACAATTTCAAAAAGTGTGTTTTATATTAAAAATTAAATACCCTAAAATATTATTGGAATTCAGTGTTTAGTATATTTCATTGTTACCACATTGATTATTTAAAATGATTAGTGCCCACTGCCTTGTTAAAAAGCATTGCCAAATCATTCTGCGTAATATTATTTTGCTTTCCTTAAATATCGTGTTAAGATCGTAACTCTCGTTTTGTAATATGTGATTTATATTACCGATAAAGTGCGTCGAATTTTAAACAAACTTTTTGTAGCAATATGAATGAAACAAAAATTTGCATAAAATGTAAAACATAAATGTAATAATCATGTTTGTCTATCTGATTGTAACTAATCACATTTGAAAATCTTTTGGTTATAAATAATCGTATATGTGACTTAATTTAAAATTAAAACTTTTTCTCGTCTACCCTTTATTTTATTTCTGAATTTTCAAATCCAAAATTTAAAAAAAAACATAAAAAAATCACAATATTAGTGAAGAAGGTTTAATTCTAGCATCCTTTGGCGAGATTATGTTAACCCTTTTGTTAACTTGTCGTTTCGAAAAGTCGTTTCGACACCCTAAATATTACCTTTTTCAATTTGGAGATTTCCCCCTAAACGAGTTCAAAATTAATGCTTTAATATCTCAGCAAATAATGCAAAATAAATAATTCTTTTTTATACCTGGGGTATTTTGAAGGTGCTGAACATTTTTATGTAAAAAAAAATTGGGTGTTGCCATTGGAATTTTCAAAGTTGGTACTCATTTTAATATGTACACGACCTCTTATACAATTTTGGTTGCCAGTTCTCAATTCCTTACGCTATTTCCAGAAAAATGACACCTTTCACAAAATTCCTGGACCAATAGCAGTTGAAAAACAAATGGTGAATCGTTTTTTCCCCCAGCTGTACTTTAATTATTTAAAAAACTTTAACAAAATTTAATGCTCGTTTAAAAAGCATAAAAAGCCATTTTTATTAGAATTAAATCACCATTGCCATTCACAACAATCACTCGAGATACATTAATTTTTTGAAATGATAAATTAAAAGAAATTTATTTTTGCGACATCAATCAGTTTGAAATGACATCAAATATATTTCACTAGGAGATTCTTTGTATGTTGATATGAAATGTTTTGGTTCTATTTAAAAGAGAGGATTATTACAAATTTATTCTTTGAAATATAAATTAATTTTGGCAAACGATAATAATTATTGAAGAAATAATTATTAAATTTTTGAAATAAAATATAAATAAAACTAGCCAAATTTAGTGTGTAAATGTTTATAATAGAATTAATATTGTGTTTGGTGGCATTTTTCCTGTTGAACACAAATGTTGTGTGGAAGCGGGCTGAGTGACAGATTGTTACAAACCTACTTGTTTCAAAAATAACATCAACTAAACTTGTTTTAATATTTCTGTTTCATAATGATCATTTGAATAACTGATGCAAAAACGTTAATTCTGTGCACTTATTCAATAACTTCTTTTGCACATTATTAAAATTAGCTTATTTTGTCAAATGTTAAATTAATTTTTTCTCCTCCTTGAAATTTTTAAATTTATCATGAGAAAGCTTCTGAAATTGGTTTTCCAAAAACTTGTAGGAACCCTTTCAAAATATTTGCTTTCATAATTTTCACAATATTATACTTTCTGACTCTTAGTAAAATTAAGTAGTAATAGTAAATAAAACAATGTCACGATATCTACAGAAAACTGTTACTTCTAATTTTACTATATTTTTATTGGTAATGTATGGAAGAAAAACTATTACATATTTTACATTTTGTAGAACTAACTAATTATTTTTCTCATGATTTTTACAAAATTTAAATTAATTTGTTTGCACAATTCGAATAAACTTCTACAAATAAAATTATTGTAATGCTAAACCATGAAACATTAATATTCAGCAGATGTTTTTATTGCTAAAGAAAGTTTGAAGTCATTTTTCTAAAACATAAGTTTGTTATTTTGCAGTTTTTCACAAAGATTGAATGTCACAATGTACTCAATGTAGACCTTCCCTTTCAGAGTGACAGCTTTAGCAGATCATTTGAATGTGGAGTTTGCTTTGATTCACAAAGAGAGGAAAAAGGCCAATGAAGTGTCATCCATGGTTTTGGTGGGTGATGTGAAAGACAAAATAGCAATTCTCGTTGATGATATGGCAGACACGTGTGGAACAATATGTCATGCAGCTGACAGGTAAAAGAAATGACATATCAAACTAGAATTATATGGAAGTAATATTTTTAAGAAACATTTGCTATTTAAGCAGTATTTATATGTTGAAAACAGCTGTTTTAAACATGTAGAGTATTACATTTAAAACATGTGTTTTGTTTTATTATTTTTGTTATATTTTGTTGTTGTCTTCCTTCCCATATCGCACCCATATTAATTCTTTGTAAAAAAAAAACTAAAGTGAAGAAATCTTATCTAATAAGAGTTTAATTTTTTATCCAAGAAATTCAATAACGATAAAAATAAGTTAAATGTGTATCAAAATATGGATACATTAAAAATAGTAAAAAATTTTTTACTCAATAATATTGTACAAAACAAAACTAAAAAATTGTTTGGTTCTTCAAATCTACTAAACCAAACTTTTCACAATTTTTATACAAACACATATTACATGCATTCAACCCTTCTTATCTGTAACCCAAGAAACCTAGAGAATTTATTTGTTCTTAGTCCTGTTCATCTTAAGCGTAGTTGTGGTAACACTATTTGCAATGCCTACTAGCCTTATATCAATAAGTATACTAGCCTTATATCAATAAGGCTAGTTTTGTGTACAGAATTATATTTTATAAATTGTGTTCATATATATATATGTACCATTTCTTTGTAGGTTACTAGAAGCTGGTGCTCAAAAAGTATATGCAATACTAACCCATGGTATTTTTTCTGGGTCTGCTATATCTAGAATAAACAATGCTGTGTTTGAAGCTGTCGTAGTTACAAATAGTATTCCTCAAGATACACATATGACAGAATGCTCAAAAATTCAGGTAATTTTGCTTATACAGGAATTAATAAAAATTCCATAATTATCCAACCATTTATCCTCCTATATTATAAATTCCATTTAACAATAATTTTAAATGAAATTAAACTTAGATTTTAAAAACAAATTACTTAACAACGAAATTAAGTCGTGCTGAGAGAACATCAGGTGTTAAACGATTTACCCTTATTACTACTGTAATATACATATATTGACTAAAAATGAGTCACAAATTTTGTAAAGGATAAATCTTGCTTAAAAATACACAATAACCAATTATTTTTAAAAAAAGATTTCAGAGTTCAATTTTCGTACTTGGAAAATTAAAATTTATAATTATTTAAATATCTTTTTTTTTCAGTGTATTGACATATCCATGATATTGGCAGAAGCCATTCGACGAACACATAACGGAGAATCGATATCTTATCTATTCAATCATGTTCCAATGTAGAAGTAGCCCAAGAACTATCAAGTTTGATGTATAGCCAGATGATTCTGTGATACATATTTAAGGATTTTTAAAAAATGTTTTTTATTAAAAAATCAAATGCTACTTCATAACATAATATGTTACTTGCCTTAAAAAATGAATGAGATCTGTCATTAATAATTGAGCCATATACCATTTTTAGAAAGAAGATACTTTATATCAGCTGAAAAAATACATTGAATGCCAAATTTTACGTTTATATTTTCCCTAATTTGTACTGACATAGAAAGTAGGCTAATGTCAAATGTTATAGCATAGGATAGCAGCCTATTTTAACAGGTTTATATGAATCCTTACAAAACATATTTTGGGTTTTCGTATGTTATCCTTCTGTTTTTTCTTTGAAGATCTTAGATCTGTATTTTAGTGATAAGAACATTACATTAAGTTGTTTTGTATTGTTACAAAATTGAAATTTAGCTAATTTTTAACACTTTTTTTTCTAATTTATTTGAAAACTTTGAAAATTAAGTTGAAAACCTCAAGACACGATTATTGAAAAATACAAGATCATTGCATTTGCAATTTGTAAGAAAAAAGTTATAATTATCATTTTTGAATTTCTTATTCAATCGATTTTGCGACTTGGCATTTCACATAAATAATTGACTATAAGTTTAAAAATCATTCTCTGCCAACCATGAGATACATATCTTATTAACTTAGTTTTATTGATTAAAAGCATATTAATATGCTATTGATATCACCCATTATTTCAATTGTTCTCTTAAGTATTCAAGATATTTTTAAAACTCAATCAGAAAACTGAAACCAGCCAAAGTAATTATAGGTTATTAAAAAGTGATTTTTCGGTATGTTTAATTTTTAGCAATATTTGGAACCTTGGTAAACAAATAACATAAACTAAGATTTTTATTATTAAGAATAAAGCAGCTGATTGTTAATTAAAAAAATCTTGTCACTCTACAAACTCAATCAATGATAATTGCTAACGGATATGATGGCAGTGAATGGGTTAATATTTTTTTTTAAAGAAAACTTATAAAGTAGCTATAAAAGTCGCATTTCATCTGGCTGCATTGAAACCCATTAAAAGCTTCTTCTAACTGTATACTATACTCATAATCAAATACAATTTTCAGTTACAAATATTTTATTGACTTGTTGCCATTCATCAAAGCTGTTTTCTCAAATAAGAGAGAAGTCTTTATTCTAGTCCTCGTGTATTTTTGCGATCTGCAATTTTATAAACATTGGATTTTTAAAGCATATTGAAATGTATAAAGTGTTTAATAAACATTTGAAATATTTTAAAGATGTCTTTGATAGAATGACCAATCTATATATTTCAGAAATAAAGCAGCAGGTAATATTTTCTTTAAGAAAAAGAATACCAGAATTTCATAGTATTTGGGATATTTTTAATAATTTCCAAGATATCATTTGTTATTGTATTTTCTTTATCATTTGTATCAAATAGAACTTGGTACAAAAATTTTCAAGGACAAATTTAACCATTAAAACTTAAGAGCTTATTTTGAAAAGGGAAACAATAGTTAATGCAGAAAAGTAGAAGTAGACATGAATCAACTAAATCCCAGTAAAATTTTAGTATAAAAAAAAGTCAGTATCTGGATACCATTCCCATATGTCATTACATGAAAATTTGATTTCTCTGCGTAGCATATTATCATTATCTGACAACCTAGGCTTCACAAATAAAATATTTAGACTGGATAATACTGATTAACAGTTCATTTTGTAATTTATAAATCAATACTGATATTGCCTTTGGCCAAAATGACACATTTGTGTTTTCCAATAAAAGTATTATAGAGGGATAAAACCCTTCTATACATTCCTTTACTATAAATTAGATACATATTTCTTACAAATGATTTTTGAGCCAAATAAACATTTAATCCCCTTTGAAAGAAAGCTCATAAAACACACTTTGCATTGATATTTTAGTGTAAATATTAATTTAATCGAATAAAATTATTGTATTTGGTCCCTTGTATGTTTTGAAAAAATACTCAATTATTAATGTATTAGATATTGAATTTTTATAGAATAATTAACAATAGGTATACTTTAATCTTTCTACAATTAGGCCTAATGACTTGAAATTCAAAATTATTTTTTACTTAACTTTAGCATTTCGTTTTGTTTTATTTTTTATTAGTTCACTTGTTAATATGTACTATTTATATTTTTAATTTAAATCCGATTTTCTATGTTGTTGCCAGTTTTGGTCTTTAAAGCTGTGTACTCCAGGAGAGAATTTTTCTCCTAGCATTGCTAGTAATCAGACTTAAAGTTAAGTAAAGCCCTAGTGCAGCAAAAGGAAAATAGGTCGCTCAACCAATATGGAATTTCATCTATATTTTATGACTTAAGAGCAAAAGTTGTTAAAAACCTATATACTTTATAAAAGTATGATGCATTTTTTCAATATGCATTTCTTATAATGGGTTTAATATGATCCTAGTAATATAAATATGATTTTTGTGCTATGACTATTGTTTGATTGTTAAACTTTATTATATAAAATAGTAAAGAATGTTTTTATTTATAAAAAGATATGAATATGTTATATAATATACTTTGTTCATTTTTTACATATAATAAGACATTAAAATTAGTACTGATATATCACTAAAAAGTAATTTATAAACTCAAAAGATGGTGTCAAACTTTATTTGTTAGATTAAAAAAAATTGATGGAATTTGTGTTTATATATTTTTACTTTTTATACATGAAGATGGAATATATTATAAAAATATTTATTATTACAACTTCCAAAAAATTATAACAAAAACAATGCAGATTCCTATAAATATATATAAAATGCAGAATTATGACTTCTTTAGTGTTTCAAGACTTGGCATATCATGAAGCAAAAAGTCAGTTAACATTTGTGCACTTGCTTTGCCCTAAAATTAAAAAAAAAAATTAAGTGAAACTCAAATCACTCAAATATTTCTTTGGCAATATTAAAGAATAAGGATGTAAGTTTTCTATCAATTCAAATTTTCACAATATTAAAGCAGTACCGACATATAACATTTTGAAAGCACTTATCATTTTGTGTCAAATCCACAATGCATGAAATATTATAGTATCTTAATAGATGAAAGCAGCAGCTGAGAGGTATTATGTGTCCACCTCATAAGTTCAAGTTTGCGGGTTCGAGCCACGGCTGAATCATCAGATTTTCTAGATAGGAAAATCGTGGACATGCATGTCATATGATTATGTGGCATTTGAATCTTGGCATACTTTAACATCCACAGAGAGCTCAGACTCATTGTAATCTGCCTAGATGGTGCCACAAAAAATGGCTATAAGTTCTGTTGAATATGCTGAGTGACTTAGCCGCCAATAAAGCAGCCCCATTTTTGAGAAAAATATGGATAAATCCATAAAATTTTAAACCTTTTTATTTTGTAAAGAGAATTGTAGATAGCATTAATATTAAATAAAGAAATCCGGATATTACCTGAGGATCACTTCTTAAGGATGCTACACCTCCACCCCCAAGAGCTTCTCGTAACACAAAATTCATACCATATATTCCAGGTAATATGTACCTGAAAAACAAATTATGTTTAAGTATGTTAGGCTCAGGTCATGGTGAGGCTACAAGTAGAAGTCATTGAAAATATTGCAATTTGATCTTGTTAATCAGAACTTATCAGTTTGTTCCTCTTACAAGCTCAAATTTAGAGGGTTTTTTTTACAAAAAAAAGTTTTTACTCAGCATTCTTCCATTATAAATTGTATTGTCATCCTATCAAAAATGAGTGCTAGGTTTCTTAAAAATAATTCCCTACACAACACAACTTGATTTTTCAATTATAATCCAACAGATGAATTATATTAACTTTCTATTGAATACCATTAACAGAGAAACTTTGAATCATAACACCTCCACAGGAGTGTGTGGACAAGGAACAATATGCTCCAAGAGTTAAGCTGATCCATTTGCAAAGCTGTTAATTGCAACTTTGGTCCAAACTAGGCTCATTCATAAAAAAAATACATATATTATATTGGTCATTATAAGGACATTAAACATTTGCTGTGAAACCTTGTAAGTAATAACCAAAAATTATTATATGAGCTAAAACCTTTATACAATAAAATATAGTTTAGTTATCGGAAAATAAGAAAAGATGTTATTCACTTAACTACAAATTGGGTGAGAATGCCAAAGTTCTGTTCCGGCAATAATAGTTATTCTTAAGTGACAATGAGTGTCGACGAATAACAATATCAAATTACCTCCTACTGTTGTCATAAACATTCAATATGGCCAAGCTCAGATGTTCTCAAATAGGGTACTCGAGTCTAGCTATAACCATAAAATATAGTTCAGAATTATACATATGACAATTAATAATAATTTATCGCAACAATTATGATAATTGGGTTAAAATGAAGATCTTGCTTGATTTTAAGATATCGGTTCTGTTGCAAACTAGATTATTATAATATATAGCCCCCAGCAATTTCGTAAAAAGAATGATAAATAATTTACTTATACTTAAAATAGAATATAAATAGAAAGTTCATTAATTTTCACAAGAATTATTAACAGGTAAAGTTAAATATCAATATAAAAACCTTTATCTATATATAAAATAAGAGTCTGTCTGTCAGTGTGTCTGTCCGGACAAAACTATATACTGCCCACAGGAATTCGAATTTTAAAGATAGATTCCTTAATACTAACGTGTGCACCTGAGCTAGTTTTCATATTGGTTCCATTTAGGAAAATTCGAATTTTCTGAAAAAAATAACTTGTCGCTCAAATATTCATTTTTTCTTCTTATGCCATCGGCTGAAAAATTAAATAAAACTTTACGAAAACATTAAATTCAAAATGTTCATTTCATATCTTTTGCATACTTCGAAACTAATCATTATTTGAAAAATAATTGACCCCGTTCAAGTTGATATTCCGCAGTCTTCATTACCCGGATTTATGTGTTTACTATGATGATTTCATTGATTTTCTGTTGACTCATGTATGCAATTTTAAGCAATAAATGTAATAGTTTAAGCTATACTGAACTATGATGGTATAAGCATCGCACTAGAATTGGGTTATGTCTTTACATTCGCAAAACGTTGCTAACTCGCAAATATTAACTAATGCCAATGGCAATCTTTTAATGATAATTAAGTGTCGGTTGTTGAGGTCATTGTGTTTGAGCGTTAATGTTGGTAGCTATATCTATTTTCTCGCCAATTATTCCCAAAACGCGCCAAATGAGCTAAAAGGTTATATATATTTATGAGGAATTGTGATGGCATTTATGAGTGCATTTTACAGCGTATTTATTCATTTTGGAATTTTAAGCAATGAAACTGATTTTATAATTTATAACGAGCGGAAACAATATAAGTTTATGATCCTATAACACGGTTATATGACACAATTGGAATCTATTGATACTTATTCGTGCGAAGACGGGTATAAATTTGCTAGTTTAGGATATTTCGATTGAATAATTTTTTAGGCTTTTTGTTACTCTATTGCAATTTTATGGGAGCTAAAGTATATCACAGAAATATATAAATAATGTAGCGATGTATTATAGCAAAAAACAAAAAGTATATATTTCGTAAAAGAATCTTTCAATTAGAAAATACCATCTAATCATTCTGACATATTAAGGCAGTAAAATAATTTTATCTTTAGGCTTGAGTTTTTTAGTATCTGCATAAAAGCACACAAAATTTTAATGAGTAACATTGTTTAATTTTATATTATGTATTAGCCAAACTATAAATACCAGTGCTTAGATTTAAATTAGTGAAACATATACCAATATTATTTGTATCTCCCTTATCACCACTTCTGGTATAAGCAAGTTCTTCTAGTCTATAGGTATTGGTGCCTTTAGTAAGAGGAACTTTCTTGAATTCTGCTGCAGGGCTTGCGTTGGCAGCTTTAATAGGTTCAGATATGTACTTCTCTGTTTTCCCTTCACAGGTTATTTGTATCTAGAATATTTAGTATTAAAAATTATAAAATTAAATATTTATTAATTAAATATTTATATTAAATAAATGATATTAAGTATATCATCATTAAATTAATCATATTAAGTGGATATACTTTAAATTAATAATTTAAGTATATTTTTATACTTAAATTATTGATATTAAGTAAAATGGATATACTTTAAATTCATAAGTTCTCCATAAAACACAAGGATGAATCCATATGAGATTTTTTTTTGTTACTTTTTAAAAACTACTTTTTAAATTTTATTGATCAATAAGATATATTTATGATACCAGTAATTTTTTTAAAAACGGTAAAACTCAATAACTTTTATATTAAAACTATTAAGTTTTGGAGTGGGCCACTAGCTTTATATGCACAACTCCAAATTGGAAGTTCAATTTTATTGAATTCTTTTAAACTTGAACACAATTGAGCTTAAAATATTACAAAAAAAGTAACTTTTTTGGTTTTGTTGGATAAATTAATCCCAACATTGTGTCAGTGTTCTTTTTGTGATCAGTTAACTCTAGGCTGTGCCAACTATTACAATATATTTTCACTAGGATCTATCATTAACAAATAAATTGTAACAAATTTTACAACATTAAATAAGTTTAATAAATTGTTGCTTTCATCAAAAGTATTACTAAATTATTAAAAAATAAAACAAGGACTTGGAAAATAAAACTGCATAAAATCTAAGAGATTAATAACACACTAACCTCAACTTTGTTCTTGGGATATAAGAAGGAGAAGAGCCTTAGTATGGGTGATCTACGAAAAAAAAATTCATATAAATTATTTTAAAAAAATTAAGCTTTCATATGGCTATAAAATAATATTGCAGAAATATTGAATATGCATTAAATGTACTTACGCTTTAGGTCTTCCACCAATCAGAGTTGTGAAACCAGGAGCTTTGCAAAAAACATAATATTATAATTTAACGTATTCTTGGATAAATAAATATAAGTATAACAACATGTTATTAAAATGCATCAAATAAAGCAAGGAAATTGAAATTATTATTAGTTTTTACAGCTTAAACACAAGTAGTTCCCCCATAGTGGTCATAATGGACTTGCAGTACATCTATTAATGCCTCAATTTTGAGCACAAAAACACATTGATCCCCTTTTAAGCCTTATTTGGTAACTTTGGCCAGTTGACTATTTGTCAATAATATACAATATAAATATGCGGAGAAAAAATTACATTTTAACAAAGGAAATTTTTATTCTAGATTTTACCCTGATCACAATTTTTCACATAACCCCTGGGCTAGCTAGTTGGCACATAATTCTAAAATATATTAAAATCAAAATCTGAGTTATATACCAAAAACACCTTTTTTAAATTTGGACAGTATTTTGGCTATTTTATTTGATCATTATAATTATAAACTGGTAAGCATTTGTTTTAACCAATAGAAACCCAAGAGTAAAAATCAAATTTGAATGGCTGTTGCTAAAGAAAGTTTTTCGAGTCAAGAACTTTAAAAAATGATGTTTATATATAAAAAAAAAATCGATTGAAAAAATCTAAAAAAAAAAATTCTATAGAGATTTCACAACATATAAACCCATCAAATTTTATGATCTTCTGCCGTAAAGTTTATGAGCCTATACGTTAAAAGAAAAAAAACTTTTTTATTCAAATAAAAGATTACCTCCACCAGTGGATGCAGCTGCAATTTCTTTTGAGAATAGTGAGATTGCTTCCTTTTTGTCATGATGAACTGCTATCCACATAACAACTTCACGAGAATTCTTTAGGAAAAAAATTAAATATAAGTTATAAACATATATAAGTATACATAAGTATAAAAAAATATAAATATAGTTATACATAATTTTTTGGCTGTGCCAATTTTGATTTTTTAAAAATTGTTTTAGATAGTCCGACATTAAAAATACAGAATTTGAATTAGTTTATTGTAGTAATAGTATAAAATAAAATTATTAAAAAATTGGCAATCTAAAATGAGTAAATTCGGAATTTTTTAAACAGTTTTAAAGCAGTTACTTCATGTCGCACCTGAGTCTATAAGAGTTTAAAATACTAAATAATGTTTTTTTTTACTTCGGAAACTAAAAATCTAACAAATTGAATTGATACAACAAAAGAGAAATAGAATAATAACACAATCAGCCCACTCTTTAAACCAATTTTAAGTTTAAGAGCTCAAGCAAACAAGGACTGCATTGAAATATACTTTCCTTAGCTCTTAGAGCTTTCATTAATTTAAAAGGCTTTTCAGTATGTGCAAAGAAGCTATAATGATGATAAATACCTTGTTTATTGCATTCTTCCCATAGTTTTGTTCAGCTCCTAACACTTCAAGGTGAGTTTGTCTAAATCCCTTCAAGCCATACAGTTTGAAAACGTTTTCAGATCTACACAAATAATATTAGTGAAAACTAAAATAAATAGAAATTTCATAACATAATAGAAAGTCATAATATAATAGAAATGTCATAATATTTAAAATAATAAATATAAGGAGTATACTAACCTTTGAAGAATAGATTTGGCAGTAATGATAGCTTTTTCAGATGCCCTAGGTCCGACTACTGGGCAAACAGCTGTAGCTCTGAAACCATCCCCAAATGTTGCACTAACCTAAAATAATTTTTCGATGAAAATTTCGGTTATCAATTATTATCAGGAGCAAAGTTACAATAAAAGGCTTAGCTAGTTTATATCAAGAAAACATTTATACCTTATAATAATCAGTTGGACATTTGCCTTTTGCACCTTGAACTAAGACTTCGTTTTCTGTAATTACAAAATGATACACAAGTTTAATTTACTGTCATGTATAAAGGAAGAAATTATTTTGCAGGCGGATGGTTTTCTAAAAAGAGACCATGATATTATCAGATCTAAAGTACATAAGGGACGTAATCCTGCATAGTTAAAACATGTAAATAAGCGAAATCCCCAGTTAATTTGTAAATTAAGTCTGAAAATTTTCAAACTTAAAAGTTAGAAATAGTAATTTCACCATAAATTAATTAGTACAGAGGCCCCAAAATATACTGTTGTCGAAGTTTAGGGGCCTCTTTTAAAAGTATCACCCTGTATTCATTTAACTGTAGACAAATATACATATTTAATAAAGGGTTGTTTTTAGTATTTATTCTGCTTTTTTAAAAGAAATAATTATTAGCATGTATTGAAATTCCCAAGATCCAGAATTGTAAACAAATTTCTTTGGGTCCTTGTGGCAAAATTAAATCTCAGCATACTTTAACATCCACAGAGAGCACATATTTATTGTAATCTGAGCGTCAAAATTAGTAGCGAGTCACCAAGATGGTGCACAGAAAAATGGCTCTCAGTTCTGGGGAATATGTCAAGTCTGCAAATGCTTAGCTGCCCATAATGCAGCCCCGTTGGAAAAGGAAATAAATTTCTTAATTCAAACTTTGCTACAGGTTTTAGGCATTTTATTAGTCACACAAATGCAAACTAATAAGTAATAACCTAAACGAGCATTTAAACTACATTAGTGAGTATTTTAATTAAAAAAACCTATAACCTAAACAATACTAGTACTATAAGCACACCTCGGACTTGTGTGAGTTTCACATTTGTAAAGTCGCACAACACATCAGGCAATGCATAATTGGCAGGATCGCCGATTTCATAGACTAGTTGTTCGGAAACTGTTCCTACTGTAACCATTCCTCCAGTGTTCGGTGGTTTGGAAACTGTGAATTCCCCATTTTCTTGACATTCTGCAATGGGAAAACCCATGTTATGCCTGGAAAATATAGAGAAAGTACCATACATAAACACATCATAGCAATTAAACTACTCAATTAACACTTTTGTCAGATGAAATTTGCACTATGCTACACATGGGCTATTAACGACATGGTAATTGTTCAAATGAAACTGACATCTGAGAGGGCACTAAACTATTTACACTGACATTTTTTATTGAATCATGTATTGCACAATCCCCTTCTAAGATAGCAGTATAGAGGACAGTTTTTGAACCCAGGAATCAAATTTTAATTATATTTGAATTTTTAGACTTTTACTTTAATTGAAATAATAGTTTTTCAATGAATGAAGGGCAATTAAGAAATTTTTTACATTAAAAGTATTTAATATGAACAATTGGGCATATTGAATTGATCGTAAAGAGAAAGTTGTTTTAAGTTGCAAAATTAAGATTCCATATAAAATTATAAAGAATAATCCAATGAATAACAATTATAAACAAGAATATTTACAAGATAAATATTAAATAAGATTTCAGTTTATGATTAACTTTAGAGTTAGTTTATACATACCAATCTTTAATGAGATGCCAATCTGTATGAATACCGCCTGCTGATTGAGCTCCACATTCAAGTAAGTGGCCAGCTAAACTGCAAAATGTTAACTCATTCAACACTACCTCACAGTGTAAAAAAAAATAGTTGAGATAATGAGCTTAAAGGAGTAGTAAAGAAAAATAAAGATTTAGTGGGATTTTAAATATCGGCTAGAAAGTTTAAACATAATTTTATTGCAATTTTTTTTACTAAAACACTTTGAGTGTGCCTGATGACAACTAAACTTACAGCATTATATCTAATTATCATTATATTTAACCATTTAGTCACAAGTCACTTAGTAAACTCGTAATAGGTAAAAGTTAATAACTACATATTAAACAAAATATATATTATTTAAAAAACTTTATAGGGGAGTTATAAAACTGCTCATTGCCTGGTTAATTGTCCATGCCAATCACCAATAGTTAAATTTGACAATCTTTAAAAAATATTTAAATGTTTTTAGATGTGTGCAAAAGTAAATATTTATATGAGAAACTATAGCAAACTAAAATTGCATATTTTTAACCCATTAACGATGATTAGCAAGAACATTTGCAAAGCCAAAATGACCTTTCTGCTTATATTTATCTAACTAAACAAAATATATGACAAATAAAGACAATAGAACAGTTTATGTAGGACAAATTAAGTTACACGAAAAACAGTTAAAAATAAAACATAAATGTTTCTTTAAAAACAAGTAATGTTTCTTTAAAAACAAGTAATGTTTTTAAAAAAACAAGTAATGTTTTTAAAAAAACAAGTAATGTTTGTATTCCGGAATACAGGTGTTAATGGTAATCACAAAGCCCTTGTAAACGGGTTAAAAAATTTCGATGCACAGTTTTAGAAAAGATTATTACTTTTAAAGCACAGCTTACAAATGTGCAATTTTCTTACCTTCCCATGGCCAATTTATCGAGATCATTAAGACTCCACTTAAACTGCAATAAATAATAAGCATATTAACATCCATATACAAATATAGCAGAAAAAAGCCCACAGTTTACATTTAGAAATGCAGCAAAATAAGCACATGGTATATACTCTGAAATATTTCAATACAATAATTTTGAAAAATAACTTACTTTACTAATTAATGGACCCAGCACCACAGCACTATCAACACAACGGCCTGTAATAACTATATCTGCTCCAAGGTCTAAAGCTTTTGCTACTGGGCCAGCTCTTAAATAAACAAAATATGAATTAAAATGGTATTTATAAGATTAAATAAATGAATACAAATAGCAATCAAAATAAAACTTACCCTAAATAAGCATTCATACTATGAATATTTTCGGGAACTGGAAAACCTTTATCCATATCTTTAATATTTAAGCTTTTCATGAGATCTAGCTAAATAAAAA
The DNA here is from genome assembly GCA_019343175.1 of Oedothorax gibbosus. Taxonomy (NCBI): domain Eukaryota; kingdom Metazoa; phylum Arthropoda; class Arachnida; order Araneae; family Linyphiidae; genus Oedothorax; species Oedothorax gibbosus. The sequence continues at coordinate 9,171,065 of CM033270.1, read as the reverse complement.
ATAATAACTCCTTTAAAGCCTGAAATGTGTTCTGAAGATGAATTATATAGACTAATTTTTTTCCCCTTCTTAATGTCAAGTGGCATAATTTCTTTGTATATTTCAACCCCATATATATTTGATTATTATGGTACAATGTAAATTCGTACCATGTAGTTGAATTGTAATGGAATACATTGAAATAGAAATGTATAAAACAATAAATTTTCCCCATTAATGTTATCACAATTACTAAAAATACTTGAAGACATAAATTAATTTTAATATTTGATTGAATGTAATTGTAACTTTAAAAATATGATAACTTAAAGTATATAAAATTTTGGATATTGTGAATTTTATATTACAAAATACGACAAAAGAAAAACAGTGTTTAAATTAAATTGAACACCAAGAGTTAAATTTTTTTTAAATATATAGTTTCAAAACACGTTACCTGGGGCAATAAATCATCACCAGTTACAACTGCAATTTTGAAATCCAAATTCTGCTTTTTAGCAACAGCTCTTAGAGCATCTGCACAGGCATGGGGATTTATTCCGCCAGCATTTGCGACAACTCGAATCTTCTTCTCCTTGATTGCATGTAGATTAGGAGCCATTGCGGAATGCACAAAGTCAGGTGTGTAGCCCATATCCTGCATAGAATAGTAAAATATAAAAATTAAGACGTAATTTCTTTTTCTTTATTACTTTCACATTCATTCAGTAGGTAGTGTATTCACAAGAAATGACAGCCTTAAGGTAATTAATTCTCTTCCAACTTAAAAACATGGGTTGTACTGTTGATAACAGGTCTGTGACAACAGGCCAAGGGTAAAGAGCAATCTGGATGCTACAACTTCATTTAAACAGAGTATAGTTTATAGTTCATGAATTTTAAAAGACCGGGGAAGAAAAAGATGCATGCATACATAAAACAATACATACATTAAAAGTATTTTTAAATATACCCCCCCCCCCCCCTTGCCATCATACTATAGAATTGAAAATTGCCCTGCATTGTATACTTCAAACAATTAAAAAAATATATATTTAAGCATTTTTTTCACCATTGATTGAAAAAAAATCTTTCAAAAGCCAATAATTAACCACAAAAAAAAGTGCATCGCATTTAGGCACTCGAATCATAAGCTAAATATGAATTATAAAACTACAAATAGGTTTTAGATTAAGGAAAAGTTTTATTAAGAAGTTTTTATAATATAACTTCAATATTTTTGAGAAAATAGTAGACTTTAAATACATATTAGTAAAAATATTGATGTTTAAAACAAAATAAAAATATTCATTGATATAAAATTAATAACATAGTTCATACATTTCATAAAGAACTGAAGTATAAAAACTTATAATATTAATAAACAGAAATAAAAAAAAAACATATATACTCACTGGAGATTTCTGTTTAGCTTTTGCTAAAATTGACATAGTAATTTCTGATAGATAATCGAAAACTAAATAGTCAATGTTTCCGCTATGGACAAGAGCAGGGACTGAAAAAAATATATAAGTGAAAAGTTAGTGGAAAAGCCACACACAAGTAAATATATTTTACAAATGAATATTTTATAACTAATATTTCCTTACCTGACATTGCAGTATCTCCCCAAAATCCACTTGCACATCCTATACGAATGTTAGATGACATTCGAAAATGAGAAGTTAAGCTAAGAGTTCTACATTTTAAGAAATTTTTGAGTAAATTGGGTTGATAGAACTTCATTTTTACAAAGTAATATTTGCACAACTACTTAAATATATAAAAGAGTTACATAAGGAAAGTTGCCAACATGTGTTGAATAGCGATAGTTCACAAATCCTATCTCGAAAGAAATCATTAATCAAAACCCAAAACAAATAGAAATAAACATGGGTAGAAGTAAAAGTGAGAGTGCTAGTACTTGCACAAAATTATCAGGGAACTTGGCTAGGTCTGGTGGCAGCAAAAAATTAATATTTCTGAGAAAACAATTAAAGATTTAAACTTTAAAACAAAATCAAGACCATACCATACCTTTAAATTGAAAAACTTCTGAATTATAGGTCATCGCCTTTGGGTTTCGAAATTCCGATTTAAATATTTCCTGTTAAAGATTTCATACACATATTTATGCTCACTTATTGTATGAAGTATTAATTTTTGGTTTTTAATAAGCATAATTTAATGAAATCCCTACACACTACTGCAAAAATGGCTTTAAAATAATTTAAAATCTTTTTAATAACGTGGAGTAATTTTATTATGTCAAATGACGTCACAGTGTCAGGTGGTATTTGTTGTATTTGCACTACTATGGTCTGCAGACGGTGTTTTGATTAAAATTAAGATTTGCGTATTACATTTCAAAACTTTTAAAATTCTTTTAAACAATTTCTGAAACTTTTAGAATTTTGACTTATTCTTTAACGATATGTATCTGACGTGGGTATGGGTAGAAATCGTATTAAAATTACCTTACTTGACATCTGTTTTTAGCTTATGATCAATTTTAATAAACTTAACACGATTTTATGTAAATATTTTATTTTTTAAAAATATAAACACTACCATGAAACAGTACGCTTCATGCATCCTCTTTACACGTAACAAAACTTTTATGTATTTTAATATTCTGTCATTGTATCAGTAAATACAAACTGGTAAACATGGAAATAGATACAAATTTAATGCACGAAACTGTGTATGGGGTTTCGCCCGGAGAAGAATGCCATGTTATGTCAGACAAGGTCCAAACTCTGGCCAACAACATTTACGAAGAATTCGCAAGAATGATCTCTAAGTATGATGAAGATGTTGTAAAGCAGTTAATGCCTTTGGTTATTAGTGTCTTAGAACATTTAGACTTATCCTTTGTGGAAAATCAAGAACATGAAGTGGAATTAGAGTTGTTGCGGGAGGACAATGAGCAGCTAGTCACACAATTTGAGCGTGAGAAGCAGCTGAGGAAATCTGCTGAACAGGTATAACACAGAACCACACCTTTTTTTTCAACTACTATTTGTAAGGTTACTATAATTTCAAAACCTATTCCTAAACACTTCCATAATTTGTCTGTACCCATGTAATTTAATTAAATCTTCATTTTGACGCCATATACTCATATCCACAAGATTTTTTTAAGGAAATTATGCAGTTTACGGAGCATGGAAAATGAACAAAAACCCTAATAACATTAGAAATTCACATACTGAGCAAAGTGTATGAATAATAATTCTCAACTGAGTGGTGCAACAACCTATACTTGTCCAAGGCCAGCTGTTTGCATTTCTATTTATGTGACCAGATGCATACGTAGCAGACTAAGTTCTGGTCATTTGAACTTGAAGGATACCCCACTTGGTGCTGAGTATCCTCTTTCAGAGCTTCAATCAAAACAACAGCTTGTCATGGCGTTTTTCTCCTGTTGTGACGGTGCGCTAGCGACCGGCGCAGACTGATTGACCCTCAAATGTTTTGAATCCCAGTGTTTATTTCCCAAGCTAGCTTAGACTTCATTTTATTGACTAACTGAAATGATGAAAGGCTAAGTGAACCTTGTCCTATAGGAGTTTAAACTTTAGAATTCTTGACCTGTGGCATGGTAGCAGAAAACAGTATCACTTGGCCACCACGCTTTTTGAATTATAATGATTAAAAAGTTTGGATTTATAAGTAGGCTTCAGCCTAACAAGGCAAATTTTGAAGGGCCAGATATTTGTTCAAAAGTTAAAATTTAATTTATTACTGGCAAATTCCCTTCTCTTCTTCCACTTTGAGTTGAATGCTTCCATCTGTCTATTTCTAGCCTCTGAACTCGTTTCAGTAAAAGTAACTTATTCGATGACTGATATTTGTGCGAGTCTATATCTTGGATGATTAATTCAGTTCTTTAACTTAAAGTTCATGTTAAAAGATAGTACATTTAATTTAGCTAGGCAACAGTGGCTGTGGATGAAATGATATTTTAACTGAAAATTGCTTGTAAATATTTATTATTAATCTTCTGAGGGATACCATTCTGAAAATCAAGGGACTTGTTTTTCCAGCAACACATAATTAAAAAAAATATTAAGTTATAATTTCATTAAATTTAAAGTGTTGAGGATGTTTAAAAGACATTATATCGTTAATAAAACAAAGATACAAATTTAAATCTAGTGCAGTGCAAAAAAGTTGACATTTTGGCCAAAAGCTTATTTCTCAGATGGTTATATTCTAAAAATAATCCTTTACATTTGTTAACTGAAGGGTGTAGTTTTGAAACTCGCATTCTCCAAAGTACAACTAATATATAGGGACCAGCTCGTTCATTGGCGACTTAGTTCAATTGAATTTACACTAGTCAAAAGTGACCAATCAACGAATTGGATCCTATGTCTTAATTATGCTTTGGACATTGCGAGTTTTGAAACTGCACCCTTCAATTGTGGTGTTCCAACCTAAATTATTAAAGACTAGCATTCTTGTAGCCAAAGTAGCAATTAATGTTGTCTTCCTTTCTAGAAACTTTTAGAATTGGAATATTCAGTGGATGAAGACCGACGAGACCTACAAAGTAAAGTGGAAAGTTTAGAATCTCTGGTTCGAATCCTTGAGATTAAAGCCAAAAATTCAAATGACCATGGTATGAAAGGCTTGATTATTTATCTTGTACAGTAACACAGTAATCTCTCATTATATCGAGCGACATGGTTAATACGATACACTTTATCTATGTAGGTACTCTTTAACGTGTCCAAGATTGAGTTTAATGTAGGAAAATGAACTAAAATATTATTTATTAAATTAAAAATAATTAAAACAATTAATTAAATAAAGTTATAAAATTAGCAAACAGATAAAATATTTTTTTTCCATACTTTAATTATTTACTTTAGCATTATGTATTTTTAAGCCTCTACGATTTTTTCTTTTACCAACAACACATAACTTTTTTTCACCTCCAGTTTTATTGATTTCAGAAAGAAGTTATCTTGTTATTTGTCTTTTTGTGTCTGTAATTCTGTTTTTGTGTTTTTTAAAAAAAATCTTGGGTTATTTTAAGTAATTATAGCATACAGTAAAGTGCAGCTCCATTCAATTTAATGATCTTTTAATTGTATATGGATTATATGGTATATAATTTTAGCTTTACTGATGGTCTTATTCATTGACATAAAAACTATATACGTATCAGACACTTTTAAGTAGAAAAATGTAACAATTGTATTATTTTACTTAAAAAATATTTTGATTGATTTTTGATTAATTCAGCTTATTTTCAAAAAATTTAATGAATGTAAAAGGCTCAATACAACAAGGAGGTACTGATCATTTAATTTATTGTTAAAAAGGTGTAGATCTCAATTTGTTATCTTTTTATATTTGAACAGCCTCTAGGTTAGAAGAAAAAGAAGTTGAAATGAAGAAAGAATATTCAAAGCTTCATGAACGCTATACTGAAAAATTTAAAAAAAAAAATGTGTAATTAATTGATTTATCAATATATATAATAATATATATTATATTATATATATATATATATATATATATATATATAATATATATATATATATATATTATATATAATATATATTCTACGATGATCTTAATATCTTATAGTATATTAGTAATTATATATTAAATAAATAATTAGAATTTATTGATATTATTATAATTATTTCTTTTTTAAATATTTTAAGAACCCTTTAATTTAATTTTAATTTTATTGTACTTATACACATAAATGAAAAGTTATTTCAACTTGAGATTAAAACAAAAATTTTGAAGTGCATAAAAATATATGTTTAAATTTAGATAACTAGGTAGATAAATTGATAACTTTAATGATTTTGCAGAAAGTTGCACAAATCCTCACAAAGTTGCATGTCACTCTGTTTTTGTCAAATGTCATTGCACCTTAAAATTTGCACTCTACATTGTAGATTTCTTTCTATCATGATACTTAAAAGAAAAATGTTCTAAACTTTTTTTATTTGAAGTTTATTTTGTTCAAGTTGAAAAATATTGCATTTATAATATTTTCATTTATTTAAAGTGTATTTTGAAAAATATTTCAGGTTTTTCGTACACATGTAGATTATGTGGAAAGAACAAAAATCTTATATGGAAATGACAAGTCTGAAAGCATTTGTTCAAGAACTAGGTAACAAGTTTTCTTTTAAAGGCAAAAATTATTAATAGAATTCTTGTTTTATGTTGATTGGGGAATCCGTTTTTTAATTTTTTTTTAATCTTTTTCGTCTTATCTGTTAAATCTCTTTGTTTCTTAGTTTGCTAAACGCTAGAGGAAATTCAATAGATTTAATTTTGTCTTTTTCAATCTAAAGATTATTAAAAGGCTTTAAATACTAGGTTTTTATTGTGTCAAATTGGATTACTATTGTTTCCTTTTGCACTGTCTTACTTGTTAAATATGTATAATTCTGGTTATTAAGATGAATACTAAGAGTTTTGATTTATTTTGTAAACATATTATTGTCCATATTTATCAATGTTTAACAATTTGACTAATAAGTATTTTTTATAAATTTAGAAACAGCATCCCACAGTTAAAATCTGGATCAATGTACAGCATTAGCTCTGAAGAATCTTCCATAAAATCTCTAACCAGCCCTCCTGATTTTAGTGGGTTAACTCCACCAAATCATGTGTCAGAAACTGCAAGATGCTTGCAAAATGAGATGCATGTAAGAAATATTTATTTTTGGACATTGTGTGGAGTTTAAAAATTTATGATGTGACAATACTGTTGAACAATGTTAATTTTAATCTAGTTGGGATATATTTGTGTAAATAATTCTTAGAGTACTAGATAATTGTTTAATATAATTTTTATAATTATATATAGTTTTTTTTAAAAAAACTTTAATGTAAATTTAATTTTATAGTTAAACCCTGGTATATTGTCCTGTTTAAATATTTAAGCTTGTGTAATTGATTTTTATGAATTTTCAATGTGAAACCATTTTTATGTGCATTTAAGGCAAAATTGATTTAGTCCAAATAAGCTAGTTCTATATTCTCTTGACTAACATGATTCTACTCTACCAACTGTGATACTTTCAAAGTTGTGGTTAGGATTCTGTATTGAGTAAAAGTGTAAAGTATAGTTAAGATAAAAAAAAGTCCCATCTTAATTATTATAAGGAAACATTGAATCTATTATGAGGTTTTTTTTGCAATTGTAAATGTATGTAATTGTATAAATTGTAGTAAGAAAACACATGAAAATTGTATTCATTTTATAGGAAACATTGAGATCCCCCAATCAAGAAATGAAGACTTGTCATAGTATGTACATTTTATTATTCAATACAGATTTAGTTGTTAATGTGGATATTTTGCATTCTAGCATAATTTACTGAACAATGCAATAATTTTTTTAATTTAATTTTTTACCATCATCTATACACTATTTGCCAATTTTTTACCATCATCTATACACTGTTTTCCAAAATCTGTTTTTACATACTAAATACACAATAACAAATTATGTAAGAAAAACGATTTTTTAATACTTAAAAATCTACCATAAACATTTATTATCCTTGTAGTAAGTGAGTATTTCAACAAGTTTTTAAATTAGGCTGATATATATTTTTAAACTACATGCTATTATATTCGCATAATTTAGTTTTAATATTTTTTATGTGGTCATAAAACATATCTTTCTGTTATCTAAACAGTTTTAAATATTAGTGTTTTAATGTGATTAATTTTCCTTCTTAAGAAAAATCTCATTAAGTTGTTTTCCTTGAAAAAACTTATAATGATCAGAAATGTTATAATGTACAACTCGAAAATTTTAAATATTTTTAATCTGAACAGTACTCCTTATGCAAAACAATGCAACACTAACTTTAAAATTCTTTTAATGAAATTCATTGAGAAAAATACAACAGATTTAAAGAAAAAGTTCAAGTTCTAAAAAGTTTACTGTCATTTTCCCCCCATTGTATTTATCTACTTACAGGAAGTGGATGGACAGATGGTTTTGGTTCTGATTTGACAGACTTCTCTATTTCTTCTGCTCCAGATGTAGACGATGACTTATCGTTAACAGATATGCAACCATTGCCCACAGTTAACAAGTATATAGATTTTTTTAAAAAATATATAAAAGGTTTCTGTAGAAAGGTCGACTATCTGTCGTTGTCAGCAAATTATTAGGATTGAAACTTTTTTTTAACATTTATAATAATACTTTTTTAAAAAATTAGTTAGATATTATTTTAAATTACTTATTTCTTTTAGCCTGGAAGTTAGGTAATTTCTCTTTATATTAATTGATTCTACATTTACATTTGTAAACTTATGCCTTTTAGGGTATTTTGGATTTTTGTTTTAAATATTTCTGGCTCTATATGAAATCCCAAATAATAAATAAATATATACATAACATTAGTTCCCCATGCAGTAAATTTCAGTTAACTTTAACTCATTCGTGTAAAGCAGTTTGTTTTCAGTGTGTTTCAAGGGTGTAATTTATGTTTAAGGGGGAATGGGCGCGCTGGACCGGGGGTCTCCAAAGCAAGTGCCTATGGAGAAAAAAATATTTTCACTGCCACATTTCTCCGGCTGTATTGAATATTTTTACAAGCGGATTTTTTTATGTGATAAATGTAGCAGAGTTACAGGTCCCGACCTTCCCACTTTTTGAAATTGGTCCGAATATTTAAAAAAAATTTCAATAAATAATTTTACACAAAATATTCGAAGCAATTTCAAAAAGTGGAAAGATAGAGACCTGTAAGTTATCTACATTTATTATTAAAAAAAAAAGCGTTTGTAAAAATATTTAATACAGCCGGAGAAATGTGGCAGAGAAAATAGTTTTTTCACCATTGGATTAACACTGAGGCACTTGAGTTTGGAGACCTGCGGTCTAGCGCTCCCATTCCCCCTTAAGGGTGTTGTTACATATTGGTCTACCTTAATATTCACCTACATATTTTGTTTCAAATTAATAATTTTATTTACAATTTATAACAATCACATGGCTATTTTTCTGTCGAAGAAATATATTACTTGGAAATTTCGTTTAAAATGTATTTTGCTTTCTTAATATGTTTACTAATTAATTGTAATTTTTTATTTAGTGAGAAAAGAAGGCCTAATAATCTTTATCAAGAACTAAGTTTCACAGAAGCTGAAAATGCCCAGGAAGATTATGGAAATGATATGGCTGGTAAGATTGTATTTTTCACAATGACTTGACAACAACAAAAAAAATCTGGAGAAAAGTAAATATTTAAAACATTGTCTTAGTCTAAAAAAAGCTTGTATGTTTTAAAATATACAACTGTGAAATTATTTGTCATTCATTCTAACACATAGAACTAAATCTTTATATAAATTATTACTATGTTAACATAACTTATGAAGAATCTTTGTAAAATATTAACTTTTATTGTATTTGTTGTGATGAATATCTAACTTCCTATATGTTGGGATGTTTTCCTGTATGTTGTTTTTTCCTTTATGTTGTTTGTTTCCTGTTTATTAATACATACTAACTTTTGTTTGCCCTTTTAATGACAACCCCTGCAGCCCCTGACAGTTTCTTTGGTAAGAAATCCTTAATTTTTACACATAAGTTACTTCCTAGTTTAGTTTGAAATTCAGATATGTAGCCATCTTTGTAAACCATATCCCCCTAATCCATGCATTTCAATCCTTTTGCCTCCTAGATTAGCTAAGCTTAACATTTCTGAAATTCTAGAAATTCATCACTTACTGATCTTGAATACTTGATTTTTTTAGCATCTCCCATCGCCAAATTATTCCTTATAACCTTTAATTTTTTGCCGATTCAAGTAATTTGAAACAAATATTTTTAGTGTAGCTACAAGTAGTTTTGCTTGTACAGTAAACTCCCGTTTATCCGGAATGCTCGGGAAATTGACTCTTCCAGATAATCGAATTTTCCGGTTGATCGGAAGTCGCCAAATAGGGTTACCAAAAAATGCCGATTTTTCCGGAAAATACAAGAGATAATGGCTGCATCTTATATGCAAATAGGCGATGTTGCATTTATAATGATAATATATAATTGATACTACAATATTTTGTATTAAAAAATATTAATATATTTATTAAGAAAAAAATTGATCGTTACTTTCAAATGCTAAAAATCTTGTATTCACCTGTGGATTAATGGCAGCAAAAGGGTCAAAATGTTTATCTAGTTAAAAAAACCTTATTAATTGAACTAAATGTTTCTGTTGTAATGTGCTAAGTACTAATTATTTGTAACTTGTTACACAAACTGTACAGTATTGTTTGTTTTATTGTATATTAACATTTATTTGTTAAAACAACTTGTTTATTTTAATCATAGTAATACAAATTTTATTTTAAAAAATTAAATTTTAATTTCATCTTTTTAAAAAAAATTAGAACTTGTCTTAATTTTATTGGTGTAATTTTTTCAGGAATGGGTAAAGAAGTCGAGAATTTGATCCTAGAAAATAATGAACTTTTAGCTACCAAGTAAGTTATCATATTTATTGCTTATTTAAACACATAATGATTTTTGATGCAACCCTAATCAAATTGTAAAATGCTTAATTTTCATACAGCATTAAATACTGATCTTTAATGATGAATCCTCTTTTTCTTTCTAGAAATGCTTTGAATATTGTTAAAGATGACCTCATAGCAAAAGTTGATGAATTAACAAGGTAAGTTTCCTTTTGAGTTTATATTTCATTTATTGTCATTAAAACATTGTGAAATGGGCATGTTTCAGACTTGAGTGGCAACTGTAATACTGAATGAAAATAAATCTTTTCTTAATCTATGATTGGTGAATTAATATCACTTGGAACAGATCACCTATCGCAGAAAATGAAGGAATGATAGCTGAATGGCATTACGTCACCTGAAACAAGCCAGTTACAATATTGTTCTCTTTAATTTTTTTTTTAAATTTTCAGCGAAATGGAAATTTTGCAAGGCGAGATAAAATCATTGCACACAGTGAAAGAAAGACTGAAACAACGTGTTATTGACCTTGAGGAGGAATTAAGAAAAACTAAAGAAGAAGCTGAAAAGCAAAAAGCTAAATTTGAAGAAGAGGTAATTTTTGTAATTGTTTGCAGAAAACAGTTATTTTGTGTATTATAATATTAAGAAATTAGTTTTAATAACCTAAGAATTATTTGTGAGCAGTTTAGAAATATTTTTATTTAAATTTATAAATAAGCATTTAAAAAAAATCACAAGTTTTAAATCATAAATAATTTTAATAAATTACTAAATCATTATAAGTAATAAGTAATTTTAACGAAAATTTTTTCAGTCTATTCTTTGGTAGATAAAATTTGAATGTCCACTCTTATAAGTAACGTAACTCGTAATGCCTTATCTATTTTTCGACTAATGTGGGGAAAAATATCCTATGACCTTTATTTCAAGTTTTATTCTTGATTTATTTTTTACTAATACTTGAACGGGAAACAACGTTCATTGTTTGCATCAATGTTTATGTTTGCAGGAGGATATCCCATTGGCTCAAAGGAAGCGTTTCACAAGAGTTGAAATGGCTCGAGTTTTAATGGAGCGAAATCAATATAAAGAGAAATTAATGGAACTCCAAGAAGCTGTTCGCTGGACTGAGATGATTCGAGCATCCAGGAATGATCCCAATTCCGATCAAAAGAAACAGTCTTCCATTAGAAAATTGTAAGTTTTCTATTACATACAAGAGAGATTTAAGCAAATACATAAAGACATTTTTTAAGTAAATAACTCAATTTAAAATATATAGGTTATTTGTATTACAGAACCTTTGTATTACTGAAACCCCAGTGAAATCCTACCCATATACTCTTTATCTAAACATGTTTTTAAACAATATATAAAACTGTTTTGTAAAGAATTTTTATAATTTTTTGATATTTGCTGAGGGACACATTAATTTTAATGGTTGTTTAAGGCTTTGGCAACTCATTGTCCATTCTAAGACTGCTTTTGATCCAAATCAATGCTTTTAAAATTTACTGCCTGAAAATCTTAAATTTTATTTTTGATACAAATAAACTACTGATACCTGTAATCAAATGTTGAAAAATGATTTTCAGTTCCTCTTCTGTGTATTTTAGTTCTTAATTGTTTATAAAATAAATTCTGCAGTAACAGGAACTTAAAACATAGCATTTCTTTAAATAGATGCCATGTCTCAGAAAGTTAAGGGTTAGAGGTTTAAAAATATATTATTTTTCCTGAATTTTTTCACAAACTCTGTAATTATTAAAAAAGTAAAAATGCTTCCAACTAACTTATAACCCAAGAGTTTAAAAAAGCAACTTATAAAACACAAATGAAAAAAAATCTTAAACAGCATACAGCCATTTCGGGACTTAAACAAAGTTCTTTCTTCAGTGTATCAAAAAACGATGACTGATGACGACTTTGCTTAAGTCCTGAAACGGCTGTATGTTTTGAAGATCTTTTAACTTTTCATTTGCATTTTATATGTTGCTCTTTAAACTCTGATTAATAACACAATGGTTTTTGTACCTTTTTATAACTTATAACCTTTTTTTCCTAGTTTCAGCAGTCTGTTCAGCTCGGGTAGTTCTTCAGACAAATCAGTCCGCAAGTCACCATCGACCGGAATCCTGTACAGCTCTCCATCAGTCCACGTCAGTCCAACTTTGGACGCTCTACGAAAGACTAGGTTGGGCGACAAGGGAAAGAGTGTTGATTTCCTAGATAGTGATTTGTGAGTTCCCTCCTTCAACCATCCAAAGCACCTTATTATGAGGCACTGTTCTTGGGTCTTTCCCTTTGGATAGATTCCAAACTATCGCCCTATGCCACGTCAATCCAATTAAAACTATTCCGATTATGTTTGTCTTTCGTTTCACATACTTTCCTGTTGTGACCCTAAGCATGAATGGATATATTATTCTTTGTCTATTTTCTCCTTTGTTGATTGTGTGTATATTCTTTTGTCCATGTTGATCTTTATTCACTTTATGATCTTCTATAGTTTGTAAAGTTGTCAATAAATTCTATTGCTTATATTGTTTCAATTTATTAAGTTTCTTTTTTTCAAAACTTATCTATTATGTTTATTATTTTCAATTATGTTATGTAACTGTTTTCTAAATTACTTTATGGGTACTGTCCCATTTGTTAAGTTTCTTTTCTTCTTCAGAATTATCATGTTTTTTTATTTTTTTTTATAAAGTACTAAAATCTAACTGTGAACATTTATCTTTAATTACTTTTTTATGTAAAGTGATTTACAATCATTTTAATACAAAGTAATAAATGTTAATTATTGCACTTATTTGTCAGTATTTGTTAAGACTTAAAAAAATTATAATTCCACGAACAATAAATTCTTCGAAATTTTTTTCTCACTAACAAGTTTATAAACATTTCTAAAATTAAGTTATTGAACTTTTAATGTTAGATTCGTTCACAAAAGGGTTCAGTTAAAATTCAATTTAAAATTGATATTTTATTTTTTTTGAAATTTTATTAATTTTGATCTATTAGTAAATATTAAAATACCTTATTTCCAATTTAAATTTTAAATTGTCAATTTTTAATGTATCTGAAAATGTTTAAAATAAATACTGATTTTATCCTGCTCTTTATTTTTTATGCAAACTTTTCATTCAACCCATTTTTCTCAATAATCTATTATCAATCCAAAATGAACGGAGCACAATTTTTCTAATATCATGCTTATGATTCATAACTCTTTTAGTTGGTAGAATTTATTTTGATAACTGAAATAATCACTAGTCTCATTTAAGAAGAATAACCTTTTTATTCCTATGCTGATGTTCTCTCAAATGAGCATAAGTTACATATTTTTTTTCAAAATAATTTTTTTAATGTTATTTCTTCTTAGATTTAAACGATATAAATGGATCTGGTCCAATGTCAATCTCATGTATGTAATGTAATCCCATTCATATGCGACACAAAACCCAGGACCAACATTCTCCATTTACTTAAAATAAGTTCAAAGAAAAATATGGTGGGTGAATTAACGGTTCATTATCCACGAGCCAAGTATAAATACTTGTTGTTGCGGAGAAGGGGAAACATGCTTTTCCAATTATCTTTTTCTTTTTTTTATTGCTGGGCAAAATCATCTTCAGTTAAGCCCATTGCTTGTATCTGCTTTCAAAGTAAATTCTATCGGAGAAAACAGTACTTTTGTACCAGTAACTTAATTTCAGTACAATATTGCGTTTTCATCATAAAGTTACTAAACCCTACAAAACCCATACCATTTCAGAGCAACTGAACGTATCCAGCAACAGAGAGCCAGGGAACGCAAAGAACAGTACAAGCAAGTTCGAGCCCATGTTAAGAAAGAGGATGGTCGGATGCAGGCCTATGGATGGAGTCTTCCAATACTTGGCAGTGAGGGAGATAGCATTGAAGAAGGCGAGAAATCGTCATTGTCGTTTGATCCAAGCTTCCCAGTGCCTGTTCCTGTTTATTGCAGACCTCTGATGGATAAAGAACCTGGAATGAAAGTATGTTTTTGATTACCTTTTTTATTATATTTATATGTTCGTATAAAATTTGTGCAATTCAATTTAAGCCTATGAGGATCACATGTTCGAATTGAGCTGACATGTTTTTAGCGGTAGAGGGTAATGTGACTAGATGTCCCGATTTTGGCAGAACAGTTCCGCTTTTTGTTTCACTGTCCTCCAGCCTGAATCCACTGCCAAAACTCTTCTGTCTCTGTCCCACTAAAGTCTGGAAAAACAGATAACATATAAATAAAATAGTCTTTAATGAAATTCTAACAGTATTTCATGTCTGTCTTTTATGAAATATTTTGTTCGATAGCTATATCGTTTCTAAGTGTTATAATAACGATAATACACACCTAAAAAATTACTATATGTTTTAATTACTAATTATAATTTGAATTTTTATCAGCAATTTTTCAGCTATTAGTTGTTTAGTTCAAAAGAAATTTGGTTATTTATGTTGAAATTTGAGAGAAGAGGGTGTATTATATATGAGTAACTCATTTGAATTATTACTTTTTAAGAGGTGAGAGTATCAAGAGAATGTTCTGATTTTTGGTTATTAAAGAACATGATTACATTAGTGGACTGTAGTTATAGTTGTGTTCGAAAACTTTACCAACAACTAAAAGCTAACGGATGAGTCTATTTTGCGTGTTTTGTTGCGGACGTCTGGTCTTTAAAGAGTTAAGCACATTTCTGTCTCTATGTTACAATTAAAGTGATAAATTCAGTTATTATTAGTAACCATTTTTAATACAGTACAATATTTCTCTTCTTGTATACAGTTTTTTTGTAGTTAGTGATTCCCTTGACATACCTTCAATCTTTTTTCTTTACATAATATGCAGTCTCTAAATTTGTTTTTATCAGTTAAAAAGTTTTTCTATATACTGCCTTGAAAATTAGCTCATTGAAGATTAAACAAATCTTTATTTTGCTTGCGTTTGTTTGATATTTTGAATCTTTTTGCAAAGATTTGGTGTGCAGCTGGTGTCAATCTGAATGGTGGCAGAACTAGAGATGGAGGTTCTATTGTTGGTGCAAGTGTTTTCTATTCTTCTCCCCCAGAAGAGGACTCTCTTTCAGAAGATTTATCTGAAGTTGACAAACTTGACCATGAACTTCATGTTAGTATAACTATTTTAAAATTGTTTTTTTTAAAAAAAATCTTAAGTGAACTCTTATGTCTATATCCTGTGTGAAGGCCGGGTAATAAATTGCGTCAAGAATAAAATAAAATTATTATGTATTGTCTAGTTTATTATAACACTTTGATTTAACATTAAAAAAAGTTTTTATGTTTGAAATTTAGAAAAAATAATTTCAAATGTTTTCTTTTATTGTAACAATTTTAAAATGTTTGTTTTTAACATTAAAAGAAGTTTTTATGTTTGAAATTTAGAAAACATAATTTTAAATGTTTTCTTTTATTGTGTTTTTTTAATATAAAAAGAATACAAAATTCAGAATATTTTTTTGTAAGTGGAATATTTTAAAAATCTTCAGAAGCTCTGTGTTTTATTAAGGCTGCAAGAGAGTAAATGTCCTATAAGACTAACCTTTTGATGAAATGAGAAAAAGTTAGAATCTAATCAGCTTTCCTATGTAAAATTTAGAAAAATGAAAAGTCCAGGAAGGAAAATGAAGAAATCGAACAAAGATTATCATCTTTAATTTGGATTGGAACAAGTACCCATACAAATAGTAAGGTGAATGTGATTGATGCTAGAAATCCAGCAGACGTCTTAAGCAGCTTTTTCGTGTGTTCTTCTCATCTTTTGTGCATTGCTAGTGTGCCAGGTTAGTTGTGATTTTGTTTAATGGGCTTGTTTCACGGAGTATCTGGCAATAGCTATGCGGTTTTGTTTGCATGTCTATTTTGATGTCTTCCAACAGTATTGCCACCAGTTTTAGGAGAAAAACTACGAAAAAATACCATTTAATTCTAAAATTACAAAAACATTCCATAAAAATACTAGCAAAGCGTTTCACGTGTTTTTAAAGTCACTAAAAAGATTCCAAAATGCAGCTAGTATTTTTACGATATTTTTTTGTAATTTTAGAATTAATTTAGAATTATTCTAAAATTACCAAAAAAATATCGTAAAATACTAGCTGCATTTTGGAATCTTTTTAGTGACTTTAAAAAACGTGAAACGCTTCGCTAGTATTTTTATGGAATGTTTGTAATTTTAGAATTAAATGGTATTTTTTCGTAGTTTTTCTCCTAAAACTGGTGGCAATACTGTTGGAAGACATCAAAATAGACATGCAAACAAAACCGCATAGCTATTGCCAGATACTCCGTGAAACAAGCCCATTAAACTTATATGTATAATAAAATAATACCTCTCCCATTTAATGAAATAAATTTTATTTATTTTTTTCAAGTCATTTGACAACATCTGAGTTAAAATTATTATCATGTTTTGTATTTTTGTTTGAAAATAATCGTATTTAGATATTGTGCTAAAAACAAAGTTTTTAAAGAGAAGGTTTTTCTAGGTTTTAGAAAAATATTTACAAGAATTGCACAGCAATGCTTCTAGGGAGTTGATTGACCATTTGCAAAAAAAATCAGCATGGTCAGCTAGTCAATGATGGAACAAATGTTTAGTTCTTTAATATTGCATTTTGAACAAAATCTCAAGTTTTTAATATTGTGGCTACATTTGGATTCAAGAAAACTACGAATCATCAAGCTATAAAAAGTTAAACTCATGCAAATGCAAACGATGTTAAGTTATAGTGTAAAAGAACGTGAATAATATGTTAGTTAATTTCTTAAAAATGTAAGGTATTTTCCAGTTTTACTTTTTAATCTATATTGCATTACGTTAATTGCTATTATGATATAAACTAACATAAACGGCAAACTTTTAATTATACATTTTTAATATTTTTTTTAAATCATAGGGGCATGCGAGTCTGACTATCCTGTTGATGAAGAGTTTTTAAAGCTTGGGGTTGAACCTGAAAAAACTGAGATTCCTGATGATACCAAATCTAGTGATAGTGTGAGCAGCATTGGGAATATAACATTTGTCAGCTGCTCCACTGGACCATCCTCTAGTCCTAGTCCTACCAATGACGAAAAAGGTATTTGCAGGGTCTTAGAATTTAGGATTTTCATAGAAAATTTAATACAGTAGCCTCTCCTTTAATCACAATCATACCACTTCATTTTGATTCAATAAAATTACTTCTATTTAGCTTTATTTCCAATTATATACCATGAATGTTCGTAGTTATCAGAATTGTCTTTGAGAAGTAGGTCCTTATCTATTTAGCCCTTGTGTAGCAAAAAACAGATCATGTAAACTACAGAAAAAAACTATTTCAATAGCAGTGTTTTTGGTTTCTTACTATTCATTCATTTATTCTGCCTTAATTAAAAAAAAATACTTAAGCTTTGTTTAACACAAAGGTCCTCATGATTATAGCAAACATTATTAGCTTCTATACGTTAAAATGACTACAATAATAATAATTAGTATAATTTTTAGATGTTCCAATAGACTATTTGTAATATTATTTTCTAATCCTTTGTAATTGACTTAGTTTACTGTTAGATAGTTGTAGTTTAGAATTGTGTCCCTATTTCAGAAACCGAGCCAGTTTTGTTTCGCCAGTCAGCTACAACAACTGAAGGTATTTGTTTAGTTGTTTATGTGGACTTACACATTTTAAAACTTCAGTTATGCTATTATTGTCTAATTCATAGTAATGTTTTCTTTTCGTGTAAGAATTTTATGTACATATTTATTTTTTAATTGTTTTTGTTGCATCATGCTGTATCTTTAAAATAATCCTGCAACAAAGTAAGAAATAACCGGAACATTTTATTCAAAATACATAAGTGTGTGTGTTATGATTATTTAATAACTTTACCAAAATAGTTGTTATAAATTACCTTTAATTAAATTAACCATTACCACAACTTTCTTGAGAGACTAAGATTTTTTTAGTCAAAATAAATTTGTTTCTGTTTTTTTTTTTGTGTGTATTAATTTGGGAAATATTTTTAATGCTATATTGGTCGTCGTATTTGTTTCATTGAATATTTTATAAAATTTTAATCGTTACATATTTTAATTCAGATAAAGGAGCTGAATCCACTGAAAATGGACCAGAACAAAATCGGCAGCAGCAGTGGATCGTGATGAAAGACCCGCCTGAAATCATCAAAGATGGCATATCAGAGTTATCGAAAGACAATCCCCTTGCTTATGATCAGATAGAGAAAATGTCGAGTGTATTACCAACCATGTGGATGGGAGCACAGAATGGAAGGTGAAAATCAAATAATGATAATTTAAAGAATATATTCGTCACAGGAACTATGTCATTGAACTTTGGAATGAGATTTTCTTCCTTAATTTTACAAAAAACATTGTTTACTGTAATAAGAGTTTTGAACGCAAGTGTTTTTCTTGCTTTGGTTTAATTAATGTATAAAATATTATGTAAAATTTATTTTTGAATATAATAAAAAAAATAGTTGGTTTTCTCAACTAAAAAACAATTCATATGGCAGGCCCGATGGCTAGGTGATAAAGCCTTAAGTTATTCTGCTACTTCTTGGTTGGTCTTTGAACCCCTGTTTCAGTTAGGTATTCTCAGCTTTTTATCATTAAGTGGGTCAATGAAACTAGTACCAATTTTGAATGGTAAGGTAACTGAGAGTGAATTGTTTCCTCATTATGGTTATGTATTCTTGGCACCCCAGACTCAAGATGACAGACAAAAAAGATGGGCATTGCATGATTCATCTTTATGGCGTTGGAATAGTTTATTTTTGATTCATAAAAAAATGAGTTGGGGAATATTTTTTAATGTTTGTAAAAAAAATTTCCTTTCTAAAAATTTGAAGTATGTTTATTTTATTGTTTTCAGCATATATGTGCATTCATCTGTTGCTCAATGGTGGAGGTGTATTCATACTGTTAAACTGAAAGATGCAGTTTTAAATATAGTGTAAGTTGTTAATTTGTCCATGGTTAAATGGTTTATATTAATTTTACATTTAGCTTTTTTTATGAAATACAAGTAAGTGTTTCGCTTAATGTTTTTACTTCAGTATATATTGACATATTTTATTTAGATGGGATCCCTAAAGTAGCTTATTTTTTAGATTAATTTAAAGTACACTCATTATGGAAGCAAATAACCCGCTTCCACACAACGGTTGTGTTTAACAGGGAAAAAGGCGCCAAACACAGCATTATTTCTATATTAAACATTTACATGCTAAATTTAGTTAGTTTCATTTATTTTATTTCAAAAATTCAATAATTATTATTTATTGTCTAAAAGAATTAAAGTTTCTCGAGCGATTGTTGCAAATGGCAATGGTGATTTAATTCCAATAAAAATGGCTTTCTATGCATTTTAAATGAGTATTAAATTTTGCGGTTCTTTAAATAATTGAAGTACTTCGAATGCTTTTCTGAAATTTTCAATGTATTCTAATTTCGATGCGCTGAATTTTTTGACGTATCACACTTGTCCGTAGCATTTGTAGTTTGGGCTATTAAAGTGGGTGACAGACTGACAGAAAGACAGACAGAAGGACTGAACAATTATAATACCTTCCACTTTTTACGTTATAAACGTAGTGTGGAAGCTAAAAAAGAGTACTAAAATTTTAAATATAAAACCCCTCAGTTATAATAAATTGTGTATGCATGCATCATGTGAGGAATATGAAAGGAGTTAAAAGGGTAAGGCAAATAACTTTTATAAAAACATTTTTGTTGAATTAATTCTCACGAATTTTTTAACAAATATTTTACTCTAATTATTTGGGTACAAAAATTGTAGTATTGAAAATTAGTCTTGATATTGTATTTTATTGATAAATAGTAGATATTTCCATACTCTAAATTGTATATATTTTTTTAAAATAGGCATTTACAAGGAAGGGTTGTTGCAGCTATGGCCAATGGTACAGTTGCCATATTTCACAGAGGAGAAGGTAAAAGTTTTATCATACACAATTTCAGTTAATATGAGAAAAATATTCAAAAACAGTATCATTAATTATAAGTATACATTTCAGATAATCAATGGGAATTGAATAACTATCATATTCTGGATCTTGGGTATCCACATTTCTCCATAAGGTGTATGATGGTTGTACACAACAAAGTGTGGTGTGGATATCGCAACACAGTCCATGTTTTATGTCCTAAAACTCTATCAATTGAGGTAAATTTTTAGCATTTGACAATCTATTAAGAGTATTAATCTATTTGTGGTGAAATATTCTCAGTATCTGATGCAAGCACTTCCTACTTTCTAAACTCTTTATTGCAAAGAGCTTTCAAAGTATTCTTTTTAGATAATTTTCGAAGTTATTGCTAAATTTACTGATTAATAAATTCACAAATAAGGCTAATTCTATGTTAAAAGCTGATTATATGATTATTTTTATGTAAATAAATGTTGTGGGTTGGTTTATTTTTGAAATTAGTTCGCGAGTGTCAGTTTTTTTCTGTACATATGAATGATTACAATTGTGGTAATATATATAATTGCAACTCAAGATCATTATTACATCAGTCAGTACTGAAAACAAAAATAATAGTTGATGAGATATAAAAATACTGATGAAAATGAGCAAATATTGATAATTTAATTATTATAAAAATTTACTCATTTATAGGTATCAAAATTCAATTCTTAATTTATGTATTTACCCAAATGAAAGATTCAATAGCTTGGTAATTCAGTAAGTTTTTTTTTCACAAGGATAGTTGTAAGATTTTTGGGGTGTTTGCATTTGTCTTTAGGTTGCAATGTATTAAACCTTATAAAAATTATAATGTCAAAGTCCATTTATTTTAGAAATCCTTTGATGCTCATCCCAGAAAGGAAAGCCAAGTGAGGCAATTGGCTTGGATTGGAGATGGTGTATGGATATCCATAAGGCTTGATAGCACTTTGAGGCTTTATCATGCTCATACCTACCAACACCTTCAAGACGTAGATATTGAGCCTTATATATCCAAAATATTAGGTAACATTCTACATATTAAGTAGCACATGATTTTGTTAGGAGGGGATTTGTCAATACAAGAAACCCTATCGGGAATCATTTACTTTTAGACAATACAATTACAACTGTACTTATGCATTCTTTCATTGGCTTATGAGCCATACTTAAGGGATTCCTACATACTATAATAACGCTGTTATGAAAAAGTATATACAATTAAAGTCAGCAAATTTCGATTTCATTTTTTGACGTTGAGTCATATAATGCTTAAATACCATTTATAACTTAATTAAAATTATGAAATTATATGTTATGTGTAAATTTACTGTTTGTTAAGTAACATAATTTTTTTAAGGAACTAACAAGCTGGGATTTTCCTTTATACGTATAACAGCTCTTGCAGTTTCTTGTTCACGCTTGTGGATAGGAACAGGAAATGGTGTTATTCTTTCAGTCCCTCTTCACGAACGTAAGTACTTTTAAATAATGATAAACAGTAAATAATAATAGTAAATAATAAATAACACTTAAATAATAATAAATAGTAAATAAGAAATAAATAGTAAATTAATTCTTCATAATTGAAGATTTGTTTTTAAATTGTCTTGTGTTTAAATTTTTAATTGTTTAATTAAATCTTTCTATATTGATCCCTGCTTAAACAGTTCTCATGGTTATTGGTAAACTATACTCGGTTACTAGATCCACATATATTAAATGTTTGAACATTAATTGGCTATAGTTAACTTTGATTATGGTAAATTTTATATTTGTTTCACTGGAAGTCTCCAAACACACACCATCACATTGTTTGATTTATATTAAAAATATTTTTCAATTGTTAATTTTTGTTAAATTTAATTTTTTCTTCCTTTATGAAATATTGGTATTAAAAATTGATTAAATTTATCTTAATTTTTGTTTCAAATAATACTGCTAACATCATAAAATTTTATCATAAAATTTAATTGAACGGGAGTAATTTTTTAAATTAATGCTAGTTACAAATATAACTGAAATTAATCAGTTTTGTAATTAAATCCATATTATGCTCATTGGCAGAAATATTTATTTTTATTCTGATGTGTTTCTTGTACCTAATTATTTGGTTTTATAAATTTTGTGATTGATTTTGATTTGTACGTGTTTTGTTACAGTATACTAGGTAGTACCTTCATTTGATTATTTTTTTTGTTATCCATAGTTAAAGCAAAGTGCTAATTAATATTTGTTTTAAGTGTTAAATTTTAGAAAAACAGTATTGATTGTTTGAAGTTTTGAATTAAGTTTATTCACATAAACACGAAACTTTAATACAATCATAAATCTTAATGCCACTATCTATAAAAGATGTGTTTAAATGTTTTGCACTCATTGAATATTAAATTATAAGAGGAAGATAAGAGCATAGATAGAACGAGTTTTTTTGGACAAACAAGTTCCTACACATTTTTGTGGATTCTGGTATTGACCGGTTTATGGCCAAAAATGTTTATTTTCTTCTTCATGTAACTTTCAATGCATATGACTTCAATACTATTATTTACATCTTTTTGCTCATTTTCGGTAGCTCTACTAGAGGAAGTTTATTTTATTGAAACAAAACAGTAAAGCAACTAGCTTCAATGAGTGGAAGAAGAGAGCATATACCACCATTTTTTAGCTGAATGCTAAGAAATAATACAACTCTTACACTTTGATATTTAGCCATCAAAAGAAATATGTGTGATATATGTCTTAAAATTTTAATAAATTGAAATTTAATAAACACTTTGAAGATCAAATTGTTTTTGTTGAAACGATATTTAAAAAAAAAATTATGTCTCTTAACTGAATTATAAGCTAATTTAAAGATAATTCACTTGTTTTTAAACTATCTTATAATCTAGTTTAGAAGAATGTAAATTTGAAAGACTATTTCAATTTCGGCAATGGCAATATCAGCATTGAAGTGTTTATTAAAATTAAAATTTCAAGACATATTAATTCATGTAATTTATTAAAATATAGTCAAACCCCTTTAACACGAACTTGAAGGGAGCACCGAAACATTTCGTGCTAATCAAATTTCATGTTAACCGTCAGGATTTTTTTTTACATTGAACCAGTGAATAGTTTAAAAAAATATCATCTAAAAGTTATTCTAATTTTATAATGTTACACCAATAATACATGTATACAATTTCTAATTTATTTAATACTGTTCAATTGAAGTAGTACATATTATAGAAAAATTAGTAATTACTATAGTAAATTTTTAAGAAACGGCAATTAAGAACAGCAATTGGAGCAAAACTGATGAATCATGGGAGATCTCATGATTTTCTCAGAAGTAGAAGCCAATAAATTTTTATAACGTTCGTTTGATGCTTTTTTTGTAATGTTTTGTTTCATTTGTTCTTCGAAACTTTGAATTACTAAGAAAAAAGTCACATTCTGAATATTTGCTTGGGTTAAGCGAGATTTTGCCTAAACGATTTCACGTTAAGAGATTTTTTAGCATTAGCTCAAAACTTTATAGGCTGGGGAACTGTTTTCAGTTCATCTTAAGCGAAATGTTGTGTTAAGCAAGTTCGTTTTAATGAGGTTCTACTGTAGTACAATATAGTTAAAAATATTTGTGACAAATTCTTCCTTATTTTGTAGCTGGTGGCAAACGAAAAATTTACGACGACACTCACCCTCCAGGTGAGGGGGTACGTGTCTACTCTGACGGCAAAGACAACTTAACGGCTGGAACTTTCGTTCCGTTTTGTTCCATGTCGGAAGCTCAACTCTCATTCCATGGCCATAAAGATGCTGTCAAGTTTTTTGTTGCCGTTCCAGGTATGATGGAAAGCAAAGCCTTACAAAGTACCTATTTCTCAAAAGGTGTGGTGGGACACTCATTTATTTTCTTTTTATTGTTTGCTTTAGTTATTCTATTGTTTTTTCCCTTACCTTTCCTTTCCTTCTACAATCGATGCAAATTTCATTTGTTTTTTGGTTGGTTACTTTTGTTTTGTTTGTTAATTTATTTTCAGTTTGTATGTTACTATTAAGGGAATAATATGTTTTTGAACTGTTTTTGATTCTCGCCAGATTAACCAACTGTCAAAAATAAAACCATATGAGGAAATATTTAGTAGAATTAACAATCAAAGCACATTTAACTATTTGTCAGCACAAAATGAAGACAACTGCCCCTATTTCCCAGGTTAAATTCTTGGTTCCTTATGAAACATATTCTTCATTTCTAATAAACTAATCAATTGTACAAAATTCCTTCATGGTCCTTAGACATTTGATTTGGGCGCAGTTTCATCATAGTTTTTGTAATGCTTTGTTTTGTTGCTTCCTTATTTTAATGCCCTGACTTACCCCAGAAATAATTCAAACTGTACTCGTTTATTAAAATTTTGTTACAAAAATCTTGCAATCAGCATTGTTATACCAACAGTGGAACCAAAACAAGTATAAATAATTATATAACCAACACCAATTATGAACCAAGATAGGGGGGGGAAAAACTCCTAACAAAATTCTATTATTTTTTAAAGATTTCTTTCCTGAAATGGATCTTTACTGGTTTAAATAGTTGTTCTATGATATTGAAATAGTTTAATATTTTACTAATAGTATAATTTTATTTTCTTGTTAAACATGTGAATTAATTAAAAATGTGCACTATTTCTTCATGTTCACTTTCCTCTCATTATTTTGCATGGTTATAAAAATTTATGTAATCAAACAGTCAAATACTTTCAGTATAAAATAGTTATTTTAAAATTGTTTAAACATATAAGTGAGGTACAAATATTTAAACCATGTTTTTTCCATAAAAAAAAGGGGGGGGGGGGGGTAATGATTTTTCTTTGAACTCTACCTTAAATGATACAAAAATATTACTATCAATTTCAACAAAAATTGTAAACTTAATGGAAAATGGAGATTCAATCAAAAAGGTGTTTCTACCAGAACTTGTTTTCAGCCAAAGAGTGAATTATCCTTAGCCATCCAATACAATTTGTTCATACTGCTCACATGGCCAAGTTAATAAATACTTTTTCTTATATTTGATGGAAAAAAACTTGAAGAGCCTTTATTGACATGGTAAATATTTAGAATCTATTGAAAACATTCACAACATGAATCATCCTGCGTCTATTTTTTAAATTCAACACTTTGATTAACTTAAGTTATTTATGTAAAGTGTGCCTAACAATTTTCCTAGTAAAGGGTGACACATCTATCCCAACAAAATTAAATTCTAAGACATTTTTCTATTTAAATTTATTAGTATTTTTTCCCCTGAAAACTTTTATCTGGAGAAAATATGGTTTAAATTTGGTTCCTCAAGTGCTCAAGTTTTGAGTATTTTTTCTTTTACAATAAATAACTTAAAAGTAGATATTTAATTTTTTTTAATTCTTAATTTAGCAATAGTACATCATTACTTGTTCCAAATTTCTTATTTCATTCATAGTTGAAATAGGCTATATATTTGTGTGTACTATTAATAAAACTAGAAACTAAGGTAATGTATGTGTGTTGGGTAAACCTTTCATCATGCTGTTTACTAACATGTATCTTCATAAAAAAAAAAAACCTCTTATATTAGACAAATTGTTAAAGTTATATACTACAGTTGATCAAAGGTTATTGTATGTGTCACCATTATAGTTAAAACTCTGCTAATGTAACTTTAGGTCGATAACATGAATGGTATTATGGTACTTTTTTTAAAAATCAAATTTTAAAATAGTTTTTAGTACTAAATTACCACTAGTTCTAGTGCTATTGTCAATTCAAACATCTAGTTGTTAACATTAGCAAAATATCCTTAAAATTAAGCAAGTATCTTTTTTAACCATAGTATGGTTATTTATGCTATCCTATTGGATTACAATCCTCGGGTTTATTGAAATATTTTTTATTTTCTACCTGTGAAAGTTTCTTTATTAGTTTTCGGATGTATAAATCTAGTCGTAGTCAATTTTGTGAGGATTAACTAGATGAAAGTTAGAAATAAATATTTTTTCTCAATGTAATATAAATTTAATATTTGATCCTAGCAAACTTATTTAAAAACACTTGAAATCAGTTTTTTTAGCGTAAGCATTGGCCTAATAGTTCATTTTAACATTAACCAGGGAATCTTTTCTTTTTGATTAAAACTTTTTTGAGGTCTAATGAATGTTTCGTGTATTGCGAGGCAACAGTTCCACAAGATTGAAAATAAGGCCTTGGTTGGTTAATCGATGTAGTGGGTGGAGCTTACCGTGTTATACCACTAATCACTAAAACACCCAATGACATCCAGGAATGAAATCAGGAATGAACCTTGTTATGTGAAACAAGCCAATTGTTAAGGGTTACTTAACTTAGTTATTATCGACGTATAGTCATTGTTCTTTCAAAATTTGCCCTTCGTATAAAACAAATCACAATATTTTTTCTTCTTCAAGGCATTGATTATTTATGACTCCTTATTTTTCTCAGGTCAAGGTGATATGAATTCAATAACTTCTCTATCTGATGATAAGGAGGATGATAGCTCTGAGAAAACTGTTAAACCTAAATATATGTATATAATGTCCGGAGCAGAAGGATACATTGATTTCCGAATAGGTATATTTAGCTTTCTGAAAGTTTTTGAGTTAAAATATTTGCTTTTAACTTAAATTGACCTTTTTAAATTATTAGTTTAAAATAGTATTTTTTAAATACTGTTAGTTTGAAAAACTTAATAAAATCATTATATTAGAAAAATTAATATAAAAACTAGTCTAGGGTGAAATCAATTTTTTCTTAGCAAGTGTTATATATACATTTCGTATAAGAACATTTAGATACTAGTTAGGTAATTTTTTTTTGAAAAAATGGCACAGCTGATGCTTGTTCCATATGGCTATAAGCAGGGATCGGAGTAACGGGTTACTTGTAACAGTTACTTTTTCAGGCCGTTACTTTTTTCAGAAAGTAACTAATTCTAACTTAGTTAATTTTAACAAAAAAAAAATTCGTTAATTCTCACGCCGCTCTTCAGATATTTTCGTCACAGTTTGGCTAAAATTTAATTATTTAAAATTTAACTTTTATCAGCGCTGAATTTTCGTTCTTAACTTTTTCCGATTGTCCCTATTTATTTAGCCTTGGCTCTCATTGAAAAACGATAAGATGGCTAAATTTCAATTTTCCTTATAACTTGAATTTTCCAAAAGTAACCGGGATTCGTTACTTTTCGTATCAAAACTGTAGCTAGTTTTTTTCATATTAAGTAACTGTAACCTAGTTACTTTTTTAATTAAGTAACTTGTAACTGTAATAGAGTTACTTTTTAAAAGTAATTTTCCAATCCCTAGCTACAGACTTATCCCAAATAAATTGCAACTAATTAAAAAATATTTCTAGGTGATGAAGAAGACGACAGTGATTCTTGTCGCAGTTTGTCAAGGTCAGAGCAAAGTCATTTAATCGTGTGGCAGATTCCTTTACCCACTCCTACTCAAAGTCAATGATAAAGTTGAACTTGTATTTTGTATGTGTAACATAACATGCCAACATATGCAATGACATTTTATATTAAGACCCCCTGTACTCCACTATCTATAATAATAGTACATATTAGTAACTCAGAGGTGATATCTGTACCTCAAGGCAAAAGGACACAACTAAAAAGTGATATTCAGGTTTTAGCTGTTTGGGATTAAGCAAATTTGCAATAATGAACAAACCAGCATTTAAAAATCTGCTGTAAGGTTTAAAAAAAAATGAACCCCTCTGGCTCTAAGGAACATATATATCAATAAACCTTTAGCATTGTGAATACACAAAACTAATTTATGTTATTTATTTGTTTAGATATAGGCTGTTATAATTAAATTGTTGTTTTAAAGTGACTGTAAAAGGCGAGCTGTACTGTTCAGAATATACTCAAATTTGGAGAGCATTCACGAAGCAGTTAGATTTTTTTGTGTGCAAAGGTAATAAAGTAATGGTTTAATAGAATATGGATAAAACTGTACTGATAGATACTGCTCTACAGGGTTGGATCAGGGCATTTTGTATTTGGGTCATAGTCCGCTCAATTCAGAACAAGAGCTATTTTTATTGTATTGGTTAGAACTTTGGCAACTGGTTAGAACAGTCTTAGTTTAAATCCCAATATTGCATGGATATTTATAGTTTGGAATTGGCTTTAATCAGTGGGTCCTGGTTTTATTGAATTAACCCTTGTGAAAGAAAAACAGAAATCAATTTCTCCATTGTTACAGAATTGAATAATTTAATCCAACCTGACCTAACCATTGCTGTCCATGAGTGCTTCTGTCAAGTTTTTTATTATTCTCCCCAGTAGTTTTCAGTTTTCAATAACTTTGCAGCTCACCTTTAACTATAACCACCTATAAAAATATAAATATATAGATTTACATTTTCCATGCTTCCAAAGTAGGATGATGCAACACATTAATTTTATTTGCTGAAATCCCATATTTTGAAAAAGTTAATTTGATTTCGCAAACTAAAGATATATATTTAGTTTACTTTTTTAAATAGTAAGGAATTATTGTCTGATTGCCTCTGAGTTATTCTATGTAGTTTTGTGTTTAGGTATGCTACATGCAGAGGAAACAGGTTTTGTTCTTAGTACGATTTGGTGCTTTTTAACTTCTAATCTGTATGATAACTTTTATGTGGTACATGACTTTATACATGTTTTTAGATTGTTGCAATTTAGCTATTTATTAAACTTTCTCAAAACTATTTATACTTGCCTTTTCTAAAGAATTGGCTGCTACTTTTTACAATGGAATTAAAGACTTTGGGAATGTGTTGCGGATTTTTCATCACGGAATGTTGCTCATTAAAATTTTATTCACTGATAATTTGAATGCAGAATATTCAAATACTGTTTTAGCTAACCAATGTCAAGAAAACATTTATTTTAGAACTGATTTAAATCAAGAAAAGTTTTATTTTACTTTGCGAAAGTAGATATGTCTTATTATTATTTTTAATTGTGTATTTGTATTTTAATCTACTAATTTATTGTTAAACAATGCCTGATATTGTTGTTCTATACTTTATAATGCATGATTAAAGCCTAAATTTGCCAAATTATTTTTCTTCAGAAAATGAACAGTTTATTTTGCCTTTCTTTTATAATTTGTGTCACACTTAATGTTGACAAAAAGCTATTTTTTGTAATAAATTTATTTGTTATTTTATTGTACTTATTTACTGTATATTTTTATCATTTTTATCTAAAAATATACCAAATATGATAAAAGTATTCACAAATTTTATCAAAAATTAACTAGTGCTTTTACAAATTGAATTACTGAATTAATTAAAGTTTCATTTTTTTTACAATATACACAAAGAGTAAAATATAACTTATTAACTCTTATTGTTTACTTTTTAAGTCTTTTTTTTTGTAAAATTGTTGAAAAAATATTTGTATATTTTTTGTAATGCATCAAACAATAATACGTAAAGGCATTTAAAAGTCATTTGGCATTACTATTAGTTTGCTGTCAATTAATGTTTGTGTTAAGTAAACATGTGAAAAAAAATTTCCATCGCCTTAAGTTAGTAATTGAATTTTTTAATAATAATTATGATTGCACGAGTATATTAACTTTTAATGTGTGAAATATTTTGTATTAAGAACTTGTTTCAGAAAAAGACATTTCATTGCAAAACTATAACACGTTAAAGTATTTCATTCTTATTAATATTTTTTTTTGTTTATCAAATACTATTATCTTATATTCAACTCAAATGCAAGCTAGTTTAGCACTGTTGCACAATGCTGGCTATGTATTGGGAAAGATGTGCAATGAAGATTCATAAAAAGCCTTTCCAATGTATTAATATTGGATATTGAAATCATAAAACACATGACATTTTTCACACAAAATTTCTCGGTGAAGTTTTGGAAATGAACAATTTGTTATGAATCTCGTTTATTTACCTTCTGTACCCTATAGCTTTATTGTGTGAAAACAACTTTATATTATTGGTTTACAAAATTTCTTTTTTTAAAAAAATAATAATCGAATGCATTTGTACAGAAACAATTATTGAGATTATGAAAAAATTACTTAGAAAAAGTTACTGCAAACTGTTAAAATTAAAAATTGATTGTATCCAAAATTATAATTTGTGTGTAATATTGGATTTTTTTTGCCTAAAATTAAATGCTTTTTGACTGTGATAAAAAAATCTTTATTTGATGAAATGTATGTGAAAGTAAGATTGTATCAAATAAAGACATTGTTTCTATATTTTATTGTATTGTTTATTTTGTTTGAAATTTCAAATACACATTAGGCAAATACACATTGTGTATACCAAATTAAGTCTTTTTTAGCAATAAAAAAAATGGAGTTTTAATAATTTTTATAGCTCTAACTGGAATAGCTAACTCTTTGTGATTATTCAGAAAATATCTTCAACTTTGCACATGAAACATGAAGTAAACAACGTAGATTATTGGCGTAAATAGTTAAATTTTTGGTACAAAATTAACTGTTTCGGCGAGACTCAAAACTCGCTTTCATCAGAAAGACACAACACAAACTAACAGTCGACGACGTGAAGCTGTGAAACAAGATATCCGCAAAAGGGGTGTAAAGGGGGGGGGGGGGATAGTGAAGGGGAGGAACGAATCGTTATTCTGTTGCTCTGAGGCTTTTCCAAATTTAGGAGAACTCTGGCATGTTGGATGAATTAACTAAGTTATTGTGGGTTTTTAGAATATGGTAAACTTCGAGTTCTACAATTCTAGAATGTTTAATCAAAATTGAAGCAGAATTGAAACAAAGAATTGAAGAACAAAAGAAAAATTGAAAAGGTGATTAAACTTCTAAGGATGTGTAGCTACTGAAGATTTCTGACATTCTTATTTTTTAACATACGCTTCGTGTTCTTTAAGTCTTATTTTAAGTGCTCTCTTCCTTTGTCCTATGTGTGAAAGGCCGTATTGGTAGGGGATGTTGTAAAACTTAAGATTGGAAATTTTTAATTTTTTTGGAGAAGAGAAAAAAAGATTTTTTAATCAAAATAAATGAGATGTACACTATGTGAGATGCGATATGCTCAAGCAAAATGAAACTTAAAAAACAATAGAAATCATTCAAACAAGTTAGAAATTCTATTGAATCTAATCATGGTCAAAGGCTTGATGGATACAGGCATATGACCTGTTGTCTTTATGTGAGGGTAATTTGTGGGCTAAGGCATACACCTCTGTCTTTGAGGCATTTTGTACCAACCTCAAATCCCTGATGTGATGCGGCGGTAGGAGCCACCCTCAACCCCGAGCCAAAGAGTCCATTGATTCCTCATGCGGCACGGAGGGCAGCTCCTCTACCACTCCTCTTCCATTCAAATCTACTGCGCGAGTTCCTCTTTCGATGCATGTTCACCTCGTTCGAAAGCAACGCGGTAGAGGGCAGCACTACCATTAATAAGAAGTTGTCTTCAGGGGGAGGGGGTTATAGCTCTCTAGTGCACAGTGTTATTATTAATTAAGCAATATACATTTGAATCTACATTATGACTTTAAAATATTAATGATGTTAGACAACTTTTGCAATTTGTCATGTATTGGGAGCTATATTGATGTTTTAGAATGAAAAAGTTAACTACGAGGGGTTTTTTTCAACCTCCGATGGGCTTTGAAAAGACGGGCCACTATATAAAAGAGATTTTATTACCAAAATAATGTACTATACAGCTTATTTATCTACATACGATTAAGGCATTTCCGATGAGATTCCGATCAAGTGTCAAGAAGAAATCGATAAGAATCCGATGAGTAGTAATCGAAATCTCATCGGCCGATGGAATTTCGAACACTTTGCGATAAAATTCCGAACAGTTTACGACATGTTAGTAAAAAAGTTTTAAACGAGATGGCGACTCTATTTTTTCTGTTAGTCAGGTAGAATTCAATTCGTTTCGAATGGGGAACTTGCATGTGTCGGGAAATAGTGAAATACCATTTGTAAATGAAACTTCATGCGATTCTAAGAACATCGACATAAATTTACCTCAATCCGACCATTAGTTTATTTTAATTATTTTTCAAAGTTTGCGCTTAGCCCCGCCCCTTGAAAACGCTGCCTCTTGGCCTTCTCTCCCCGCGTGACGTCAGTAGACCCAACTGGGAAAGCCAGAGATCGGCGGCCGCTGTGTTTTGCGAATGTCACTCTTCCTAATGCTTTTCTTATCGCGTCGAATCCATTAAAGTTATGTAAATTCTGGAAAATATTAGTGCATATGAATGTTGCAAAGTAACTTGTTGTAATAGTACCACGAAAAAATTACACCAGAAAATATATTTCAGCTCCCACAGAACGTTTATAAAGTTAAAAGTGGAAGATTTTAAAAATGCTATATGTCCTTTCGTCACCTAGGGCGCGACTAGAAAAGAAATTTTGGGGTTGGGGTAAGGTTTTTTTTTTTGGAGTTGGGGTAGTTGTCGTAAATTTTATTTATATATTTTAATTAATATTACTTTAATTTAAATTATTTTTAATTAAAACTGTTTTTAATTGAAAAAAAATATTTTTCAATGTAAATAGAGTTATTCCAATGTTAATAGGTTTTTTTTGCTAATTTATTATTACTAATTATGAACATTAATTAGTTTTTGTTTTACATAACTAATGTTTGTATCATTTAATAAACAATTACTGTTTTATTTTTAAAATAAAAATTAAGTGCGATAAATAAGGAAAAAATCAATTAATTACAGAATGTTTTTATTGAGCATTTAACTTATTAGATAATTTAAATTACTTAATTTGTAGTGCAGAAACTAAACGAATTAAATCAATAATGAATTAAAAAAATTTTCATCACAAAAATTCCATTTAAAATTATATTTTAAATTTGAAAAACCAAAAAATTAATGGACATTTAAAAAGAAAATGGAGATAATTCCAGGTGTAACTGGCACTGTTGAAGGTCCACGGAGGCTAGAAATGATTATGTACATATACTGTATTAAAAAAAAAAAGTTTTAGAGAGAGTGGGAGTTGGATAAATTATCTGGCTATTTTTAATTTGATTAAATTTACAAAAGAAGGTTAATGAAGATCGGCAATTTTGGAAACTAAAGTATAAATTAGAAGTAAATGCTGTGTTTTACGAATTTGTTTCCAAGTTTTATAACTCGCGCGTGTGTGACAGAGGTTCTAGGTGATAGTTACTGTTACATACCTACGTGTTGTAGTTTTCCTAAAGATGTAAAAAAAAATACGTGTTGACAGTTAGGTTCAACAATGTTCAAAAAGGAAGCAGGTATTTTTATTTTTAATTGTACCATATAACATACTCATGTTTATAAACTAAATTGCTTCTTTGAATTCAAATACAAATTGAAACTAAATTTAAAATTATGGAAATAACTGCATTAAGAATGAGAAATTTTTCATAGTTACAGGGATTGGATGAACTTGTTACGAGAATAATGTACAAAACTTGAATTCTGCGTTCCACATAATTACTTAAGAGACAATATATCTGCTCGAACATGTTTGTCGTAACACGCGTTACAAGTCGTTAAAAAAGCATTTTACTTATATCTAAGTAACTTATAAAATATGTGATTTAATTTAAAAATTGCAATGTGTGTACATTATTATGTCGAATCTCTGTAATAATGAGAAATATTTCCCAATCTTAAATACAGGTATTTCAATCAATTAAATTTAATTTTAATCTACATTTATATTATAGTTAAATTATAAGTACAAATACATACAATTACATAATATAATTGCATAGAAATTTATTTTATAACATAAGTCTGTTACCATTAAGAATAAAAATAGCATTTTCTTTTACAACTCAAGGAACATTAAAAAACTGCTTTTCTAAAGGGTTTTTCGTGGTACTAATACAACAAGGTACTTTGCAACATTCGTATGCACTAATATTTTCCAGAATTTACATAACTTTAATGGATTCGACGCGATAAGAAAAGCATCAGGAAGAGTGACATTCGCAAAACATAGCGGCCGCCTATCTCTGGCTTTCCCAGTTGGGTCTACTGACGTCACGCGGGGAGGGAAAGCCAGAGGTAGCGTTTTCAAGGGGCGGGACAAATCGCAAACTTTGAAAATTAATTAAAAATAAACTAATGGTCGGATTGAGGTAAAATTTATGTCGATGTTCTTAGAATCGCATGGAGATTATTTTAAAAGAATAAAAAAAAAATACATGCAAGTTCCCCATTCAGCTGGGGGACAGAACCCCCAACCTCGGGCTCCGCACTCTTGACTTGCAACTGGAACCGTGCGTTAGACCTCACGGCTATCGACAAATAAAGAGGTCATCAAATAAAGAGGTCAAAAGGTTGATCGTTAAAGAAGTTTTATGTTATTGATTAAGACATTTTAATTTTGATTTTTCCTTTTAAATATTAATTTAAGTTAACAGTACTAATAGAAATATCTTAAATTTAAAAATAACTCTTGGTAACTTACGTATTGAAAAGTTGTTTGGTTCATAATATTTATTCAAAAATCTATTTTCTTTAAGTTAAGTTTTTCAAAAATTAATCATGGCCAAAAAGTTAAAAATTAATTTCCAAGTAAATAAAAGAAATAGTTATCACACAGTAAACATATTTCTCTTCGCACGTAATTAAAAATTTTGTGTGTATAAGTAAATAAAAAATAACTATTACCAGTTTAAATATAATAGTTTTCGGATCTGAAGTTTTCGAAATAATTTAACGCAATTTGTATGTACTAAAATAAAAAAAGCCACATTTTTCGGTTTCTTATCGTTGCGATATCGATTCGTCATAGTTTTCCGATGAAACGTACATTGATTGAATTTTCACTTTTGACCGATATCGAATCGATGGCTTTTATCGATAGAATTTCGTTCACCGATTTCCGATGTCGCCTCGTGCACTTTCGGATTACGGATGCGATCACCGGTGAGTTTTCGCTGAATCCGATGAACGATCGATGATCGATCGAGCAAATTTCGAGAAACGATGCTACTAGGGTCATATCTGTGAACAAGCTTTGAAATACCCTCATCATAAAATGTAGCCGCCAATGATTGGAAGGGAGCAGTGACGGTTTCTTTGAGCTTCACGTCAATTTGGAAGCTTCACGTCAATTTTTTCTGCCCTCCAAGCCATTGCTAATCAATAATTCACTTATGGTGAACCTTCGAGTTTCCCTAACCGCTTGGTCAACTCACTGGTGTATATCAAATTAGAGTCTTTACTCCGTCACGGACAAAAAGTCTTTATGCTGCCCGATTGTAAATGTGCATTTATACGATATTTATACACATTTCTGTTTAAAATAAAATAAAACTATTTATTTTTAATAGTGGGTAATAAAAACGATACTCATATTAAGATACAATGATCAAAACATTTTAGCTTTTTAGAATAAAAAAATAAAAAGTTGGGACTGAAAGGGTAACAAAAGTACGCAAAGTGCTCCCCTAAGTGTTTTGAGCAGTGTACATTCTAGAGTAGCATAAAATGAAGAAAACATTATTTGAATTATTAATAGATTAAATGACGAGCTTTACATATCAATATTGTGCATACTAATTGCCACGATTCCGCTCTTTAGATGTGCCGACCCGGATAAACGTCCATTTTAACCACCCCTACAGCGGGGACTATGTACCAAAGCCATCTAGACTCTAGTAAATCTTGCCCCATTCATATAATGATAATCTTCTGTGCTTTCCTTTTTAATACATTTTAGCTTCCACACTACGTTAATAACGTAAAAAGTGAAAGGTATTATAAAATCGTTCAGTTTCATAGTCCAAACTACAAATGCAACACAAGACAGTGCAGACAAGTGTGATACGTCAAAAAATTCAGCGTATCGAAATTAGAATACATTGAAAATTTCAGAAAAGAATTCGAATTCGAAGTGCTTCAATTATTAAAAAAACTGCAAAATTTTATGCTCTTTAAAAAGCATAGGAAGCTATTTTTATTAGAATTAAATCACCATTGCCATTCGCAACAATCGACCGAGAAACTTAATTCTTTTAGACAAAAAATTAAAATAAATTTATTTTTGCGACATCAATCAGTTTGAAATGACGTCAAATATATTTCACTACGAGATTATTTGTATGTTGATATGAAATATTTTCCTTCTAGTTAAAAGCGAGGAATATTACATATTTATTCTTTGAAATATTAATTTTTGCAAACGATAAGTAATAATTATTGAATTTTCAAAATAAAAAAAAAATGAAACTAGCCAAATTTAGCATGTAAATGTTTAATATAGAATTAATGCTGTGTTTGGCGCCTTTTTAACTGTTTAACACAATGGTTGTGTGGAAGCGGGTTAAGTGACAGATTCTGTTACAAACCTACTTGTTTCGGTTACAACTTCTATCATAAGGATTTGAAAACTTACTACTCAAAGGT
Organism: Oedothorax gibbosus; assembly: GCA_019343175.1. Classification (NCBI taxonomy): domain Eukaryota; kingdom Metazoa; phylum Arthropoda; class Arachnida; order Araneae; family Linyphiidae; genus Oedothorax; species Oedothorax gibbosus. The sequence continues at coordinate 9,134,134 of CM033270.1, read as the reverse complement.
TTTAAAACCACGAAGTACTTACCTGGATGAGGTCAAATCCAGTTCTTGTTATATTTTGTTGTACTAAAATCGCTAAATTATATGAAAAATAATTTTTTTATATATAAAAACAACAACTTTTAAGTCCTACACCAGAAGACTTAGTACCGATTTCAGCTTGCAGTGTGGCAATCATTACGATATGGTAAACTTAAACACAGAGTTGAAGAAACAGTTTTCACAAAGTCTTATGTACAAAGGTGATTTATAATCAAGAAAATATAAAAAAAATTAATCAACTTTATTTTAAAGAATAATATAGTGATAATAGAAAAGAATTTCAAAGAATTTACTTCAAAGATTATTCTTTTAGTAATGATGTTGAACAAACTTTGTAATTAAAATTAAACTAAATTAATGACAAAATAATTAAAGACAAAATAAGATGAGAGCATGTGGTGGTGAATTCTTCTCTTAATTTTTAATTATATTTTTTTAAAAGGTATTTTTATTTGAAAAATAATTAAAATAAAACAAGATTATGGCCATTTTGTTTGGGTGTTATAAAGCAGGGGTTCCCAACCTTTTTGCACCTGCGTACCACTTGACTTTTTGAGAAATTTTTGCGTACCACCAGGCCTAAATATTTTAATAAACGTATAATTTTTACTCTTCTAAAAGTGTTTAACTGCTTTTTTATTTAAATTCTTGAGAAAACTTCATATTTAATGGTTAGATATTTGTTTATTTATTTAACATGCTTATAATAAAGGGGAGAAATAAAAAGATTAAAATTGAAGAGCTGAGTGGAAGAACGCGCTAAGTGACATTTTTGAAAAAAATTGAGATTTTTGTGTCAATGATCATGTTATTACCTGCTTTAAACATAACAGCTTTCAATTTTTTTAGAAAACATTCGATTTCGTATATTTTTCGCATATGAAGTTGGTAGGTGCACGCGTTTTCGTCACTTTTTCAATGGAAGAACGTGCTAAGGATCCTTAGCATTTTCTTCCACCGAAATCGCCCGATTCCGGAACGATCGTTTAGTGGAAGAACATGCTAAGTGACACGTTTGCGGAAAATTTTCAGACTTTCGCCTGCATTAATAGCAAAACAAATGGTTCTTTTGTAGTTTTAATCAAAAAGAATTCAACAAAATGTAATTAATATTTCCTAATTAACTTTAATTATTACATATAATCAATGAAATAAAATTTATATTGCGTAAAACTGGGTTTTGAGTGCTTTTAGCAAAATAGGGGGAAAAATGCATTTTGATTTTAACTTTAAACGGAGTTAAAGGTTTTAACATTTTATTAAATATCGTCTACTTTGAATGTCGTCTGATTTTTATTGTAATAAACATAGATAATTTAGCAGCGAACAGATGGATATAATTAAAACAAAATTTCACCTGATCTATGGAGATCGCAGTTCGCGTTAAAACAACATTGCACCGAACATTCAAAGCATCTGGTTTGTTTAAAAAAATGAATTATAGGTACAAAAATCGTTTTAAAGCCATTTTACGTTTGATCTCTAAAGCTATCGAACGCTATGGTACGCGTACCACCGGTTGGGAACCCTGTTGTAAAGTATTAAACATATGAAAATAAAACAAAATTGTGGTCTTAGTTTTTTCAACTGTAAATTTATCAGACATTTTTCATTTAAAACAAATATTAGAGTGAACTATTTATTACAGAAAACTGATACAGCTTATTTTGTATCCATAGCATCAAAATGTTCGGAAAATACGCTTATATAGAAAATATATGTGGATTGTGTAGGATTTTGTTTAGGATTGCAGAGGTTGTATGACATTAATACACACTTGACGTTAGCTTATATTTTAGGAAAAAAATTATTAAAAAAAATTCAGAAAAGGTTTTAGTACAGCTGGGGAAAAAAACGATCCACCCCTCGTTTTTCGGCTGCTATTGGTCAAGGAATTTTGTGAAAGGTGTCATTTTTCAGGAAATAGCGTAAGGAATTGAGAACTGGCAACCAAAATTGTAAAAGGGGTCGTCTACATATTAAAATGAGTACCAACTTTGAAAATTCCAAAGGCAACACCCAGTTTTTTTTACACAAAAATGTTCAGCACCTTCAAAATACCCCAGGTATAAAAAAGAATTATTCATTTTGGATTATTTTCTGAGTTATTAAAGCATTAATTTTGAACTGTCATAGGGGGAAATCTCCAAATTGAAAAAGATAATATTTAGGGTGTCTTTTCGAAACGACAAGCTAACAAAAGGGTTACCATAATCTCGCCAAAGGATGCTAGAATTAAACCTTCTTCACTAATATTGTGATTTTTTTTTATGTTTTTCCCTTTTTTTTTAATTTTGGATTTTAAAATTCAGAAATAAAATAAAGGGTAGAACAGAAAAAGTTTTAATTTTAAATTAAGTCACACATACGATTATTTATAACGAACAGATTTTCAAATGCGATTAGTTACAATCAGATAGACAAACATGATTATTACATTTTATGCAAATGTTTGTTTCATTCATATTGCTACAAAAAGTTTGTTTAAAATTCGGCGCAATGGGTCTGGGACATTTCCCGACAGCCGAAAACCCGACAAGCCAAATCCCGACAAGCCGAAATCCCGAATGAGTAGAAATCCCAAAAATAGATTTTTGTCCATTTCCTCGATTTTTTTTAAATATTACAGATTATTTATTTATTTAGTTATTTAGTCAGTTAGTTATTTAATCAGTTAGTTAGTCAGTTAGTTAGTCAGTTAGTTAGTCAGTCAGTTAGTCAGTAGTTAGTTAGTCAGTTAGTTAGTTAGTCAGTTAGTTAGTTAGTCAGTCAGTTAGTTAGTCAGTCAGTTAGTAGTCAGTTAGTTAGTCAGTTAGTTAGTTAGTTCAGTAAGTCTTAGTTAGTCTGTTAGTTATAGTCAGTTAGTTAGTCAGTCAGTTAGTTAGTCAGTCGTTAGTTAGTCAGTCAGTTAGTTAGTCAGTCGTTAGTCTAGTCAGTCCGTTAGTTAGACAGTCGTTAGTAGTCCAGTATTACTAATTAGTCATAGTAGTCAGTTGATCTGTCATCAGCGTAGTAGCAGTCCGTAGTAGTCAGACTACTAACTACGCTAACTGACTGACTAACTATAGTCCTAACTGACTGATCACGACTAACTGACTGACTAACTAACGGACTGACTAACTAACTGACTAACTGACTGACTAAAAGACTGACTGACTAACTGACTGACTAACTAACTGACTGATAACTAACGACTGATCAACTAACGGATGACTAACTAACGACTGACTAACTAACGGACTGACTAACTAACGACTGACTAACTAAATTAACTACGAGTACTAACAGATGACTAAATAACTAATACTATAATAAGTAAATAATAAGTAATCGTTATGTAATCGAGATATGGACAAAAATCTATTTTCGGGATTTCGACCCATTCGGGATTTGTCTATGTCGGGTTATTGCCTTTCGGGTTTCGGCGTTCGAGATTCTGGCTTGTCGGTATTTCGGCTTTCGGGATTGTGTCCGGAACCCCAGCTCACTTTATCGGTAATATAAACCACATATTACAAAACGAGAGTTACGATCTTAACACGATATTTAAGGAAAGCAAAATAAAATTACGCAGAATGATTTGGCAATGATTTTTAACCAAGGCAATGGGCACTAATCATTTTAAATAATCAATGTGGTAACAATGAAATATGCTAAACACCGAATTCCAATAATATTTTAGAGTATTTAATTTTTAATATAAAACACACTTTTTGAAATTGTATTGGAAATAACATACATTCAAAAACATAGTAATCGATATAATTTAATGTTAATTATACAAACAAAATACATTGTATGCACTTGAAACCAGAAAAGATTTTTAGACATTTGACAGACATCAATAATTTGAATAAACATTTACCAAAACCGCTTTTCAACCACCAAACGATAATGCAAGTTAGGATCCAATTTGGTAAGTAATTTTTTACACGGTCCCTAAAATTCGTTTTTTCAGTATTTTTACAATAACTCGGCAAATAATTGTTGTTGAATAAAAAAATTCGGGATATTGGTTTTACTTGATCTAATTTATCGATTTATGTAACAAAAATTTGGGGTTGCTATTCATGTTTTATTTTTTCTTATTTAAATTTAAATAAAAAAATAATAAAATGAAAAATTGATGAAAAAACTTGTGTGATTTGTTTTTGGAAGATTAAGAAGTATATAATGAAAAAAAAAAATTGGTTTAATTCATTTTATTTGTGGAGGTATGAATAAAAGTTTGTGAAACTTCTTTAACATTATGGGCGTTCAAATTTCAATGCTTATATCTCAACAAATAAAGCAAATTAATAAATTTTTCTTTTGGATCTGGGGTATTTTGAAGATGATAAACATTTTTATATAAAAAAAATTGGGTGTTGCCATTGGAATTTTCAAAGTTGGTACTCATTTTAATATGTAGACGACCCCTTATACAATTTTGGTTGCCTTTTCTCAGTTCCTTACGCTATTTCCTGAAAAATGACATCTTTCACAAAATTCCTTGACCAATAGCAGCCAAAAAACGAAGGGTGGATCGTTTTTTCCCCCCAGCTGTACTTACTTTATTAAAAAAAATAGAAATTAAAGCAAAATTATACAAAAAAAGTTTATAAATGTACAAAATACAACATCAGTGTTCTTTTGGTAGAAAATTTTATGCTTAGAATTTAATTACGAGAAATAGGCACTTTCAGTGTACATTTAGTCACAGATTGAAATTATTTCCTCTTTCAAATTATTATTGCTTTTCTATTTGACTTAAATAAAAAACCGTTTCATATACCAAAAAGTGCAACTCAGTTTCAAAAAAAATAATAATACATTCAAAAAGGGATCCAATGATGTACGCTTCCCTATCTCCCCCTACCTAAAAGCGAGGAAATTGAAAACCTAAAGCCAAGAGACACAAACTGTCAACTTGTTTCAATACCACTTTGAAAATACGGCATTTAAACAAAGTTCGATAAAAAAATATATAATTATTCCTTTCAAGATTGTGACATATTGATGACGCTCTAGGGTGTACTGGAAAAGTAGAACGTCAAGTGATGTGAAAAAATCCTTAATTGTTCTTTTTTACCAGCACTGGTAAAACTTTGGTGGAACGTAACTACTCCGTAATCACGATGATTTTTTTAGCCTAGCTATACCACTATTTTTTTTAACAACTATTTTTCAAAACACAAAGTTTTTATTACAAACATTCGTAATAGTTAGATCAAAAATGACGTTATAGTTCTAACATTAGTATGAAAAAAATTGTAATAATTGTGATAATATCTATGTTGTTGCATTTTTCTTCGTCTAGTTTCACAACATAATTAAAGGGATTATGTGATTATGTATGTACAATTAGCACTTTTGCAGCAAAAAATATTAAATACAAATAAAAAACTCATTATCCAGTCTTACAGCCAATCTTTCCGTTATATCTACACATCCTTCCTTTTTACTAAATATAAATATATATATAATAAAAATGTTTGAAGTGTTCACATCAAAAGGAGTAGATTCCATCAAAAACAAACAAGTTTAGTAAACATGTATTCACTAAACTAACCCAAAGTTCCCATCGTCATACATCAATACGAAATTCAGATCACGTTTGAAGAGTATAGCATTCAGCGGTTGCGAATCTCCCTTAGGTTATCCCCAAAGTTCACGTAAAATATGGCAGTGCCCAACACTTAGTAAACACCTAATTAAGCAACCGCATGTTTATTAAAAATGATTTGAAGATTGCGACCAGCAATTATTAAGATAAAGTGTGTTACAAAAGTCATTTAATTTAATAAGGTGGAAATTTCTACAGAGGCGAGACAGCCCAAAAGTTATTCAGAGAAATAAACGAATATTTTGTTAGTTAAATACATACCGATGTGCATTCATTTAAAATTTTGAATGTAGTTAAACGTTTAATTCATTTATATACAGTCAAAAACTTCAGGTTATGTTTCGCAAGTCGGTTTTGTTTATTGGGAGAGGCGTTTAAGCAATATCTTTTGTTGGAATAGTTAAATATTAAAATATGTTATTAAAGTATATATTTTTCTGTAGTATGTGGGTGTTTTTCATTTATAATACTGAATTGTGTAGATAGTTATGTTTTATTAAAAGTTTTGAATTTTGGAAGTCTAAAAAACCTTCAGGACCTTTTAAAATATAACGAGGAAGTTCTTAATAAAAACGCGCTAAAAGAAGAATTGTAAAGTTAATAAAAGAATTGTAATGTGACAACATAATTTTCACTATAAAGGTGATTGTGACAAATAAATTAGATGTCTTATAAAGAGTGTTTTTGGAATCAGATTTGATAACAAATTATGTATATAGCAATGATTATGTTATAGCAAAATGGTTCTAATCCTAAAAATGTTAATTTGAAATATAATTGTGATTTATTTATCCAATCTATCAAAAAGACGTGTTTCCGAAATGATCGTTTGATGTTATTGTGGCGTGTGTTATCAAAACGACTACACAAATACGCCAAAAATTGTGCTAATTGCAAAGTTAAATAAGCTATTTAAATAATATAATATGGTGGTTGCCATATCCAACAAAGAAGTTATATCTTTAATTATTTACTAAGATATATATTTTCTGGTTGGTTAAACCCTTAATGAATAAAATCGATAAAACAAGAAGATTCTTAGTTAGAGAAACGCTGTATCCATCAGTTTATTTTAATTAATATTTATCCCGTTTCAACGAACGTGTTAGTTATAACAACAACAATAACAACAAGGTTTAAGATTTTCAATAGTTATTTCATTATGTTAAACATTTTAAAATCGTCTAATTGCTTTGCCTTTGTAAAGTGTTAGCATAGAAATTTTTGAAATATCACTTCTCATATATTACATCAATTTTGAATTTGAACAAGAAGATTCTTAGTTAGAGAAACGCTGTATCCATTAGTTTATTTTAATTAATATTTATCCCGTTTCAACGAACGTGTTAGTTATAACAACAACAATAACAACAAGGTTTAAGATTTTCAATAGTTATTTCATTTTGTTATCCATTTTAAAATCGTCTAATTGCTTTGCCTTTGTAAAAACTATTGTAAAGTGTTATCATAGAAATCTTTTGAAATATCACTTCTCATATATTACATCAATTTTGAATTTGAACAAGAAGATTCTTAGTTAGAGAAACGCTGTATCAATTAGTTTATTTTAATTAATATTTATCCCGTTTCAACGAAAGTGTTAGTTATAACAACAACAATAACAACAAGGTTTAAGATTTTCAATAGTTATTTCATTTTGTTATCCATTTTAAAATCGTCTAATTGCTTTGCCTTGGTAAAAACTATTGTAAAGTGTTAGCATAGAAATCTTTTGAAATATCACTTCTCATATATTACATCAATTTTGAATTTGAATGTTTGATGGACAGATTACATTATATTCAAGTTATAGATTTATATCCCAGCATCTGTAAAAGATACACAGTCTTACCTTAATATTGTTTGAATTTGCTAACAGAACTGTTTGAACAAATCAAAACAAACGACGTTTCTTTACAATTTCATCTTTGTGTTAAAATTATTTTGATGCTGTTATAGATAATAAAGGATCATTCAAAAGACAATTTCCTGGATAAACTATTGTCATTTACAATATAGATATACAAAGAGAATAAAGAGTTTGCTAGGCTAGTTTTTATGATAGAAATGTAAGATAAAAACCTCTTATACACGTTTAGTAATGCAGCATTTCAATTAGCTTGATATCATTAATAAAAAATTCTCAAATACACTGTTAGAAATTTTCGTGGAAAAAACGTTAAATAACAATTTATTTTATCGTTATATTATACTATATTCGTCAAAAAGAGTTAAATAGCCGAAAAAATACATGGAATCTCACCGTAAAAATCGGAAGAAAAATCGTTCTTTCTTCATTTTCAACGATTACAGTATACGTATACCCTAATAGGTGGGACGAATTTTAAGATTAATCTGAACTTTCTTTGTTAATCATATTTCTAATAAAACGCAACAACTAAATAAGCGCAACTTTTAATAATATATTTTTTATTTCGTGTCTTAAAAATTTAAAATAATGGTTGGATTTTAATTTAGTAAAGTTTGTTGTTATGTAGAGAAGATAAAATGCAGGGGGTCACGATTACATTTCAATCTTTAAGGATATGATTCGTTGAATTTTTTTTTACAAATGGTGCCAATCAAGTTTGATAGCATTTAAAAAAAAATATGGTTGCAGAATTTTTACTTGGAAAGCATAAAAGATTATATTTTTGAGTTATTACCATTCAATTATTTAAAAAATTAGAAAATACAAATATAGCATAGTTAAAAAAATTTAGATAAAAAAATTAGATTTGATAGATTTATCCATTTCCCATGTCAAAAAATGAATGAGCAAGAGCAGATAATTGTAACTTAATAATCAGTAACTACTGATTCGTATATTGAGAGCAAAGTATCTTGGTATTCAAAAAAGCTTCAAAATATCGTTTAACTAAAAGAATATTTTTCTTTTGTGACTTAATTTATTTTATCGCACAGAAATGAAAAAAAAAATTGTCCACTATGTTACGACAGTTTTGTATCATAAGTTGCTAATAAATGAAGTTGTTTACTGGTTGTTACTTAAGTAATGAACGTAAATTTTTTCATCAAATTTCGGTTTTTAGAGAGAAACAAGTAGGTTTGTAACAGAATCTGTCACTTAACCCGCTTCTACACTACAGTTGTATTTAACAGGTAAAAAAAAGGCGCCAAACACAGCATTAATTCTATATTAAACATTTACATGCTAAATTTGGCTAGTTTCATTTATTTTATTTCGAAAATTCAATAATTATGACTTATCGTTTGCAAAAAATAATTTATATTTCAAAGAATAAATATGTAATATTCCTCGCTTTTAAATAGAATGAAAACATTTGAAGAGCTTAGTGGAAGAACGTGCTAAGTGACATTTTTGAAAAAATTGAGATTTTTATGTCAATGATCATGTTATTACCTGCTTTAAACATAACAGCTTTCAATTTTTTAGAAAACATTCGATTTAGTATATTTTTCGCATATGAAGTTGGTAGGTGCACGCGTTTTCGTCACTTTTTCAATGGAAGAACGTGCTAAGGATCCTTAGGCTATGTCCTGACTACGAAACAAAGGCAACAAATGCCACAAAGGAAACAAAAATTGGCGACTTGGCAGAGTCAGACCCCATGCTATTGCATCGCTTGGCGCTCTTGGCAGTCGCCAAATTTTGTTGCTTTTGTTGCCTTTGTGGCGTTTGATGTCGTAGTGAGGACATAGCCTTAGCATTTTCTTCCACCGAAATCGCCCGATTCCTGAACGATCGTTTAGTGGAAGAACGTGCTAAGTTACACGTTTGCGGAAAATTTTCAGACTTTCGCTTGCATTAATAGCAAAACAAATGGTTCTTTTGTAGTTTTAATCAAAAAGAATTCAACAAAATGTAATTAATATTTCCTAATTAACTTTAATTATTAAATATAATCAATGAAATAAAATTTATATTGCGTAAAACTGGGTTTTGAGTGCATTTAGCAAAATAGGAAAAAAATGCATTTTGATTTTAAATTTAAACGGAGTTTGTTAAAGGTTTTAACATTTAATAAATATCGTCTACTTTGAAAGTCGTCTGATTTTTATTGTAATAAACATAGATAATTTAGCAGCGAACAGATGGTATAATTAAAACAAAGTTGCACCTGCTCTATGGAGATCGCAGTTCGCGTTAAAACAACATTGCACCGAACATTCAAAGCATCTGGTTTGTTTAAAAAAATTAATTATGGGTACAAAAATCGTTTCAAAGCCACTTTACGATTGATCTCTAAAGCTATCAAACGCATTTTGTGCAATGTCTTAAATTCCTAAAATTATTAAAATGGAATTAAGAAGCAAGCGGAAAGCTGAAATTTTGCTTGAAAGCGTGAATAGCAGCTTATACGGTAAGTGCAAATTTAATCACGATATTGCTTTGTTATGTAAAACTAAAATATTTTTATATTAATTGAAGTAAAAATAGTAACAAAGTATAAAACGTTATAAGTTCTTAATATTTATTAAAATATCGATGGCTTTAAAAAAGTACTATGCATCACGATTGTAAAAATAAGTTTTTTAAACGATCATGTTCTACTGTTGTAGAAATGCTGTAAATTAAAGTAGCTTTCTTAAAATTGATTAAACCCTTAATTGAAAAGGAGAAAGAAAAACGTAAATAACATTAGGATCTATATCTTGCCGTACAACTTATTTTTACTTTTTTCTAATATCAAAGTTTGTTTTTAAATTCGATTATTCATATCTAAAAACTATTTAAAAATTTATTTTGCGAAAACTTACATCTTGCATTATTATCTTTTTTTTTATAAGTCTTTTAAATTTAATATTTATTTTATTCACATGCAATTGTGTTTCCTTTACTATCTTTTTGAATACTTTTTATTAAGTTGATTTGTCTTATTAATCTTCAAAGTATTTAGTTTATAATTTCAGTGATAATGGTATTTTTTAAAAAATATTTTCAATTAAAAACTTACTCATCTAACATTAAACAAGAAGTTGTAAAATAAATTGTATAACCTACTTTCTTTTAACTTAAATACTCAAAGAAATCCTAATAGTAGGGACAGACGGACGAACAAAAAGTATAAGATAGGTGACTGATATCTTAAAACCTAGGGATGTGTAACACTATATATCAATACGCTCATTTAAAAGTTACGTATACCTTGTAAAGTATTTTCAATAATTTTCAAACTTAAAAAGTTCTATTTCCTAGCTACTCCTTGCACATGCACAATATTGTAGACAACCTTTTTTTGACGTCCGACTAGTACAGGGAACACGTGTATCAAATTTGAAGTCTGTATCTATTTTCGTTATTCAGCAATACATATAAAACCAAAAAAAGTTTAAAGTTTATAGCAGTCTACTAGCGCATGCGCAATTTTTTTGAAAACCTTATTATGACGTCCAACAGGAACTAGGAACCCGTGTACTGAATTTGAAGCCCGTAGCTCTTTTATTTCGAACTGTAAAGTAGTTTCAGACAGACAGACGGATCAATGTTAAAAAAAACCCCAGTTTTTTAGAATATATGAGCACCCTCCAAAACGTGTAGAAAGCACAAAATCTTCATTTTGGATTATTGACCCCCATCGCAATAGTTTTATTACCTTATATTTTGTATTAGGTAATTGAAAGTAATAACTACAAAAATTGGACGGGTACAAAGGAAGTTGGGGGGGGGGGGGGGAGTAGTAGGACGTACGGACAGAAACACAATAACAGACGTACATGCAGGTGGCCAAACACTATACATTGTAGTCATCTAATTTTTACTTTCGAAATAATAAAAAAAATTTCAAAATCAGGCACTTTGGATCGGAAATTGAAAGGGATATGGACGGACGGACAAAATGATGGACGGACAGGCAAACGATTGAAAAGTATAAAAGAGATCTGTGATTTGAAGTTCTATCTTCCAAACAGAAAAAGAATATTGAAAATCGGAAGGTTAGTACAGAAATTATGAAACGGGTATGGATCAAAATTACCTCAAAAATGTCACTTAGCACGTTCTTCCACTAAGCGACTGCCAAAATCTGAATCACTTCGGAGGAAGAACGTGCCAAGTGCATGAGGTGTCAAGCGCGTTTTGTAAATTCCGTGTTATTACGTAAATTACGGTTAAGCCAAAAGCCACAAGCATTTTAAAGAACCAAACTAGAATATCATGCAAAAAAACTATGATTTTGTGAATGACAGAAAAGTTGCAAACTAAAAACTTTGAAGCTCATTATCTCGTTTTCACCTTTTTGTCACTTAGCACGTTCTTCCACTAAGCTCTTCATTTCATATCAACATACAAGGATTCCGTAGTGAAATATATTTGACGTCATTTCAAACTAATCGATGTCGCAAAAATAAATTTATTTTAATTTATATTCTAAAAGAATTGAAGTTACTCGAGCGATTGTTGCGAATGGCAATGGCGATTTAATTCTAATAAAAATGGCTTCCTATGCTTTTGAAATGAGCATTAATTTTTGCAGTTTTTTAAATAATTGAAGTACTTCGAATTCGAATTCTTCTCTGAAAATTTCAATGTATTCTAATTTCGATGCGCTGAATTTTTTTGACGTATCACACTTGTCCGTAGCATTTGTAGTTTGGGCTATGAAAGAGGGTGACGGACAGACAGACAGACAGACGGACTGAACGATTATAATACCTTCCACTTTTTACGTTATAAACGTAGTGTGGAAGCTAAAATCAATAAAGAGAAATAGGAGAGTAATAGAGGGTAAGAGAGTAATTGAGTATGTTAATTCAATGTCTATTATGCACCACAACAAATATGAAAACGGGATTGTGTAATTTAATTACAACCTAAACCTTCACTGCACTCATAAAGAAACCAAGTTGAAGCTTATATATCTAACGTTTCAATCCACACACAATAATTCAATGCAATTTGAGTGATCACAAAAAATTGCTAGATTTAATTGTTATTAGTATTATAGTTTAATTAACAAAATAAAAAATTAATAAAAGTTTCATTGATTTATTAGAATTACGATTACACGAATACAATAAAGATAAGAAATTACGATTAAGAATATTCCGATTCGCATGGCCCACGAGTTTTTCTTTAAGTAGGAGGAACCAGGGACATTTGGCCCATAAGGATACATGACCCAATGCCTTTTTCTCAGCAATGGAAAAGTTTTGTGAGTTGAAAGTGGCATCACTTTATTACTTTCAGCCAGCTGATCATATGGTGAAAAAAAACGAGCTGAATCATTGCGTATGTGTTTAGTTATGCGAAAAAATACGTTATCATGCACTGAAAGTAAATTTTTGAGACCGTAAGGTTTTTCGGTCTACATTTTTTGGTTTAAAGGAAATATTTTTTCAATTAGTTACTTGTTTAGTTCATGCTATTAGCTACAGTTTAAGTACATAATAGTGCTAATGTAACTATTCGCAAATGACTTTGTTTTGGGGTTAAACAAAAAAAGTGCAACTAGGGATAATTGACATAAGCCAATTGGGGATATGTGACCCAAGTAAACAACACAAAAGTAGACAGAAGTAGACCAAGTATTTTTTTTTTAAATCACGGGAGTGCCAAAAGTAAATGACTGGGTTCTTAACGGAGTATAAGGTTTGTTGGGAAGGTACAAGAGATTTTTTTAACGAGCTTACAATTCAATATGCATAAAGAATCGATGGAAAATGTTTTAAATGGCCTGAAATGTACAATGCATCTCAAGTTGATATTGATTAACATTAAATAGTAGCGATTCTTCAAACACCTGTGTTTTCTCTGAAAAATCAAAGAAACCCCAGTTTTGTATTTCGACCAGAATTTACTTTTAAATTTGAATATTTTGTTAGTATAAGCACAATTAATGTGATAAAAAAAGTAATAATTTTGTCTGAAAATACTATAAAATCTATGTAAACTTTCTAATATGATATTAGTTTTCTTATTAGGTAAATTTTTTTTGATAACTTTAAGTCTTACAACCAAATTTTTGGATTGGGTCACGTATCCCTAATGGGTGGGTCATGTATCCCTATGCATTGGGATACATGACCCAAAACTAAAGTTTTAAATAATTTATATTTTACTGCTATTGCAGTTAATACTACAGAAAAATACTAATATATATTGTGTAATACTTATTAAAGCATAAATTAACTGCATTTGCACATCCATAAATAGTGTTTTTTAAAAGTTACAAGCCAAAAACTACGAGTTGGGTCATATGTCCCTGGTTCCCCCTACACTCTTAAAACAAACGAGCGGTTTTAACTCAGTCTGAGTTAATTTCCACTCCTTTCCGTGCCAAAAATGCACTTCTCCTATAGGAGTGGATTTCACTCTTTTTCGGAGTGGGTAAAAAAAAATAAAAGAAAACAATCTGCGTCCTACACTCTTAAAACGATCGGTTTTAACTCAGTCTGAGTTAATTTCCACTCCTTTCCGGTGCCGAAAATGCACTTCTCCTCTAGGAGTGAATTTCACTCTTTTGTTTTAAGAGTGTACGTATAGCTAGTTTAAATTTATTATTTTTTTTGAAATTTGGACACAATCTACATTTTTTATATTCCTAACTTAAAAGGTTTGACATAATTTTATATCTAAAATAAAGTTTCATTGATCTCGTTCTAAAATTTGATCACCATAAAAATATTCGTAACAATTTATTTTATGTACTTATTTAAGAAACAGAGGCTCTGGTCTTTTGGGCGTTGGTAACATTTTCAAAACGCTTAAATGTCGCCTGAACAGTACTAGGATTTGACCGCAAAATTATTTAGATTAATCTCAATAAAACTAACTTTAAATAATTTCTGTCATTGGATTGTTTCAAGTAAAACATTCTTGCTATCATTCCTGGTATAGTCCGGTCAAAATAGACATTTCAATTAACAAAAATTCGCATATAGCTAAATATTGGTATAGGTCTTTGGTACACTATCTATAATAATAAAAGAAAGAGTCTGTCTGTCTGTGTGTCTGTTATCGGATCGTAAAAGACCTACTTATACTGCCCTCAGAAATTCGAAATTTTTAAGATAGATTCCCTTTAATACCAACGTGTGCACCTGAGGCTTAGATTGTTCATATTTGTTCCATTTTTAGAGAAAATTCGAATTTTCTGAAAAATACACCACTTTGGCTCAAATCCGATCATTTTTTCTCTTTCCTGATGCCATCGGCTGAAAAAATGAAATAAAACTTTTAACGAAAACATTTAAAATTCAAAATGTTTATTTTTTATTCTTTTGCCATTACTTTCAGAAACTAAATTCATTATTTGAAAAATAATTGACATGTTTCAAGTGACGTAATTCCGCCAGTCTTCATTCCTGGATTTTATTGTGGGTTTATTTGATGATTTTTTCATTGATTTTTCTGTTGACTGCATGTATGCATATTTAAGCAATAAATGTATAGTTAAGCTATTACTGAACTATGATGGTTAATAAAGGCCATCGCACTAGAGCTATTAATGTTTTATGTCTTTATTTTTTCGCCAAAGACGTTGCCAAACTAGCCAAATTATTAACTAAAATAGCATTATTAACAAATTATTAACAAATAGGCGATTTCTTTTATAAATAATTTATAAGCTGGTCGGTTGTTCGAAGGTCATCGTGTTAGAGCTGTATAATGGGTGTGGGTAGCTATATCTATTTTCTCGCCAAATTATTTCCCAAAACGCGCCAAATGAGCAAAAAGGTTTTATGTATTTATGAGGGAATTGTGATGGCATTTATGAGTGCATTTTACAGCGTATTTTTCATTTTGGAATTTTAAGGCAATGAAACGGGATTTTATAATTTATAACGAGTGGAAACAATAATAAGTTTATGATCTTATAACAGGGTATATGGTACACATATTTGGAAACTATTTGATATTTTTTATTCCGTGCGAAGAACGGGTATAAATGTGCTAGTTATAAATAAAATATCAAAAGTCCACACCGATCTTATGTCTGCTTTTTCTACCATCTTGAAAAAACGTTCGAAATTCCGCCCATTTTCCAGGTTTTGGCCTATAACTTTTTTCCTAAGAATTTTTGAATCAAACTTATAGACACAAAGTTGTAGAAGACAAAATTTTCTTCAAAATAGGTACGAAAAGTTTTTTTATACGACAATTATATAAGGAGCTACGAATCAGCAAAAATGGCGTAAAATCTTGAATTTCGCCAAAATAGTTTTTTACCACTTTAAATCCCAATAATTAAAAAAAAAACTTCATTTTAGTGTTAAACTAAACATAGTTAAACTAAACATTAGTTAAACTAAAAGGGGACATAAAATACTTTATTTTTTTATTTAAATTCTTTGTTGAAATGAAAATTTTACTTCAGTCTCATGTTAGTTGAAATCTTTTATTAAATCACATGTATTTTTCATTTGAATAAATAAACCTCTTCGTTTTTTTTAAAATGTACCTAAATTCTTTGATATTTTGAATCTAAAATTACTTTTAAGACCTTACTATTATAAGAAATGATGATGTCTACACACATAAGATAGAATAATTATGTTCCACTAAAATGAAGTTTTTTTTAATTATTGGGATTTAAAGTGGTAAAAAACTTTTGGCGAAATTCAAGAGTTTACGCCATTTTTTGTACTACGTAGCTCCGTTACATTTCATCGTATGGAACACACAAAAGAACCATTTTATATATAAGATTATTTTCTACAAGTTTTGTATTCACAAAAACAGTGAAAAAATACAATGGGAAAGATCTACTACAAAACAGTGTATCGTCGGGTGAAAATAGCCTTTTTTTGGGTTTCTGTAAATTTAACCTTTCTTCTTGGAATATATAAGAAACTTATTTTTGATAAGTATATTTTATGGGAAATTAAATTTTCTACTACTTGTAAAATCATCGTTTATTGATAAAATGAAGTTTTATGTAAGTTACGGCGATAGAAAGTCGCGGGAAAGTAAAAAATTTCGAAACACTCGATTTTACACCCTTTTTGCTGATTCGTAGCTCTTTAACTAATTGAAGAGCTTAGTGGAAGAACGTGCTAACTGACATTTTTGAAAAAATTGTGATATTTGGGACAATGAACATATTACTAACTTTTTTAACGATGACAAGTTTCATCCTTTTCATAAACTTTAAGTTTAGTATATTTTTTACTCTTTACAAGTATATACCATTATCAACAGATCTGAGTGCAAACGAACCCCCCCCCCCCCCCTTTAAACTCATTTCCTCGTTTTCACCTTTTTGTCACTTAGCACGTTCTTCCACTAAGCTCTTCAATTGTCGTACAAAAAAAAACTTTTCGTACGTATTACGAAGAAATTTTTTTTTCTACAACTGTGTGTCGAAAAGTTCGATTCAAAAATGCTTAGGAAAAAAGTTAATAAGCCAAAACCTGGAAAATGGGCGAAATTTCGAACGTTTTTTTTAAGATGGTGAAAAAGCAGACATGGGATCGGTGGGGACTTTTGATATTTTATTTACAACTAGCAAATTTATACCCGTTCTTCGCACGGATTAAAAAAATATCAAATCGTTCTAAATATGTGTACCATATAACCTGTTATAGGATCATAAACTTATGTTATTGTTCCCGCTCGTTATAAAGTATAAAATCCCGTTTCATTGCCTTAAAATTTCAAAATGAAAAATACGCTATAAAATGCACTCATAAATGTCATCACAATTCCCTCATAAATGCATACAACCTTTTAGCTCATTTGGCGCGTTTTGGAAAATAATTTGGCGAGAAAATAGATGTAGCTACAAACACACGTATTATACAGCTCTAACATAATGACCTTCGAACAACCGACCAGCTTATAAATTACTTAAAAAAGAAATTGAACATTTGGCGGGTTTTAGTTAATAATTCGGCGAGTTTGGCAACGTATTTGGCGAAAAAATAAAGACATAAAAGGGGCCCGGATGGCCTAGTGGTTTGAATCGCAGACCATTACGCTAGCAGTCTGTGCGCTGTAACGGGTGCGGGTTCGATTCCCGCCTTCGCCCTGGGTGTACTTCCTTTCTCTGTGACAGTAAAAATTCTTTCTGTGTCTGTTTTACTTTACAAAGGCTTATAAGCGGGTCTCTGGATCAAGCCACACATGCCGGAATATATATGTACCTACCCCACCCTACCCTAAAGACATAAAACACTAATATGCAGCTCTAGTGCAATGGCCTTTATTAACCATCATAGTTCAGTAATAGCTTAACTATACATTTACTGCTTAAATATGCATACATGCAGTCAACAGAAAAATCAATGAAAAAATCATCAAATTAACCCACAATAAAATCCGGGAATGGAGACTGGCGGAATTACGTCCCTTGAAACATGTAAATTATTTTTCAAATAATGAATTTAGTTTCTGAAGGTAATGGCAAAAGAATAAAATAAACATTTTCAATTTTAAATGTTTTCGTTAAAAGTTTTATTTAATTTTTTCAGCCGATGGCATCAGGAAAGAAAAAAAAGACGGGATTTGAGCCAAAGTGGTGTAGTTTTTTCAGAAAATTCGAATTTTCTCTAAAAATAGAACATTTTGAAACCTGAAAGTTCAAAAATCATAAACTAAGTATGAATTGCGCATTTGTGCCAAGTTACGGGTCACAAATCTCTAGTTTATGAATCTATGAGACACACACACACATACATACACACATACAAAACTTCATTTTTATTATTATAGATAGTGTACCAAAAAGCTATACCAATATTCAGTTGTATGCGAATTTTTGTAAACCTACCCCTATTTTTTGGTCTATTTTGATTGGACTATCGATTCCATTGGCTGTTTCGGTGATTGATGGTATGACACGGAAAGCTCCACTCACTACATCGATTAATCAATTGAGATTTTGTTTTCATCCCTGTGGAATTGTTGCCACTCAAGACGTGAAACATGCCCATTAAAAATAGTTTTAAACAAGGGACAATTATTATTATAATTAATTTTATTTTGAAATGGGCTTGTTTCAACACTTTGTCAAAGAAAACGAAATAACCAATGAAATCGCAGTTCGGAGCGCATGATGTTATAAAAAACCAATGAGCTTGTTTCAACACTTTGTCAAAGAAAACAACCAATGAAATGGTAGTATAGAGAGCGTGAAATCATAAGAAATATTCCCATAGTTAAAAGATAATTACATAACTTTCGAATAATTTACAGTATTTTTTTTATTTAGGAAATAAATTTGTCGTATTTAAAAAATAAAATGGGAAAAAATCACGCGCTTTCTAAAATATCGTTTTTTTTTCAACTCTCGTGTCTTTTGAAAGTGGTAAACTCCATAAACTTTTTCGAAATTTCAGTTAATTTTATGCATATTTGGAGTTTTCTTACTTTTGCATAAAGTGTCTTATTATTTACGAAAATGAGAGAAATTGTTCATATTCAAGCCGGCCAATGTGGTAATCAGATTGGAGCGAAGGTATTTAAATACTTGGTATTATTTGTAAATTAATAAAATTTGAAATAGTATTTTATACTGCCGTGAATTTTAACATAGGCTTGAAATGCTTTATACTTCTATACTATTCGTACGACTAAAAAGATAAATCCTTTATTAAAAGTTGTTAGAAAAATAATAACAAATGTTAAAATAAATATTTAATTTGTTAAAATTTTGGTATTTTCAACTATATAATATTCTGATTATAAATATATCTAATGTATTTATTCTTATTTAATTTCTAAGTCTAATATCACATATTCTAATAATGTGAACTCAGTTCACTTAAAAATTATAATTTGTGAAGTTTTTTGTTGGTTTTAATTCATAAATTCATTGCATTTATTCCTTTCATCATTTGATTGAAATGAATTCTTTAGAGCAAAGTTATTAGTTTACGGTATAGAATATAAGATCGTATAGTACCTTACTCTGATTGGATTTCCATTGAGAATTTTCTAAATTGAAATCGTTACAGACACTAACACACCTGATTCTTTCTATCGTGATTATTGGCTGATTGCATGGAATCTTTGCCATGGAAACTTTTACAGACTGTTAGCTGATTGGCGAAGTTTTCAATGAGTGAAATTTAAGCGGTTGAAGTTGTAGTTAAAAAAATACAAAACTTTCATGACCTACGGATATTTAAATAATGAAAATTACTTTTGTTTCCATTTTTTAATTAGTTTTGGGAAGTCATTTCTGATGAGCATGGAATTGATCCTACTGGAACCTACCATGGCGATTCCGACCTACAGTTAGAGAGAATTAACGTATATTATAATGAAGCAACTGGTAAGGAATTTAAGTATTTTTAAACCAAGCACATTTACTAAAAACTTCATTTAGTTGAAACAAAGGAAAAAAAAACGTTACAAGTTCTATGGGGTTGTTTCACAGAGGATCTGGCAATAGCTATGCGGTTTTGTTTGCATGTCTATTTTGATGTCTTCCAACAGTATTGCCACCAGTTTTAAGAGAAAAACTACGAAAAAATACCGTTTAATTCTAAAATTACAAAAACATTCCACAAAAATACTAGCGAAGCGTTTCACGTTTTTTTAAAGTCACTAAAAAGATTCCAAAATGCAGCTAGTATTTTTACGATATTTTTTTGTAATTTTAGAATAATTCTAAAATAAATTCTAAAATTACAAAAAAATATCGTAAAAATACTAGCTGCATTTTGGAATCTTTTTAGTGACTTTAAAAAAACGTGAAACGCTTTGCTAGTATTTTTATGGAATGTTTTTGTAATTTTAGAATTAAATGGTATTTTTTCGTAGTTTTTCTCCTAAAACTGGTGGCAATACTGTTGGAAGACATCAAAATAGACATGCAAACAAAACCGCATAGCTATTGCCAGATCCTCCGTGAAACAAGCCCATTCTGACTTATAAACAGCAATATCTTCTTAGTTTCTAAAAGCTAGAGTTTTTTTCTCCAAAATATACTTCAAAGTAACTAATTTTATTCCCGCCAATTGTAACAAACATAAACTAATAAGTAGCAGGGTTAATGATAAAGAAACTTACAATGCTAAAATTAAAGAATATGGCTTTTACTGATGTCTCAAATTCCCTATGTAGAAAATATTTGATAATATGAATTAATAATTTTCGTAATTTGCAGTTTTTAGCAAAGGCGTATCTATAGAGTCAGCTCTTAAATTAAAAATTGTCATACATTTTGCTGACAACAATGTACGTTGCACAATGCTATGCCCGTGAAGAAATAGGCTCACGTTTTGCCCTCTTATACTCGTTTGCACAGAAAAAAATATTTTGTTGAAAGAACAAAAATTTTGTTGTTTCAACGAAATTTTTTGGTCAATATAGCGCCAACAAAAATTTTGTTGTCAGCACCAAATTCTTTGTTGAAATTATTTTGTTGATTCAACCAAGATAGCGCCAAACCGAAAATCGCAATGACCGACCACAGGACTTTCGGACCCAACAGATTTAACGAGCACGTACTCCGCATATACTCGGTAGGTCTTCAGTGGTACCGGGATTCGATCGCGGGACCTTCCGATCTCGAGACTGAGACGCTGACCACTAGGCTCACTACGGCGGCCCAAGCTACCTTTGAAAATAGCAATCAAATCCTTCCACAACGATAATGGCCGAATGGTGCTTTTAATTTCCTTCGATTTGCCGTTGATGACAGGCGCCATGACGTCACAGTTAGAAACAGCCAATAGCAGGCCGAGCTTACCTCAACCAAACGGGTTCTGTTGTGGTGAAAATACTCGCTTTGTTGGGACAAGTAAAATATTGTTAAGTCAACAAAATTAGTCAACAAAACACGTCAACAAAAAAAATTTGGTTCTCCCAACAAAACATTTTTTTCTGTGTGGGTTTGAATTTCGAAAAATATTTTCTAAAATGACGCCTTCAGTACAAAGGTATAAGCTCCTAAAATGTGGAATCTCTACCTTCATTATTTTTTGCTGGGCGTTGATAATTAAATCAGTCAGTCAATCAGGACTTCTTCCTTGTTAGATACAGATGTGTTCACCTCACTTTTCTGTAGGATCCTAATTTAAGGAGATAACTAACATAAAACGATTCTTTGAAATGAAATGTCTTAAATTTTTCTACAGGTGGCAAATATGTTCCAAGGGCCATATTGGTAGATCTGGAGCCAGGAACCATGGATTCTGTCCGATCTGGTGCTTTTGGTCAACTCTTCAGACCAGATAATTTTGTCTTTGGTGAGTTTGATTACCTAAACTTTTACTTTCATTTTGAGGGAATTAGAAATCGAACGTGAACACTTTTTTGCTTGCTCAGGATAGCTTTAGTAATTTAAAAGATTGGTACAGAAATCGTTCTCTACAATAATCTTTGTACATCTGAGAGAAGCTTAGGCAACGATTTTTCTTGTGCAAAATAAATCATCATCACCCACGCATTGATAAGGTGAATATTGCAAATCGGTAACTCTAATATATAGAGATTTTGCATCTAAAATTCTAAGTAGTTCACGTGAATTGCACACAAGAGTTACCCAGTCGTAGGATGTTGTTGAACTAACCTAATAAAATTTTCATTGCCCCCAATTGTTCCCCATATTTTGCGAAATTTATAGCAATCCAGTTGTCCTACTCTACCCACGACATTATAATAGAATCAAAATGTTCCGTATTAGAAAAAAGGTAGGTAATCAATGCACTGCAAAAAATTCGTAGTTCAGAATACAGCACCCTTGCTTTGCTGGTAAACGTAGAGTCTACATAGGTGCTGTAATTTTCAAGTACATGCAACTCAGCCACGATGCAGTTTGAGATTCCTGCTTAGTAGAAGATGAACAGTTACTTCAAGGTCGTTGAATATGTGCAAGCTAAGAAATTACAACAAAGTTATGTGAAATAGAGCTAAAGCTATAGCAAAATGCGTAATTAATATGTAACACTGCATAAACCTTGATGTAACATTACTCCAGCTTCATGGAAACGTTACACCGAATTTATGGAGTAGCATCACGCAAATTTTGAGTTTACTCCATAATGTCGGTGGCAGGAAGTGCTGTCTTCGGTTTCGCTGAGAAATGTTACACTAAATTTATGGAGTAATGTTACTCCCCAAAACAGGTTACACATTTGCGTAACGCTACTCCGTGAAACCGGATAGAGATAGGCTTCCCTGATTTTATGGAGTAATGTCACGTAGCGCGGTTTTACAGTGTGCTGGATTTTTACAGTTTAGGTATATTATTTACGTGTCGTTACATCTCCACATAGGTTAAACACTTGTATAACGCGTCTCTGTAAAAGTGGATCCAGATAGGCTTCCAACGATTTTACAGAGGAACGGTAGGTACACAGCAAAATTTCACAGTGTGCTTCATTTTCATAGTGTATCTATCTTTATGTGTGTGCTTGATGTATCTGCAGGCCAGAGCGGGGCTGGGAACAACTGGGCGAAAGGCCACTACACCGAGGGGGCCGAGTTGGTAGATTCTGTGCTCGACGTAGTGCGGAAGGAGGCCGAGGGCTGCGACTGCATCCAGGGGTTCCAGATGACTCATTCTCTGGGAGGAGGCACGGGTTCAGGCATGGGAACGCTCATCATCTCCAAGATCAGAGAGGAATACCCCGACCGAATTATGACCACCTTCAGCATCGTCCCTTCCCCGAAAGTGAGTGGTGCACTTTGGAGACGATAAAGATCACATATCTCTCTCATCACGTATCTCTATACATACTTTTGAATCTCGAAACTATTTGTTCAGTCTCTAAATGTATCTCTAAACTACATGTTCAAAAAATAATTAAAAAAGAGGAATAATGGAGCAATAGTAATAAAACAAGTTTACCGAGATAGTATTATTAGCTTTCTTAAGCCAAAGGACTATGTCTAACTTAATATACTAAACAACATTTCTACTTGTCCTTAGAGTAAAGGAATATCTCGGCGTTTTTTTAAACCATAACCAATTGCTTCATTACCACTATCATTTCATTTGTTTTCTGATACAAAATGTAAGCGCTTTAGGATGTTTTCCTACAAGCATATTGCATGGGATCACATGTGAACAATTATTTCTAAATTCTATTCCATTTCTTTATCTATAGTTATTCAATTTATTTATTGTTTGATTTAATTATTTTCTCCGTGTATAGGTTTCGGACACTGTTGTGGAGCCATACAACGCCACCCTCTCCGTCCACCAGCTACTGGAGAACACCGATGAAACATTCTGCATCGATAACGAGGCCCTCTACGACATCTGCTTCAGAACCCTCAGACTGACAACGCCGACTTACGGAGACCTCAACCATTTAGTGTCGGCCACCATGTCGGGTGTGACCACCTGTCTGAGATTTCCAGGGCAGCTGAATGCTGACCTCAGGAAACTAGCGGTCAATATGGTTCCTTTCCCGCGACTGCATTTCTTTATTACTGGATTTGCACCTCTTACATCCAGGTAACTTTTAATGGAATTTTAAATTCGGTGGAGGAAGAAAATGTATTTATAGACCTAATCATTTGCAAATTGTCTTAAAAATTGTCTTAAGTAGTTAAGTTGAAAATTTGCACAAGGTTGCCTGCAGGTTTGAAATTTTCTTAACACTTCGTTGACGGTTTTCTGATAAGCTAACAAAAGCTAACAAGCTGCTAACAAAAAAAAAATACATGAGAGTAAATTTGATTTTGGATACAAGTTTGTCAATTATGACAGGCTTTAATTATATTTTTATTACGAATAGATCTATAGTTAAATAAACTTCCACTCGGTATAAAAAACCTAAATGATTTAGATTATGTACAGAGTTTACTGAAGAATACTTTAAAATAAATTGCTAGTATAGGTAAAAATAAATATCCCAAATTTGAAACACTGGAAATCCTCCCTTTTATGTATTATAGAGGCAGCCAGCAATACCGCGCTCTGACTGTTCCTGAGCTGACCCAGCAAATGTTCGATGCTAAGAACATGATGGCCGCGTGCGATCCACGTCACGGCCGTTACTTGACCGCGGCTGCCGTGTTCCGTGGACGCATGTCCATGAAAGAGGTGGACGAGCAGATGCTTAACGTGCAGAACAAGAACTCGAGCTACTTCGTGGAGTGGATCCCTAACAATGTGAAGACGGCAGTGTGTGACATCCCTCCGAGAGGACTCAAGATGTCCTCTACCTTCATCGGCAACAACACGGCCATTCAGGAGCTCTTCAAGCGCATCTCGGAGCAGTTTACAGGTGTGTATAGTGTATTCTACTTTAAGTTTAGTCCGTTTCACATAAAACCCTACTCCGGTTTTCAATCAAGTATAGTGATAATGTTAAAATGTTGCCGCAGTGGTATTGTACGGCAGAATTATTTTCCGCACATCAAATTCACTAAATATTGACACTACTTGATTGTTCTTGCTTCCGAAAGGAGCTTTATTGGAACAGCAACATACGTAATTTAAACGTTTTTATTTTCGTCTCATAGTTTCAAACCGTGGTCAAGTGAAGATCCTACAATGCTATTAGTCTTTGTTCTAATATCATTAAGTCAATAGTTTTAGTCGTATCGCATGCATTTATTTAAACACACTGTAAACTACCCCCTCTAATTTACCATCACAGTGCAATAGTAAAGGTGCTGCCATCACCTTGCCTGTGAATTGACATATGATGTAAAATTTATTATGTTCTAACAGCAGAAACGTTTGCTTTACTGGCAGTGATTGGAGGTACCCATCTTCTCTATTTAAACGCTGTTGGGGTAAGTTGTTCATGCATCTCTGTGCATCGTGAAAACAACAATTTGCTATAAAACAAACATTCAACACTGTGATGTAAAAAATACTGTATTTTTAATGACAAAAACAAACTGTACTGTAATTTTACATAAATTTTTACAGTGCATAAAACTATAAATTTTGACATTTCCATGCCTCTTATCCTTTAATTTCAGCCATGTACCGCCGTAAGGCCTTTCTCCACTGGTACACCGGCGAAGGCATGGATGAGATGGAGTTCACCGAAGCCGAGTCGAACATGCGCGACATCGTGTCAGAGTACCAACAGTACCAAGAGGCCACGGCTGAAGAAGAGGGAGATTTCGAAGAGGGCGAAGAGGAAGAGCCGGCTCAATAGCCACAATTTTTGAGTTATTTTATTAATATTTATGTATGTTTGCTACTTTTTGCCTTTTTAGGACTTTTAGTCATATGTTCATTTATTTGTTAAAAAAAACCAGAAAATAATATTTCTGTTCTAAATTTGTTTAATAATAAAACATGTAGATTATGTTATAATGCATGTGATATACCAATCTTTTTTGACAAGAAGTTAAGCTTTGTTGAACATAAAATTGAAAACTTTATGTTCAGGCCGAACTTGTTTGTGTAACTTTTTTTTTGTCTATTGTCTGTTTATTAGTTAATTAATGGACAAGGTCCTCCTACCTCTTAATCTGCGTGTCCCGAAACCACATCATACCAAAAGTAGTACCCCTCGTCAAAAATATCAATTGTTAGTTGCAGTACGGCAAAAATAATCCAACCATACTGAGCATAAAAGCGCAGAAGAAGACATAGCAAGACGTGTCGGTTGTTCGTCAGTCCTCGATTACCACTCGCTGAATTTTGAAGAGTGGAGTCTTCAAAATTTAGTGAGTGGTAATTGAAGAAAAGTACACAAAAGGTAGAACACCAACGTTTCAGTTTTTGGAGAATTTTGATTCGTATAACAACTATATATATATATATATATAACAAGGCGATGTTTAACCATATAATAGTTCGTTTATGTGTAAGTATGAAAACATTTAAAAGTGCAAAATTGAGTCGTCTGTTTTCGTTTGGTTGTTTATATTTACGTCGCACTAGAACACCCACACAATGATCGAAGTCAATATTGTATTGAAACAAAATAGGTTGGTTGGCTGGGAAATCGGACCCTATATCTAGAATTATTATTGAATATTTGAAGGAAAACAAATGAAAATAGCGTGACTAGTGTGAAGAAAAGTGTGACTCTTAAAACTTTAGAGTTAAATACTGAGTTTGGTGTTCTTAGCGTGAATTTTGTATGGAATGAGCGGTTTAAATGACTTGAAATTAAAATAAAAATCTCGTTTCTTTTTCGATTTTCGAAATGAATGTAATTTTAATGTAAAGTTAAATTATACTATGATAAATTTATTTTTTACAGCAAAAAAAAACTTGTTGTTTTTGACTTATTCCTCTTGGTCCAGCCGCAGACTAGACCAAGTCCATAAGCGTGAAAGTCTTCAAGAAATCAAAGACTAGAAGAGGCTAGAGTAGAGCTCAATTTTTTCAGACCAAGACAGTATAAAATGTGTTCGAGAGAAGCCTGTGCAGATTTACACTTTGTGCGTTAAATAGGTCTTTCTCCCAAGTTCAAAAGAGAGACACCTGTTGTGTGTCCACTTATGAGCCTACTTATGGTGGACTGTATGGCTCTATTAGATCTTATACAGGGTGGCGCAAATAAAAATGGCCCCGGCGTAGAGATAAGAATGCTTTGAAATTCTTGGCGAGAAAAATTATTGAAGCCGCCTGAAAGCCTTCAAGTCGAAATAAAAGATTATTCAAGCGTGTAATGGCTTCACTTGGCAAACCTGTTTTTGCATTGGTTGGACTGAATTAGTATCACATTAGAGCTACAAACATTAGAGTTACGAAATGACGTTTGAGAGGATCTGATTTGAACAAGTCTAAAAACATTCCGAAACGGATCCAAACACCACATTTTGTGTCTTGCAATCAATTTAGAATGTTTTGTATTAACAAAAACAAAAAGGTCCGATTCTCTGGGATAAATAACGGCCGAAATAATCACAAGAGGAAACTTTTTTTGCACAGCTGTATAAACCTTCAGTTCAGATTGCATTCCAACTAGCTTTTCAAACCATAGCAAAGTTACCTGGCAAATAATTCACAAAGCGTTTGTTTGGGCTTAAAATTGAAGTGATCAATAGCTTCACTTAGCAAACCTGTTTTTGCGTTGGTTTTCGACTTGGCAACAATTCTATCTTATTCCTATCGCCATGACGGGGCCACTTTTATTTCGCCACCCTGTAGTTAGTGCACCACCAGAAACCCGTCTAAAAAAACTTAGGAAAAAAAAGAAAGAATATTAATGAAAATTGTTCATTTTGGCGTTTAAAAGTTTAAATTAGAACTAGCTAAGGGCCCTGTTTGGCGAATTTATTTCTAAGGTGTAGAAATAGTGTGTTTCCTGTTGAGCACAATTGCTGTGTGGAAGCGGTTTAAGTAACAGATTCTGTTACAAGTCTACATGTTTTAAATTTAAACGCAAGCGAATATATAGTTTAAGAGTCTATAAGGTACAAGAAAACATATCACACACACATAGACAACGTTTTATTTTTATTATTATTTCATCCAAATGAAATAAACGAAAACGCAAACAATTCATTCTCATGCGCAGTTAAAATAAATAACATTTAACCTATTCATAAGCGAATCACGTCGGTAATTATATAGAAATAGAAAGATAAAACGTATCTTTACTCTTTCTAAGAACATCTTTTAGCCAGGAGCGTTACAAAGTGTCATGATGTAGTTCTTAAAGGAAACTTAACTGTGAAATAAGCATAGACAATTTTATACTAAGAGTAAATTTTATTATCTCTTAAAAGGAAAGGTTATTGATAAAGGGTGTATAGTTTTTAGGTCAAATTTTCATTCCGCTTTCTTTTTATAAGTTAATTTTTGATTTAAAATAGCGATTAGAATGTTAAAGTTATTAATTGGATATCGTTTTCAAATATAAATTTTATTTTGTTTGTTGAAACATTTATATTAGAATGCATTAATTAAATTAGGCACGATTCAACGGTTCCTGTCCACGCCGTAAACGGACAGCTTTTACGAAGATTGATTGGTTAACTGGTGACTTTTACTTTTAACTAACTAACACTATATTTATATTTGTAAAAATATATATTGTCTGCAAAATATATTTGTTTGAATATATATGCTCTAAAATATGTTTGTAGAACCGAGTGGCCTTAAATAGTTTTACTGCTACGTATTTTTTTTTGACACAGTTACATTGCTAAAAGTTTTTTTTTGCACACGGATTTTATTAAAAAAAAATCTGAAAATGTCCTTCAAAATATTTGCCTACTTTCTATTGTTATAAATAACGCCATTAAAATATCTGTTTAGCAATATAACAACAAAATGTACCTGAACTAAATATGTTTTTATGGTGATCAACAAGAAAAAAACTTTTTTTGTGAAGTTAATACTTTTAATACATTAATTAAAAATATTTTTTAGTCTTGTGGACTAATACTGTAGTAGTAACTTGATAACTTTTTTTTTGTAAAAGATAAACCTTTCGGGGTTAAAGTTTATGACAATAATGCTGAAATATGGTGTCGAAACAAGGCAATATTGTACATATGAATGCTATTTTTACTTCATATAACATCGACGTATTCGACGACATTAAACACCGATATGTGAGCAGGTTATAAAATATTATATGCGACAGCTTTTCCTTGTTTTCTTTTCTCAACGTCTTAACCTATTTAAAATGCGCATTAAAGCAAACAAATCAAAACCGTAGGAAAATAATAATAATAGATAAATATTTAAAATATTCTGGAATGAAAATTGCTTTAGGAAGTAGTGTCGTCTAAATACGGAAAAGTGCACTCTGGCTGACACCGGTAACTTATCATCAAACACGAAAAAAACAAACAATAAATTTCTTTCTCACCTTAGAGTTGAAAGCAACAGGAAATGGCTTTTAAAGCACTTCATCAGGTTCCCATCTTCCATCAATTAAACAAAGAAACAATACAGTCTGGCTTATTACACCCTCACTTTCGGGAAGTAGAACGTTTATTCATAAATCGCTTATAATATCGTCTGACAAAATCCTGTCTGACATTTTTTTCGAACAATTATTAATACGCTTTTTTTCAGAATAATGCTTTGAGAACCTTAAGCGTTGAGGTAGAGTAGTATGTAAAATAATTCACATACACAAAATTGTCGAATATTTCTTTGAATAAAATGCATACTAATCTTTATGCAAAAGGGTTCGTTATATTTTGTATAGATTTATTTTTAATATATTTTATGTTAGTGTCGTTTGTAGAGATGTAAAGTTTCAACTTTATCCAAAAAATTGATTATTTTATAGTTCAAACTAAGACATACTTGTATGTAACGTTATAATTTGCCATCTTATGTCTCCAAGACAAACTCATGGATGTTAGTTGTCATGTATTCTTTTTTGTATGAGATAAATATGAAAGGAAAATAACTACGCATACATTTATAATACAAGACCAGCTTTATATAGCCGGCGTTTTACGGTTGTGTACCCTTAATAACTGGGAACTATACATTATGAAACTTTTATTTTATGCCAATCGACCCCTTCTCTACTGGTCACACATATCACAATTATATTATAATCACCTCTACCATGCTGATATCAGCACTTTATTTTTACATATCCCGTCCAAGAGTTTGAGGGTTTCTCTGCAGACCCTTTTGAAAATGAAGATTGCGTAGAGCTACAATAGTCATCTCCATTCCTGTCATTTAACATTGTAAGTAAATCTTTCTTAGTTCTCTGCAACATGCCTCACATTTAATTCTTGGACTTCCGATAACATCAAATCTGTACCATACATGACAAAAGATAAAGAAAGAAACAGACATGCACCATTCTTAATGATTAGTCAAATTTTATAAAGTACAAGCTCACGATTTGTGCAATTTGTGAATTCGAAAATAAATTGATTCGACAAATATTCAACAGATACCTATTTCCTATCAAATAAAAAAATCTTAAAACCGTAAGTTTAATGCATGTTTTAATACACGTTTATTAAGGAAAAAAAAAACTAAAAACACTCATTAGCCTTCTATAGTTAAGAAAATATCCTAAATAGTTTTTAATTACTGTGTCCTATTAAATCTCCACTGAAAGGGACGTTAAAAGTAAACAACCAATAGCTTTACCAATTAGCACATTTTCGACAAAGTGTTTGTAAAAAAAAGAAGAAAAAAGTAATTGAAACGACACGTTTGCAACATTATTCTGGTCTCGATTACTGAAAAACATTAGAAAAAAAAAATCAAACTAACCTGCCACGTAAAGTGTTATGTGTTATCTGCATTAGATTTAATCGTTCGTTTTATTATCTAACATGTTATTGCATAGCAACTTGCAATTAATTATAAAGAAGAGTTTTAGTTGAAACGAGAAAAAAATACGAGTTATTATTTGTGTTATTTTTTTCCTTTTAGCTTCCACACTACGTTTATAACGTAAAAAGTGGAAGGTTTTATAATCGTTCAGTCCGTCTGTCTGTCTGTCTGTCCGTCTGTCCGTCCGTCCGTCACCCACTTTCACAGAAAGAACCGCAAGTCTCACAGACAAGTGGAATACGTCATTTTGAAGCAAAAAATCAGATTAGGCTACATTCCAAATTTCATTAAAAAATTTAAATTAGAAGTTTATTTAAAATTTAAATAACTTAAAATTTAATCTACATTGAAATAACATGCAAATTCCATTTTTTATTCAATATTTTCACTGTTGCCATTTCGTTAAACGTACGAGAAATTTTATTAAAAAAATACAAACATTTGAAAGAATATTTATTTATGTGTTATAATTCAGTTTGGATTGTTGTAATATCACAATAGAGTTCTTTTGATGGTTCATTATATATGTATGAAGAAAGATGCAAAGAGAATTCTAACTTGGCATAAAAAATGTGCAAAGTTTCGCTTTTATTTTTAAAGCATCATTTGTACTAATTATATATTTTTCGAACTGTAATTTAATTTAATCTAATTATTAAATCTGAGAACGATTATTAATTAAAATAGTTAATTTTGGCGTTTAAAAGTTTGAATTACAAATAGCTAAAGGCCCTGTTTGTTATTAAATTAATCACCATGCCATTCGCAACAATCCCCGAGAATTAACTCTTTTAGACAATAATTAAAATAAATTTATTTGAGACATCGATCAGTTGAATGACGTCAAATATTTTCACTACGAGATTCTTTGTATGTTGATATTAAATATTTTCATTCTATTTAAAAGCGAGGAATAGTACATATTTATTCTTTGAAATACAAATTAATTTTTGCAAACGATAAGTAATAATTATTGAATTTTCGTAATAAAATAAATAAAACTAGCCAAATTTAGCATGTAAATGTTTAATATAGAATTAATGCTGTGTTTGGCGCCTTTTTACCTGTTGAACACAACTTTTGTGTGGAAGCGGGTTAAGTAACAGATTCTGTTACAAACCTACCTGTTTATGTTAATTTTGTGTTTACAGATTCTTTTTTTTTCTAAAATAAAGACTTTTACAAAAAATCCGTCAATGTATTTAATTATACCTGAAATTAATGATAAAGGTAAATAATATTATAAAATTAGGCAAAATTTGGATTTCATTTTCAGTCGATTTGAGTGTAAATGAAAATAATTAATAACGTGAAGGCTTTTTAAAACATTACAACATTTTGACAAATGTTATGCTTTAATTTGGATCAAACTACAAATCAAAGTTTAGATAGTTAATGAAAATAATCATGGTGTAAAATTATTTTTATAATGGGAATATTTCTTATGATGTCACGCTCTCCATTTTGCGATTTCATTGTTTGTTCATTTTTTTTGACAAAGTGTTGAAACAAGCCCATAGCGTGAAAAAAAATCCGACGCTTACAATATCAGTTTAATATCAGACGCGTTCAAAAAGTTAAGCTTTTTAAAACAGTGAAAAAAAGTACTTTTTTATAATATCGTGCAAAAAAACTGACTTTTTCAAATCAATAATCGTGGCAAAAGTGATGCTTTTAACGAAATCGTGTTTGAAAGTTACTTTTACGCACTAGTGCGACAAAGTAAGTAAGAGCATCTGATTAGTGTAAAATTCTTTATTTCAACATGATTCTTTATTTGGCGTCTTATTTCCAACGCCAATCTAAGAAATACTTTTTGCACGTGATTTAAAATAATCATTAATATAAATAATCAAGTTCAAATCATTTGCTTCAACTTTTCTGGACTTATCGGAGAGAAGATTTGAAGTAGCATCGTTAGCAGCCTTTTCTATATCATCTGGAGAAGTTCAATTATCGCAGAACATTTCTAATTCTAAATCCATATTTAACAGAACCAACGTTTTCGGGTTTTTTCTTCAAAAGAGAATTTACTTTTTGCCTGGTTAATTTTCAATCCCAATTTAATAAATACCTTTTTTGCACGTTATTATAAAAAATAGTGTATGACAACGCGTCGAAAATAGCATTTTTTAAACTCGTGAATTTATATCACTCGCTCGTACTCGCTCGTGAAATAATGTATTCAACTCGTTTAAAAAAGCCTTACTTTTCATACTAGTTGCATAAATAACTATTTTTCACTCAAAAGCGGTGAAAAATAGTTATTTATTCAACTAGTGTGAGGCTTTTAAGCCAACTAAGTAAGGCTTTTTTTAAAACGAGTTGAATAAATTCACGAGTTTAAAAAAGGCTATTTTCAACGTGTTGTATACACTATTTTTTATAATAACGTGCAAAAAAAGTATTTATTAAATTGGCATTTATTGATTGGCTTATTAATTATTTTATTATCACTTTAAAATGATTTGAAGGTGATTATTTATATTAATGATTATTTTAAAATCACGTGCAAAAAGTATTTATTAAATTGGCATTTATTGATTGGCTTATTAATTATTCTATTATCACGTTAAAATGATTTGAAGGTGATTATTTATATTAATGATTATTTTAAAATCACGTGCAAAAAGTATTTCTTAGATTGGCATTGGAAATAAGACGCCAAATAAAGAATCACGTTCAAATAAAGAATTTTACACCAATTACAAAGCCGCCGAATAAAATAACACGCTCAAATAAAGAATTTCACACCAATCAGATGCTCTTAATTACTTTGTCGCACTAGTACGTAAAACTAACTTTTCCAAATCAATAATCGTGGCAAAAGTGATGCTTTTAACGAAATCGTGTTTCAAAGTTACTTTTACGCACTAGTGCGACAAAAGTAAAAAAGAGCATCTGATTGGTGTAAAATTCTTTATTTGAGCGTGATATTTTATTCGGCGGCTTTGTGATTGGTGTAAAATTCTTTATTTGATCGTGATATTTTATTCGGCGGTTTTGTGATTGGTTTAAAATTCTTTATTTGAACGTGATTCTTTATATGGCGTCTTAATTCCCAATGCCAATCTAAGAAATACTTTTCGCACGTGATTTTAAAATAATCATTAATATAAATAATCACCTTCAAATCATTTGAACGTGATAATAAAATAATTAATAAGCCAATCAATAAATGCCAATTTAATAAATACTTTTTTGCACGTTATTATAATAAATAGTGTATGACAACACGTTGAAAATAGCGTTTTTTAAACTCGTGAATTTATTTCATTCGCTCGTACCTCGCTCGTGAAATAATTTATTCAACTCGTTTAAAAAGCCTTACTTTTCACACTAGTTGCATAAATAACTATTATGCAACTAGTGTGAAAAGTACGGCTTTTTTTTTAACGAGTTGAATAAATTATAGTTATTTATGCAACTAGTGTGAAAAGTTCATGTTTAAATGTGTGATTTAAACTAAAAATTAGTTTGCCTTTTGTAGATCCAGAGATTTATCGATCTGCTTTAAGTAAAAACATTATGCCCGTGAATTATCTTTGAACTAATCATATTTGATTTTTTTCACGTAATTATAAAAAATAGTGTATGAAACGCATGTGAAAAGTAAACCTTTTAAAAGACGTGCCATTATTTCACAAGCTCGTTCCTCGCTCGTGAAATAAAATCCACTCGTTTTAAAAAGCATTACTTTTCACACTTGTTACATAAATAACTATTCTTACAAGAAAACCTTTTCATTATTTTTTGCATGATAATGTGCTATAATTAAAATGAGTAAAACACTAATAAAAATACAAATGAATTGTTTAAGTTAAAAATATGATTTGACACAGAAATGGACATTTTTTATGTGAATAAGTTTCGATAAAAATTAAGTGATACAACGACCTAAGGAAAACATCAATCTTTTTTTTCAAAAAAAGTTCACATGTTGCATCATTAAATAACGATTTAAATTTTGATTAATTTCAGTTGTTGATGATTTAAATTGGGATTGTTTTCAATTCTGAAAAACTTTAATTGTTAAGGATTTAAAATGTATTTCAATTTTGAATTTTAATTGTTAAAAACTTTGTCTGCCAATTCGGATTGTATTGAATTTTAATGATTTCAATTCCGATTCATTAGTGATATCAAATATGATTCATTTCAATTATTAATGAATTTAAATTATGATTCACTCACATTTTTTTAAATATCAATTAGGATATATTCTTTCGATTATTAATGATTTCCATTTTCGTTCATTTCAATTTTTAATGATTTCAATTTTCGTTCATTTCAATTTTTAATGAAGCCCATTCTGATTCACCTCAATTATTAATGAATACAATTTTGATTCATTTCAATAACTAATGATTCCAATGAATAATATCAATAAAGAATGCCTTTAAATAATTTCTTCTAAAATGAAGCGTCATTTCTTCAACCAAATATAGATCAATTTACACTTCTAAAGTATGTCTTCTCGCATTTTTTACCACCATTAAAATTAAGTCCAATCGAAACGCCTAAGAAACTCTTATGTTATCCAAATATCTAAAAATAACCCTATTCCCCAATCGGCTATAACCCCCAATACAAACATCTTTTTCATCCCAATATTTTAAAATACAAGGAAACCTCTACCTTCTTCTCTAAACCTTCGACGGTTTTCTGGAACACTACTATGGAAAGTGGCACTGACATGTCCCCTTCATTACGCAGAGTTGTGAAACTGCATGTGACCAAACCTCAGCCCCAAGCAGAGGTGTGTGATTCCATTTGTTAACTCACGTTTCTAACCTAGACAAGCACATCTTGGGATAAAGGCGATTCACTTTCTTGGGTTAACACAGCATTTGGTTTCGTAGAACAGTAGTTGGGAATTCCTATTATTTTTTTCACACTGAGCCTATGAGGGATAAGGGAAATGGGCAAAGTGTGAACTGGTTTTCATTTTCACTGTATCAATAATAATACAAATTTTCAAGTTATTTAATTTTTTTATCAATTTATTTTGTAGTGAATGGTTTTTTAAAGACTCCTCAAAAACTAAAATGTAATGAAAATATAGAAGCTATAAAATTTTAAAATTATACGTATTGCTATAAGAATTGACAAACCTTAAAGAGGTTTTTGTACGTATAACTAAGGTATCTAATTTTAATGTGCCTATAAAATTATCTTAGTGATAGAGCGTGTTCTATTAATTCTTGAGAATATTTTAAACGAACTTTCTATAGAAATGTATAATTGCAACTATTTTATATAAAAGATAGTATGTTGAAAACGTAGGCAAATATCTTATGTAATGAAAACAAATTTACACGTTTGCTCATTTTGTAATGACTCATTTTAATTCGTAAGAAAATGTTTAAAAAAACCCGTCATAATTGGTAGATATACTCATTTGCGGTAAAAATAAAAAAAAGCGACGGAAGGACACCATTTGTAGTCAACATAAATTATAAGTCTGAAAGGACATTAAAAAAAGCATAAATAATTACACAAAATTTGATACCATACAAGCCCAAATTAAATCATTACAGAGAAACAGCATTGATTGGTTAGTCTGTCAATCGACCAACTAACCCATCAGTCGTTATAAAATCTGTCTATGTCCTCACAAACACGGACTGTGGAATCAATCCTTAAAATATATATTCTAAGAATTTTTTTTGCTATGAAACAAATTGGGACATTCATAACTAAATGTTCTTGTGTTACCAGATGTAATCTTCGCCTCGAAGAATAACCAAACAGAATAAATCGGTAATTCCACAGCATCCTTACTACGATCTTCACACACAGGAAACTAGTTAGGATGTTCTATTAGACACCTCATCTCCGAATAAAGCTTTCTCATTGTCGGTGACCCACATTCTTTCGAACTTTAAGTGGACACTCGGCAATATTTTGCTTTGACGTTTAAATCAGGATTAGAAAGTGGGGAGCCTGTCAAATCGCCCTTTTTGCTGATGGAGTGCGTCCTGAAACGGACGATTTGGATGGCATTTGTAGAGCGATTGTAAAAACCGCTTTCACAGGCTGTCAGAATGAAAGAATGGTCTCAAATGCGTGGTTTGTGGTTTAGTGAAATACTTAATTGGGTATTGAGGTGGAGGATTACTAAATATTGTGTTGTTAAATCTTTTGTGAGGGTATGATAATTTTAAATATAATTGAAAATATCAAGAATTTTTTTAGATGTCATCCCTTTCAAAGTTTGATTATATTGTTTAGAATTTGACCTAATAATTATTTCGCTTTCGGCTTGAAAGATTAATAAGTAGTTTGCTTATAATACGATTTTTGAAGAAAGCATAAATACAGGGATTGGAAAGTTACTTTTAAAAAGTAACTCTGTTACAGTTACTTAAAAAAAGTAACTATGTTACCGTTACAGTTACTTAATATGAAAAGTAACGCGTTACAGTTACTTAATACAAAAGTAACGATTCACAGTTACTTTTTGAAATTTCAAGTTATAAGAAAAAATTGAAATTTAGCCATCTTACCAATTTTCAAAGAAAACCACGATTAACAAAACATAAGCACAAACAAAATGCTGAAATTATAATTAACAATTTTTTTTATTTAATTTCAATCCTGTTTCAATCCAAGAAATGGGCGTGAACGTGCCCTCCCCCCACCCCCCTGCTTCTTCAAGGGGAGATACTTTGTTGTTGGTCATTGTTGTAGAACCCATTCAGGTTCAGGCAACACAAAGGGGTTTGCACTGGTCCAAACTTGCTGAACGACAACCTGCTTGACAATCAGCGTGATTTATTTCAAAACCCTTGTATTCGGTAGCAGCCTGTAATTACGGGTCTTATAATATGATACTTGGAAAGGTAAACAGACAAGGAGAAACATTCGTACTTTAACAATTGTGGCTGAAAACAGCCGTCACGCCTTTAGCAGCTAAAGATGGACAATGCTATTTTGCTTTCTCCCCCCCAAGAAAAGCTCATATTTCGGGATACGAAATAAATAAGCATCAGACAGCCTTCGGAAAGTAACGGAAAAGTAACGCAATTTTTCGTTACTTCGTTACCGCTAAAAGTAACTAATTTACAGTTACAGTTACTTTCTGAAAAATGTAACGGCGTTACCCGACGTTACCTAAAAAAGTAATTGTTACAAGTAACGCGTTACTACAATCCCTGCATAAATATTTCAATAAGATTTTTTTAAAAAATACTTATTTTGCTACTTTTTTTTAAACAGAAAAGCAATATATTTATTTTTGAAACAAATATATTTAATGGGCATGTTTCCCATCTTGAGTGGCTCGAAAGGAAGCCAAATAGTTGTCGCCAGATAACCCTGCATCGGTCGCGTTTTCTAAATTTTGATTAGTCTACTCAGTATATATTATTATTATGTATTGTTGACGAAATGCTTGTTTGGCGATTTTCTAAGTTTTATAAATTGTTTACGAAATTGGTTCTAGTGACAGTTACTGTTACAAACCCATTTGTTTCGATACTTATTTAGATCAGTCTATCCAGTATATTATGTATTGTTGGGGCCCGGGTGGCTTAGTTCTTAAGATAGCTGACTACGCTAACTGTCCTCGCACTGTACCGGGTGCGGACTCGATTCCCGCCTTCGCCCTGGGTCTCTCTCTGTGTCAGTAAAATTTCTTTCTGTGTCTGTCTTCCTTGACGAAGGTTTATAAGCGGTCTCTGATCAAGCACATAAGCCGGAATATATATTTACCAACCCTACCCATCCCATGTATTGTTGACTAATTGCCGATTTTTTAAGGTTTATAAATTGTTTATTGAAGTGGTTCTGGTGACAATTACTGTTACAAACCTATTTGTT
Organism: Oedothorax gibbosus; assembly: GCA_019343175.1. Classification (NCBI taxonomy): domain Eukaryota; kingdom Metazoa; phylum Arthropoda; class Arachnida; order Araneae; family Linyphiidae; genus Oedothorax; species Oedothorax gibbosus. Next base: position 9,095,593 of record CM033270.1, on the reverse strand, counting down.
TAGATATTTGTTACAAAAAGTTATTCTGTTGAAATATGTTTTCTCAAATAAATGAAAACTGATGCTATTTTTGCAATTAAAGCTAAAGTAAATGGTTTTAAAAATAAAATTACACAAAAAAAGTTTGTGATAATTTTATAAATCATATTTTTTTCACCATTATCATACAGTTTTTCCATACATTCACTCAACCTCATTTCATCAACACACTAGACTTACATTCCGGTAAACAGCTATCATCAGGTCTCAAAAACGCGAGCAGAGCAATGTCGTATGCTATTTCTCTTTCTCATGCTATTCTATTTCGTTAATTGCGTTTCTCGCACACACACACAGACACTGTCTAAATGTTTGTTTTGCAAGAATCCGCAGTGACACCGATGCACGGAGGAGTGAAAACTGTGTTTTGGGGTAAGGATAACTCCACCTAGGAACACGCTGAAACGGCAACGCCTTTGAAAAAACATCTCGGGTTAGATTGAAACATTCGTAACTTCAATGGTCATGTTTCCCGTCGTGAGTGGCAACTGTCCAGCGGTGTTGTTTTTATTCTTTTTGTTTCTGGAATGAAATTTGTTCTGCATAATAGAACAATATTTTTTTACATTACTAAAACGAATGTTTCGTACAAACTTTTCTTTCAGTAGACCTAAAGCTTTTCTCTGTTCGTGAATACGTTAATTGCTGTCCCACGCTTTATTTCTTCGCATAAGACAAAATATCATCTAAACTGAAGTTTTCCAACAACATTGGCGTTTTGGTAATGCTGTGCATACTTTAAATTTAATCGAACTAAAATGTTTAAAGTTTAATAAATAGGAGGAATAAAAACGAAATGCACGTAAAGAGAGAACTCTTAAAATAGAGCGTATCTTTACTTTTAAATAGTAAGGGAACCTTGGGAGCCTTGGCCATAATTGAGGCTTGGCCCACCATTTAATTTTAGTATTTAAAAATATCTTAGCATTTTCTCAATAGATGGTACTCAAAGCTACTGTTGTCAGTAGATAGTCACCTTGGATTCATTCAGCTACTTCTTAGCAGTGAGGAGAAAATAAAAAAACGAAAGTTTCTCATCCCAAAAAATAAAACTTTTCGACATAATTTGTAAGATCTTTTCAGACAAACCAATTGAATTAAGTTTATGTATGCGGTATTTTATAAATACTGTTATATTAAGGTTTTCTTTAAGTTATAAAGTTTGTGCAATGAAGTAGGCTTAAAATCACCATGTGCCATTCTTTACAAAATGGCTAGGTGGGGAGGCTTGGCACACTCTTGTAAGGGTGGGTTGGCCACTGGACCAACGCTCCCTTAGTTAACATATTTATGAAAATATATAAATGAAGTATCAAATACATGGTTTATAATTACGTAGGATAATAACTTTATGAAGGTAATAGATTGATTATCAATATTTGTACCTGTTTAGAATTAAAGCAAAATCTCAACTAAAACTAACTTGTCATTTACGACCAAATATCAAACTTTATCTGCAAAAACTAAATTATCAATCCAAGTATAATAATATTCCAGATTAATATAAAAATATTATCTGATTATTATTTTTTTTTTTTTTGGGGGGGGGGGGGGGAGAAGGAGGAGGAAAGATTACAAATCTACTTATACTTTGACTTTTCACAGTTTGTGCCGTTAAAATAAAAGAAATCAAACTAAGGCAGTTATATCTTATTTAATGTGTGCAAAAACTATATAAAATATATTCAACATTTATAAAAAAAAAATACTTGATATGGACTTTTTTATACAGATAAAATACTATAAAAATGTATTACTCCAAATATTAATTATGGTAAATATGATTTTTAAATGATTCCAGAGTGATGAATTATAATATAATTTTTTTTACATTTAATGCTTACAAAAATAATTTGAAATAATTATTATTGTACAATTTAAAATTATGCACTTTTGTATGGGCCAAGCCTCCCTTACCATGGGGCAAGCCTTCGTTATAAAGGGAGGCTTGGCCCAGGTGTCTATGTTTCAAAAAAACAATAAATTTAGAAAAGAAAAAAGGCATTATTTATATTACACTATTATATCCTTGTAGCCAATAAAATTTCCTTTAATATGTGCTATCATACGAAATGTTTGGAGTAAAAATAAAATTTATAAAAATAAAATTCTGAAAGCATGGCCAAGGCACCCCAGGTTCCCTTACATTAATATATTTTTTCAAAAGAGCGTGCTAAATAGAGGCTATACAAATAAATAAAAAAGTTATTTCAGACAAAATTTTAGCAACAACTTTTTCAAAGCGACAGTGTTTCGATATTTTCATAGCATGTGGATTATTAAAATAATACTAAATTTACTTTATATTTGGATATCTAGGTTTTTTTTATTAAGTTATATTCGTTCTTTATTATTTTAATACTAGCTTTATACACCCTTCCAAGGGTGTTCCATTAATATCGGTGACTTGTATTTAACCCGCGTGATTATACTTCATTTCAATTTGTTGTTTTGCAAGACCAGAAATACGTTAAAATATTTTTTAAAAATACTGCTTTGAGTTAATTGAGATACTGCTTTCATTTTAAGCCTTATATAAGATCGACTTAAAAAGATTCAGAACTTTAACAAAATAATGCAGAAGCTTTTATAGTAGTAATGACTTCCACGTTCTTTTCTGCAGACAGATACACAGTTACGTTATACGTTAATAGTGTAGATAATTATAAATCCAGAAATTTGTTCTACTATAAATGGGAAACTCTAATGTATTTTTAAAAAAAGTATTTAAGTTAAACTTCCTGTTTAGTATTCAAGTAGTTTAGGTTCTAATCAAGATTGTATCATATCTGTAATCTTGTTCAAGCCTTTTACGATAATTATAAGAGAACCAAACACGCTTTATGAGTTGTATTGTTCTTCCATTGTATTTGCATAATTACCCTGGATTCAATTATGTTCACAGATCTGTGTATGATTAAAGAGTACAAGTTTCTGGTAGTTATTATTATTTTAAAACAATGAAGGGGATTTTTTTACTCAGACACCATTTAAGCATAAAATTCATTGTGTAAATGATTATTTTTGCATAGTATTATTCTAGATTTTTATCTTTTGATTTTTAAATGGTTGCAAAAATTATGCATATATTTTTACTTAAAATTATGATTGAAATGATTTGGGGCAACTTTGGTTTTAAGGTTAAACTCCATAATACAATCTTAAAACTCTACTCATAGAGATCATAGTAAAAGTATACTTTTACTATGATCTCTATGACTCTACCACTAACTTTCTGCTAGGATAATTGTTTTTTAATTAGGCAAACCAACGTTTCCACTGATTAAAGAAAAAAGCTAAATTTATATTTAAATTATTGTATTTAGTGAGGAGTAGTTACGAAGCAAAGCTTAGAACAAAGTCATTTGAAATGGATAAAGTTGTTCCCATTTGCCATTTTAATAATGACTATTCATACTTTAATTATATGAATCACTTTGAGTATTATTTTAAATGTGTTTTTTAAAGGTAGTTTCTAAGAACATCCGACTCAACTAGGTTAATCTCGAATTATTTTCTGAAACATTATCTAATTTATTACATTTCCCTTAGTGAAGTAGTATGAATCTTTGAGAATTTCAATTTACGTTGATAAGGAATTGTTTGAGACTTTCTTTGGATGGTTCAGAGACGGAAACAATGACTGTTATTTATTTCATCTAAATGATGCAAAGTAGAAATAACGAGGGGTTTTAAGAGCATTAACTTTCATTACAATAAAATATATAGTTGTTCAAAGGAACTTAGCGGCGGAACTCTTACAGGAAAGAAAAATGAAATTTATATTTAATGCTGATTCGCTATTTGTATGCTAAGAAGTTTTTTTTGTAGAAGTAACGTTACTTAGAACCACTTTCACACACTATTTATACACTTTAGAAAGAAAGTCGCCAAACACTGCCTTTAGCTAGTTCTAAACTTTAAAAGCCAAAAATTAACAATTTTCGTTAATTTTCGTTCGCAGGTTTAATGAATAGTCTTAATCGTTTGCTAAATTTTTGAAAAATAATGATGTATTTTTTTTTGCTCTAAAAATAAAAGCTAAAATCTGTCAAAATCAAACAGAATATAAAACATTAGTTTATAACAATTAAGCTCTTTAGAAATTTAAATTTCGAACATGGAATAACCCTGTGGTGGACTTACGGAGATGATGAGATACTGACCAAAAAACACTGTTCCAATGCTATACAAGTATCCCTTGACATGTAATTAATATTAATTCAAACCAATTTAACGACAAAATAAGTTCATCGATAGAAACGGAAACATTAGCAATAATAATTAAACTCTTGAGAAGTTTAAATTTCGAACGTGGAATAAACCTGCGGTGGACTTAAGGAGATGATGAGATACTGACCAAAAAACACTGTTACAATGCTATACAAGTATCCCTTGACATGTAATTAATATTAATCCAAACCAATTTTACGACAAAATCAGTTCACCGATAGAATCAGAAAAATTAGTAATAACAATTAAACCCTTGAGAAATTTAAATTTCGAACGTGGAATTACCCTGCGGTGGACATTAGAAGATGATGAGATACTGACCAAAAACACTGTTCCAATGCTATACAAGTATCCATTGTCAATGTAATTAATATTAATCCAAACCAATTTCACGACAGAATAGGATTAAAGTATACTAATCAAAACAGCAGCGTAGTAGAGGAGCCGCCTCATTCTAATCTCTTTACTGTGACGACACTTTGTAATGGAGGTCATCTAACGGGCCGTGTTTTTTACATTCACCTCGACACTGTTGTGACCCTTGCTTGTCCCGAGGGAGGTGTCGGGACTGACCCAACAGCTGAGATCAGAATTAGGGCCCGGGGTAATCAGAAAAGGATCAATTACCGTAGTTTGGTTTGGTTCAATGGACATGTTTCAGGTCTTGAATGGCAACAAAAATGTTGAGTGAAAATAAATTCTTTCTCGAACCTCAATTGGTGAATCAGTGTCACGTGGGACAGATCACCGATCGAAGGAAACCTAAAAATGAAAGCTGGAAAGAGATACTTCAACTGAAACAAGCCAATCAACTCTCTGAGGGATAAAATTTTTTGGCCAAAGTGTAAATTTTTTTCACTGCTTTAGATTTAAATTTTGATATTTGACATATTCGATTTTTTGATATTTTTAATTTTGTAGTAAATGGTTGTAAAAAGCTCCTCAATACCTTTTTTTAGTTAAAAACTAAAAAAATTACTAAATTTTTAAAAACTATACTAAAATTTTTTGGCCAAAGTGTAAATTTATTTTCACTGCTTTAGATTTAAATTTTGATATTTGATATATTCTATATTTTTTGTTGTTGACATTTTTCAAATTTTAATAATGTAGTAAATTGTTTAAAAAGGCTCCTCAATACCTTTTTTTAGTTAAAAACTAAAAAATTTACTAAATTTTTAAAAACTATACGTGTTTATAGAAAAACTAACAGTCCCTCGACGGATTATATATTTTTGTATTTGGTGTTTAACGTTACTAAAGTTATCTATAGAGAGTTATTTGAAACAGAATTTTAAACCACAGTCAAGTGACATCTAAACGGACACCCAAAGCAAACTTACAAGCGACATCTTTCGCAGCTTCAGAATTTTGGACTACGACGGACAGTTTCGTTTGCACAGATACTTTAAAAACGGCACTTACAAAAGGTAAAAAATAGACTTAACTTAAAGTTTATGAAAAGGGGGAATCTTGTTATCTCTTTATAAAGATGTTAATAACATGTTAATTGACACACAAATATGAGTCTTTAAAAAAAATGTTGCAAAGCACGTTCTTTCACTATGCTCTTTAATCCATTACCCCTTTCAGTCCCAGTGATGCCATTTGACATCATCATGTTTCTTATCATAATTTAAAAAATAATAGGGCTGACATCTATTGGGATTAATAAAAAATATTTTCTAATAGAAAAAAGTTTGAAAAATCGAATGATGTGCTTTTTGATATCATAAATGCCTATAGACAATCAGAAAAAAATTTCTAAAAAAATGATGATGCCAAATTGTCATTGGGACTGAAAGGGTTAAAAGACTTATCAAAATAAGTCTTTCCCAGCTTGACCCCCATCTTGACTCTATTCTGCTTAACACGATCCAAAGATCGTAAGAAAGTGTTTCGGTTTCCCTCTAAGCAGAAGCTTGTTATTGGAAGACTAATCCGCCTACTGGTTGCATCATTACATTTGTTCTTTTGTTGAACGTTAGAGTTCGCGTATTTAGCATATGCAAAATATTTAGTATTCATGGAACTGTCATGTTCATTGTAGTTGATAAAAGTCAAGGGCAGTCATTGCGGAGAATCGTTACAGCCCTTATGGGTGAACAGAAGGTGGAATAATTGAGATATTTGAAGGTTGTTTTCAAATTAAGATTAATGAAAGAGTCTGACATTTTAACAAGATTTATGAGTATTTGTAACAAATATCTTTAGAAAATAGTTTTATATATTTTAAAACTAATTTAAAACTTGTTTCAACTTTTAAAACTTTTTTCAACTTTTTAAACTTTTTGTGCAACTTTTTTGTTTTTTACAGAACTTTATATTAAGTTGGCAAAATATGGCCTACTATAGTTATAATACGCTGGTTAGATCTTCATCTGTAAGCAATAGCTGTAGATTACTTTTCATAGAATTAAAAGGATCTAATATCGAAATAAGTATTATATGCAAAAATTTAAAACTTTCCGTTAGTAAAAAATATATTTATTTTTAACAATTTTATTAATTCAATTAATTTGCAAATTATAAAATATATTATAGGTTTGGTTGGGATAATAACTAGAGAAAAATCAAATATTTACATATATTTACCGATGAATATTCAAAATATAATGTTTTTCAAAGAAGTTTTTCAAAGAAACTCAACTGTACGAGAGTAGTATTATGTCATTCATTTTCATTAAAGTGATACGGTTTCCAAAAACTTATTTTGGATATTTTCATCCATAGATTATGAAAAATATGACTGAACAAATATTTATCGAAAGAATCTGAAATTTTGTAATTCAACTTTATTATCATTTAAATTTATGGTATTGAATTGTATAAGTTTAAAATTATCTTGATCTTCAATAAAACCAAAAGTTTTCTAAATTATAACTTTGATGAATTAATGTTTTTAAAGATTCCCCTTCTAACCGTCCGATTTTAAAAATTATTACTTTTTTGTTTTAAATTAATGACATCAGACACTTATCATTTTCAGTTTTTGTCCGTCTGTTCATCTGCCTTTTAATGATCTGTTGTTACTTCAATTTTAACAGTCCTATTTTTAAAATTCGTTTTTTTAGTTAGATCGATATGACATCAGAGTCCTATATTTTATACTTTTTGGCAGTTTGTCAGTTCTGTACACTTTTCAATCCGTCTGTCCCTCTGTCCTATGATGGGCTGTTTTAACTTTACTTTTATTTTAGATTTTTTTAAAAAAACTTTTTATAACATCAGATACATATTTTTTTTAACCTTGGCATTGTTTGTTTGTCGATCCCTACTATGATAACTTCAGTTAGTATTAGGGAAAGTTTACAGTTTTAATTCTTTCAAAACTTCTTTTTTATATATATAAAAAATCTAAATCGAAAACGAAATGATGGAAAATGTAAAACATTACATGAACAAACATATTTTTTTCTCACAAACTCACCTTTTGAGTCACTTTCATCAAATGGTAGCATAAACCTTAAGGCAAGCGTGCAAGAAATGGTTCAAGTATATACGTCAATTGTTAAATTACTGTGGTAAGTCGATTTTTTTTTGGTATTTTGACTACTGAATTCTAATCGCAAACGTGTTTGAGATTCGTTTGTAAAAGAGGTAATTTTCCATTATATTCTTGCTGAAAGAAGGGTCATACACTAATGATGAACAACGTTTGAATTGTTTAATTTCCTTAGGGTTTTCGTTTGAATTCGCTTTATTATTTCACATGCATTTTGTATTATTTTATTTTATGTTTAATAATTTTGTGGATTCATTCAGAAATAATTTGTTTGGTTTTCATTACTTTTAAAATATTGTCTTGAAACTCTGCGACAATTTGATGCTATTTTTTCCAATTAATCAACTGAGACTTTAAGGGCTTTGGAAGAGTGAGTGGTTGATTAATATCACTGTAAAGCGGACAAAAGTGAATTGCTCAGCAATTCCTTACAAAGAGGAGGGGGAGGTTCTAGGAGGCAGCAATATTTTGGTAGCAGTTCTCCCAACCATAGAGAATCTAAATCTAATATATATATCTATTTAAAATCTATTAAAACCTTTGAGAGTGAAAGATTTGAGAGTGCACTAATATCCAAGGAATAAAGCTCCCAAAACATCAAAAAGGGTTCAATGTTTGATTTCCATGTTTGGCGAGCGTTAGCGAGAAGAGTCGAAGCTTCTAGTACTCTATGTTTAATGCAAAAATTGAAAATGTAAAATTATAGTTTTCAATGTACATTTTAATTTTTTTAATTATATTCTAAATAAAATAATATCACTTAAAATAAATTAGATAATTCAAGATTTGTTTTCTAATTATTAATACTTTTTTATACTTATGTACAATGCCTTATACTATGGATACTTTTTGGGATATATATATAGCATTATTTTTATTTAAAAACAGTAAGCAGATGCAAATAAACCAGTCTTGCGTTCGCGTTGTACTACACTGTAAAAAAAATCGTAACAATACTCTTATGTTCCTGGATTTTTCAAGATTTCATCGCTTTTGGGGATTTTTAAATTTTCACCAGAAATATAAATTAAAGCTTTTAACATATATCATTTTATAGAATTCTTTTTTGAATTCTCTAAATGACGGTCCAATCCAATGAGCTTAGAATATGCTCGATATACTTCCTAATCCAAAACCAATGTAAAAACTGGTTAGCCAAGTGAAGCCACGATTGTTTCCGTGATACGCCCAAACAAATGAATGGCTCATTATTTGGCCTTACGCTGCGTGAAAAAAAAAGAATTTACAATTTATATCTTTCGAATAAAAAGAAATATTAGAAACTTGCATAAATTAATATCTTGTAGTATAGTCTACGACTAAACAAATAGTTATTATTTGAATTTTAGTTACAGATTCTTAGTGAATAAAAAAGACGTTTCATATACAAATCGCACTGAGAGTGAGCAGTGTGGATTGTTTTGGCGCATTACATCGATATGAAGACTTTCAGAAGCCTTCAATTTTTACCCATCCAACATCTCATCTCATTCGAAAAAATCTCCACTAATTTCTCTAAATATTTCTTGGACTTTCTTTCGAAATCACATCTATATGAAGACTTTCGGAAGACTTCAAATTTTTCGCATCAAACATCTCATTCCAAAATCCATGAATTTCTCTAAAATTTCTTGGACTTTCCTCCGAAGTCACAGATAGTTGTGGGATGTCATCGCTGTAGAGACGCTCCAAGGCAGGGTGCGGTCAAGCGGAACAATTATCGATAACCCATTGATTAGGAACAGAATAGGCGGTGGCTGACCCGCTCTCTTAACGAAAGTGAGAATGAAAAAAAACCACTTGAAACTGTATACCACCCGCTAATTTTTTTTTGATTTGGTTGATTTGGGAGGTGGTCTTGTCGCACGTGTGAGCTGTTGTTACGATTTGTGGTCTCGATTAGGTATATAAAGACTTACCGATTCCGTTTGCAACCACATTCACTCTTGGACTTTACCAGTTAGTGTGTGATATCAGACTTACCATGATCGCAAAGGTAGGTTTTGGATTTCTCTTTAAATGAGTTTTCGATAGATCATTCATTGTTATCGATTACATGATTTATCAGTTTTTATCCCCTTTTGCACCCAATCTAAAATGCTTTTCAAATTCATTTTTTTCTTAAGTGTGCTTGAGCATTAAGTTCATATTGTAGAATGCTAGCCATATTTTTCTACAAATATTTTGGTTCAACGAGGTGTGTCAAAAGTCTCGCTTTTAGTTAGGCAACGGTATTCTTCACTTTTGGCCCAGGCGCCTTACTTTTTAATCCTATCTTTTATATAGATTTGCTTTTAAATAGCGTCTAACAAGGTTAAGGATAACAGGGTCATTTCTTCTTTGAAACTGCTTTCACTTTATGCTGGATACATAGAAGCGAATATATTAACATACCAGAATTTAGAATTAATTCAGAATAAATTAAACTTAAAATAAAGTATTTATTTGAGAATTTTATGACACAACACGATATTTAAAAAAAATTTAACTATCATATGTCTAGTTTTGTTTTTACCAATATGAATTTTGAAAGGAGCTGGGAGAGAGTCCAAATCCTTTTCGCAGGAAAAGCTTATGAACACTTAAAAACTGTCAAAATTAAAGTGTATTTTAGATGGATTTAGATTAAAAAACAGATTTTAAATTTAGTAGATTTTCAGATACGCATTTTTTTATGTTAAAGTTAAGATTCACAAAAATATCGCATTAATTATGTATAAAATTTTATTATAAAGCCCTCCCCAAGAAAATGGTTAACTATTAAATAATATTGACTAACCCAAATAGTTACAACTTTAATTGCCTTCCAGGTTTTCCTTATCGCAGCTCTTGCTGCAGTATCCCTGGCTCAGCACTACGGTGCTCCCGCCTACGGCTCATCCCATTACGAAGAGAAATACGCCGTAAGTTCACGATTCTCACTAACTTTCTATCATAACAAAATTTCTTTTTTCAATTAACGAAAATTGTACTGGTAACTTTGTGTGAAGGCATATTTTCACCATTTGCTTTGTTTTACTGTTACATACATCTTAAGCTGAAATTGAAGTACCTTTTGACATTCATTTGTGTTTAAAATAATACAAAGAGATATATCAATTGTATATTGATAACGAAATAAATGTAAATATAATAATTCTGTAAAATGAATGCTACGCTACTTTTTGTAGAATTTTAATCATATTTACCAATAAATGAGAAATTGGTTACTTTTAAACATCTAAAATATTAGCCATAAAACTTGCGTTTATGACCACACAGTTGTGTTAACTCATTAAAATGTAATAAACATATATGACGTTTTTTTAAAGATTTAATAATTTTTAAACTCGAAAGAATCTTTAAGTTTATTAATTCTCAACAAATTCTGTTTTAAATTTATTCATTAAAATTAAACTAATTTTCTCAACAATTTAACAACAATTAATTTAATTATTATTTACAATCGTTATCAATGAGAACATTTCTTATGATGTCACGCTCTCTACACTGCGATTTAATTGGGGTTTTTTTTTACTAAGTGTTGAAACAAGCTCATTAGTTTTTTATAACGTCACGCGCTCCGAATTGCGATTTCATTGGTTGTTTTGTTTTCTTTGACAAAGTGTTGAAACAAGCCCATAGCGAGTTAAATCCAATTTGGAAATTTGAAATCCAGTAGAAAACAATTACTGAATTATAAAATCAAAAGTTTTATCTATGCCTCAATTTTCTCTTCAATGTTTTCATTTCCGTTCAATTGAAAAGCTCCATTTGTCTGCAATTTTCTTTTCAATTTCCTTTAAGATTTAATAGAAGAAAGATAATTTAAATAGAAGAAATGCCTCGACAATTTTCTATCTACCAATTATGCATTCAAACCTGTCTTTTAAAAAATCAAATTACATAGGATGCAGAAAAAACCTTTTAAAATGAAATTGTGCATTTAAAAATGTTCTCAAAAGTAAATTTCCTTTTTAAAAATTGTTTTGTAACTTGCGGGGAAAATGGACGATTAACATTCAATTGCTGATGTAAATTTTATCAGTTCTTAATGCAGTAGTATAGAATTTTTTTAAACGCATTAAGTTAAACTTAATAAAGTTAGAATATGATAATATATTATATACAAAATAAATAAGTAAATATGATGATTAAAATATATAATATATTGTAAAATATTTTCTTAGATATTAGAGTTGCTGGTCTGCATTTTAAATTCCATTTTAAAAAAATGCCACCGATCACAAATAATCAAGTTTTACAAATGAGATAACTTATCAAAAATAACATACAAATGCTTTGAAATACCGTAAATAACATACTCCCTCACTATTTTAGTTTACTAAAAAAAAGGAACAAGGGGGAATCTAGTTATCTTTAAAGGAGGGAATAGCATGTTCATTGACACAAAAATAATTTATTTTCTTTAAAAATGTCACTTAGCACGTTATTCCACTATGCTCTTTAATTATTTTGTTAATGTTTTATTCATTCAAGATTATCATGTCGTTTTTATTTCATTTCTAGCCCCAGCCATACGATTTCGGATACGACACCAACGATGACTACGGCACCACCACCTTCCGAAAGGAGTCCGGAGATGGACACGGACGAGTCCAGGGAAGCTACGGATACAAGGTGAGATTTAACAGCTTTAGTTGGTTTGAAAGTCATTATTTATTCTGAATTAACTACTTTAATCCATTTTAAGTTAATAAATGTATCCCATATTTCAAATAATTTTCATGTTACAAAAAGTTATCTTATTTTTTATTGATCTATTATCTCCTCCTCGTAAAAAAAGTTCTAAAATAAGCAAAACACACTGTTGCGCGTTGCTGCTTTGCGATTGGCCAAATACTCTAGATTAATATTTAAGATACAAATGGCTGTTACTTAGAATGAATTTAAACAAATTTAAAAACAGGTTATATTTAATAATACTTATTTACATTAAAAAAGTAATAACATTAGCTAGTATCAGAATGGCATATCATTTTCGAGCCACAGCAGCGTCAGTAATTGGACTCATGGCATGGCTTGGCTGGAAAAGGCAGAAGTTTTGTAGTTGGTTGTTTGGCGAACTTGTACAATCTCTACTCTGGGATGTAGCGCAATGATGCGTGCTGTGAAGCAGTGCAGCCACAAAACGAATTTATATGTATTCAATATTCAATTAAAAAATAATCTCGTTTTTAGGACCTCCACGGAATCGAGCGAATCGTTGAGTACGTCGCTGACGAGCACGGTTACAGGGCCCAGATCAAGACCAACGAGCCCGGAACCGAGGCCCAGAACCCCGCCGATGTGCAGCTCGATGCCAAGCCCATCATCGTCGATGAGCCCAAGTACGCCGCACCCCAGTACTCTGCTCCCCGACCCCAGTACCACCAGGCACCCCACTATGCTGCCCCAGCATACCCCCGATACTAGGAACCTTCTTCTCTGCCTAGGCCTCTCAGAACTCTCTTTCCTGTAAGTATGATGTATTATAAAAGAATTCTTATAAGAACTCATACACATTGGCATAAGGCATTTCATTTTGTTAATTGGAAAATACCAGTTCGGAACACGCACGCAGTTAAAACATTCGGTTCTAGATTGAACCGGAATCCTGGAACTTTCTAGTGCTATCACTATTTGTAGCGTGAATTTATCAATTTTGTGGTAATATCCTAACACTGATGCACCGCAAAAGTTGTAAATCCAAGCTCAAAATAGTGGCGTCAGCTGGAAAATTCAAGGATTCTGGTGCAATTTTGCACCAAAATTTTTAACAGTGTAGGATTTTCCCCCACTTTACACTAGGATTAAGTATACCGGACCCACCTCTTCAAGTGAATGGCGATCCAAATATTCTAGCCAGAGACTATTACAATATTGAAGGACTTCTTTACCAAGGGAAAGCCCCTTACCACTGGTCTAGCATTACATTTTAAATGTTATAAAGATGCTATAAAATGTGATTTCGAATGTGACCTACAAATCTGTTCTTTAAATTTAATTAAGTATCAATTAAATGTAAATTAAGAAAATTTTCAAAATATCAATATGAATCGTTTAATCGAAAGCTCTTATTCTGTTACTTGTTCTTGTATTTTATTGAAGGAATTATAATTTAAAATTTTAAACATATACTTAAGTCTAAGTATTATCAATTCTTATGCTTGACCTTCAACTCCTGTAATCGGTCCCACAGACCACAAGTAAATTAATACAGATAGATTTTTTAAGTTGCTAATCGACAAGACATCGATATGAAGTCACAGGCGTTCGTATCAGTTATTAACTCAAAAACCTATAAAATGGATAGTACAGGCATTTGTGTTCTAATGTTGAACTCGTTATTTAAATGCGGATCAAAATTAAATTTTCGGGATTCTTGTTCATGTGTTAAAACTTAATTTAGACAATGGAACCCATACATTTTCACGAAATGATTTAGCTAGTTAAGAGTTTTAAATAAGTTGTTAATTCTATTTAATCCAACCATAAGTTGTACCATCCATTGTACCATCAGTTTTATTCTATATCTTTTTATTTATACCTTATAACAAGAATATAGTTTCAAAAACTTTTCAATTTTACTTAAAAGCATGATTAATCGTATTTTACATATTATTCAGTAAATATTTTTAGCAACAAGTTAAACTTGTCAACTATACTTTTTATACATATTTGTTTCAAATATCTTACTAAAGTAATATAAGTAATAACAAAACCTTTATTTTTCAGGTCTCTTTCCTAACTTCTAGTATTTCTGATTTCTTCTTTGCTCAACCATTCTTCCCAAAGAACAGCACAATAAACAACCATTCAGGGATACGTGTATCTGTACTCAACAATAGCGCAATTTCTTTTCCACATGCGTTCAACACAAAGAGCTTCCATACTTTTGTAATATGTCCTCTCCTATGGGGTTTCTACTCCCAAAATGTCTGTTATCTGTTGTATTTATTGAATATATGTTATAGATATAGACAATTGTTATGTTTGCGCACAAATAAATTATATTTTACGTACATCTTGTTTTAGCTTTTTTTTACGTGAATGTGTTTCATTACACGGATAATTTTTTTTCTCCATAACTTTAACTATGGAAAATGAAATTTTGAGCAGATTTAGAGCAATCAACTTCCTATTGTCTGCCACAGGGTCCTATATTTGTTTTAGTTTATTTTGGTTAACCCTCTGAGGGACAGACGTATAAACCCTTCACCTGACTGTCAACACACATATTTTTTTTAATTTATAAATTTAATAATTTTATTACATTTTAAAATTTAAATCGTTTAGGAGCTCTGTATAATCATCTACTAGAGAAATAATTTTTAATTTAAAGAAATTAATTTTTTTAGTTGAAAATTTACATTTTAAACTTATGTAATAAAAACAAGTTTACACTTCAGCTAATTTGCCACTCCCTTCAGAGGGTCAACGTTGTACGACAACTATATATGGGATATTCCTAAATTTAGTAGCTCAGTTATTTCTTCCAAAGGGTGATCACGTGCTCTGAAATTAAACATAAACATATAAAAGCTTTACCACTCATCTTTTATTGCATAATGGGCATGTTTCATGCCTTGAGTGGCAAAAGTTCCACAGGAATGTAAATACAGTCCCTGGACAAATTATTAAACGAACTGCAAGATTTCATGTAAAATATTAATTACCGGGTGATATTGTACCGTTTTATTATTTTAAATTGATTTGTTTTTTTTAATTTTTATATTATCCAATCAATTACCGATTTATTTGACATAAATAAAACAGCATTAATTAATATTAGTAAAGAAATTACTAACATTAGTTAATTCATCCTTAGAAAAGCATAAATTAATGTTTAAAAGTCAATATTTAGTTGAGCCACCTTTAGCCGCTATCAAAGCTTTAATTCTGCGCGGCATGCTATCAATGCAAGACTGTACTGTCTCCTGCATTAAAGGATGATAATTCCACACATAAATAATCTTATAATAAATAATTAATATAAATTAACCTTTATCATAATTAATCATAATTATCTTAAAATAAATACAAATATGTAGTCTACAACAATTTTTTTAAAAATAAAAATCAATAATATTGTAGTTTAAATATACCATTATTGCATGAAAACTCTTAAGAAACATAAAGTTACTAAAAGAAAATACAGTGCGTCTAATAATTTGTCCAGGGACTGTAGTCATGTTTCATGCCTTGACTGGCAAAAGTTCCACAGGAATGCAAAAAGGTCTAGATTGGTTAATCAATGGGTAGGGCTTACCGTGTCATAATACTAATCACTGAAAAAACCAATGGAATCCAGGAATGAAAGCAGGAATGATTTTACGTCGCATAAAACAAGCCAGTTTTAAAGGCACATTTGAAAACTAGCCTAATAAAACTATACAAAAATATATAAAAACTATCACATATTAGAATGATATTCATACATGTAAAATGATTTTCAACATGACTGCAAATAGACGTGTTAATCAAGTCTGTAAATTAAAATTTTCTCAGAAAAATACTAATTTTTGGCCAATAATAAATATAAAAAAAACCCTAATTAAGTGTATTATATTGTAGAAATAGTAAAATTACATTAGTAAATTAAATAAAAAAAGTAATAAATTAACAAAAAATGAAATGTTTTATATTGACTTAATAATAAAATACAATGGTAAAATAATTTTAAAAATAAAAAATAATAAAAATTGGCAATAACTTAAACTGTCTTGTATAGAAGAATTAAAGAATACAATGGCGAAATACGGTCCAGATACTGGCAAGACATATAAGAATGTATTATAATATAAAGAAATAATAAAACCATACTCACAAAAAATTAAATTTCAAATAAAAAAACGACGAGGGCTTTAAATGCTGCTTCGAGTAAACATTAATTGATATAAGACAAAGAACACAACACAAGAAATATCAACTGCAAGATAAATAGTCAAGAGTTTAAGACCCCACCATTTCAAAATAGTTTAGTTATTTATGGCGTATTTAAAGGAACATATTTAAAATGTGTTGGTGTGATTACTTTTTAAATGAGGGAAACGTATTTAAACGAAAGCTTAATATTCTATTAAAAAGGCGGCTATCACTCTGAGCTACATAAATAAAGTAAAATCTTTTGATTCTAATAATTTTCAAAATAATGCAATGCAAATGCAATGAAGTTTTTTTAAAGTTATATAAGACTCACTACTTATACCGTTTTATTCTCAAACGTATCTACCTTCCCGTTGCATATCCTCGAAAGTAGTGTTATTTAAAACGTTAATAACACTGGACAACAAAATTTCAAAAGTTTTCTGTGACTGACATGAAAGTACTCAATTCTAAATGATTTCAACGTGCTAAACACGAATATCACCTTAAAAAATGTTTGTTAGCTCTAGTTTTAGCTCCCACACTACGTTTATAACGTAAAAAGTGGAAGGTTTTATAATCGTTCAGTCCGTCTGTCTGTCTGTCCGTCCGTCCGTCACCCACATTCACAGAAAGAACCACAAGCCCCACAGACAGCCCCACAGACAAGTGGGATACGTCATTTTGAAGCAAAAAATCAGATTAGGCTACATTCCAAATTTCATTAAAAATTTTTAAATTAGAAGTTTATTTAAAATTTAAATTACTAAAAATTTAATCTAAATTGAAATAACATGCAAATTCCATTTTTATTCAATATTTTCACTGTTGCCATCCACAAGTCCCACAGACAAGTGGGATACGTCATTTTGAAGCGAAAAATCAGATTAAGCTACATTCCAAATTTCATTAAAAAATTTAAATTAGAAGTTTATTTAAAATTTAAATAACTAAAAATTTAATCTACATTGAAATAACATGCAAATTCCGTTTTTATTCAATATTTTCACTGTTGCCATTTCGTTAAACGTACGAGAAACTTTATTTAAAATAAAATTAAACTTTTTAAAGAATATTTATTTATGTGATATAATTCAGTTTGGATTGTTGTAATATCACAATAGGGTTCTTTTGATGGTTCATTATGTATGTATGAAGAAAGATGCATAGATAATTCTAACTTGGCATAAAAAAATATGCAATTAGTTTTCGCTTTTTTTTTAAAGCATCATTTGTACTAATTATATATTTTTCGAACTGTAATTTAATTTTATCTAATTATTAAATCTGAGAAAGAAGATTAATGAAAATAGTTAATTTTGGCGCTTAAAAGTTTGAATTACAAACAGCTAAAGGCACTGTTTGTTATTAGAATTAAATCACCATTGCCATTCGCAAGAATCTCCTGAGAAACTTAATTCTTTTAGACAATAAATTAAAATAAATTTTATTTGCGACATCGATCAGTTTGAGATGACGTCAAATATATTTCACTACGAGATTCTTTGTACGTTGATATGAAATATTTTCATTCTATTTAAAAGCGAGCAATATTACATATTTATTCTTTGAAATATAAATTAATTTTTGCAAACGATAAGTAATGATTATTGAATTTTCGAAATAAAATAAATAAAACTAGCCAAATTTAGCATGTAAATGTTTAATATAGAATTAATGTTGTGTTTGGCACCTTTTTACCTGTTTAAGACAACTTTTGTGTGGAAGCGGGTTAAGTGACAGATTCTGTTACGAACCTACTTGTTTGAGTTACAGTCGTTTTTTTCATTGCATAGGGTACGGCAAAATGAATGGACGCACCAAACGCAAAATAAATTACGGTCAATTTTTTTACAGAAACCCACTGAATTTTTCCTCATACAGATTTTATTTGATATTATTAATATAAAGGTGGGAAGAGATAATAAGTTTCAAGATTTTTGCACCCATAGTAGCAGCTTAATACCCCTTCGTTAAGTAGAATCGTTCTCACGTCAAAAGGTCCAGAAAAAAGAGCAATAAATTCCTTGTATTTCGTTCTTGGTTGTATTTAGAAGCTTTAGAATGTTTAGCAAACGCATGGCTATTGTCCACATTAAAAAAAATATATTGGAGACTTTGGAGCAGGGAGTCTTTTGTAATGTTGGACCGGACACAGAGTAGAAGGAATGTTAGGCTATTTAACTTTTTTTTTTTCTAAATAACACCTCCTTTAACTGATGAGATGAAGCAGAAATAACAGTCATTAACATGATTTGTTGGTTCCCACCTAATCATAAAATGGCATTCCGTTTCCTTCCATAAAACGGCATTACTTTTTCTTCTCAGAAAATGGCATTACCTTTTTTCCCGCATGAAGCCGAAGTGACAAATTTGCAACACAAGTCTAACAACATACTTGAGGGGCCTAGCATTTTTTCTGGCCCCTATCTTGTAACCAAAATGCAAATGAAACGCTTTCTTAACTTGCAGTGATGCTCCTTTTTTGTGTGCTGAAAATTGTACTTTTCCGTAAATGTAACAGAAGTTATTAGGGCTATTAATGCAATTACAAGGCATTACAGTTATAGATTTATCACTAACACTAATTTTTGATATTCTACAGCTTCTAAAACAACCAAGGACGGAAATACAAGGAATTCAAATTCTTTTTTTTTCTGCACCTCCTGACGCGAGAACGATTCTACTCAACGAAGGCGTATTAAGCTGCTAATATGGGTGCAACAACCTTAAAACTTATCATCTCCACCGACATTTATGTTGATAATATCAAATAAAACCTGTAAGAGCAAAAATTCGGAGGGTTTTTGTAAACAAAATTGATTAATTTTTATACATATTTTAGTAAATATAGTTTACAGGTTTTGTCAATCCCGCATGGTCACATAATAATCGTCTTCTCTCGCGATATTTGTATTGGAACAACACAAATTTGTGTTTATAAGTCATAAATACAATTCTTGTATTGAAACAAACCACAATTGCAATGTTGCCTTTTTTACACAACGCTTCTATTCCACTTGTGCAGTTTCAACAACACTTTTTTTCTGAGTGTAATTAACTTTAACAATTGAGTAAAAATACTTTCATTTTAAAATTGCAATTGATAATAAGATTTAAAAAAATCCCACTAAAACGAAGAATTAATCCACTTGAACAATAACTGATAATGAGATTTTGGGAAAATATATTTCTTTTCCCACTGATACGCGCAAGGGTTTTCCCCTTAGATATTTCTATAATTTCTTTCACTTTCGATACAGAGATACTTAATATATCTAAAAAAAATTATCTAAACTTTTTTTAGCACCATATACTTTCTTTAACCAATTACATAGGTTTGTGAATCTTTATTTATCAATCTATTCATACATCAATTGTGCATATTTATCATTTGAAGTGTGTTCGAAAATTTGAATAGATAATTGACATGAGAGTTTTTTAATCTATCTTCGTTTGCATACATATAAAAGGAACATTATTTTTCAGAAACGTTAACAAATCATAAATTATCAAAACTTTTTGAGTTTGCTTCTTTAGAAAGTTTAAAATATACGATATATTATATCAGCAAAATGTAAGTATTTACCTTATTCAATTTACTCCTTTTTATATTTCTTATGCATGTGCAATAAATGATGTAAAGAAATGCTTAAAATGTTTTTATTTATCTAAAAATCACATAAAAATAAGTTTACTAAATATCTAAATAAGAAATATATCAAAAATGAACTGAATAAAAAAATTCTCCATTTCAGTTCTATTTTTTCTTAGGATAATTGATTGTATACATTTAGAGATAATGATAATTGTAATACAAATTCAAATTTATTTTTAAAAAATAGGAAAACTAGTTGAAAATGTTTAAGATAAACGGATAGAATGAACTTGGTTTGAAAAGTATTTTAATTTGTTTACAATTATTTAAGAAATTTAATTTTTTAAAGAATATTTTATTATGCTAAAAGAGATTTAGGAAGAAACTTTCAAATGTATTTTTTTGTTAGAATTTTAATTTTTTGCATAGCATTTTGATTCAAATTTTTATATTTGTAGATTTTGACGATAGTTTAAAAAGCGGTTATGATGAAATTTCAATGTGTTATCTCATATTAGAAAGTTGAGGAATGTTTAGGAAACTTATTTAATAAATTAAAATTTTTGTTGAAATTTTAATCTTTTTTAATAATTAGAGGCGAATTTTTTCATTTGTATATTTTGACGATAGTTTAAAAAGCGGTTATGATAAAATTTCAAGGTGTTATCTTATATTATAAAAATGAAAAATATGAAACTTTGGTAATTCAGAGTAATTTGTTAAAATTGTTTTTCATCTGTTTTCCAGGCGTGCTCTGTTCGTATTCGTAACTCTTTCATGCGTGGCCCTTGCATTGGCTGGTTATTGTCCCAACGGAGGATTCTGCGATGGAGGTAAGAAAAAGAAACTCTTCACCTAACTGGAATTTTTAGATATGTTACCGTTAAAACCCAAAATCAGCTAGAACTAGAATTAACTAGTGAGAACTAGTTTTTACTGAGGCCATTAGTTAGAACTAGTTTTCACTAGCTAAAATCAGTTATCCACAGCTAATACTAGTTTTAACAAAATAGATTGATTTAAACTAGTTTTAAGACTCTCCATTATGAACGGTATAGTGCATTTTTTAAGGACGCCATTGTCGCAATGAGATAAGATTTAGTTAATTAATTTTTTACATACGGAATTCATAACATATAGTGTAGAAATTAGATATGTTAATTTCTTTAAATAAAATTTTATGTATAGAATTAATAACATTTAGTGCGGAAATGTAAATATGGCAATATTTACTCATAGAGTAGTACATATAAATATGGAAATGGAAGTACGTTAGTTTTAAAAAAAATAGGAAACCTTAACTCAACAGCTTGACAGCCCATAAAGGGTCATGGCCTGCTGTGCCAATTTCAGTTTACTAGACCGGAGCAAAGAAGTGCAGTGCACCAAACGCTTCTGTCAGTTGGTCACATTCAATCTATACCCCAGTGTTTAATTACCAAGCAAGTTTTGGAAGCAGTGAGACTATAGGCATTGATTTTTTAAAAAGTCCTTTGAACTTCGTACTGTAGTATAAGAAACTTCCCTTAAAATGTTGTTAAACTTAATTATTACATTTTTTGCAAACCTTATGCTTACTTTTTAGTATCTAATTTCATTTAGACAAAATTTAATTTTCTGTAGCATTTAGGTATTTAGTATGGTATTATGTAATTTTTTTACCTCTTTTTAATGTTATGTCTTACTGTTACCATTTTATGAGTTTGCTTCAAAAGTTTGTTTTAAATTTGATACCATAATCACTTTTTACATGCAACACGTGCGATATATAAATGCTAATAGAGTTAATTATTTTTTAAATGTTTTATTCTATTACTAAAAAAGATAATGAAGCTATTTACATTTTTATACTAATACAATGTAAGAAAAATATGTAAAAATTCAGCTCATTTGCCGCACATACACAGCGCTTTCTTCGGTATTTGATCGCGTCCGCTGCTGTAAACTCAATTGTACCAAAAAATCGATGGACCAAAAAAAAAAAACTTTCTAATGTTAAAAATCTACCTTTAAATTTGTTTTGGCACCGAAATCGAACGTTTATTTACAAAAACAAATCAGTATTTATAATAATTCTAACAAATTCAATCTATTTACTAAACAATTCCTTCATTATATTACTAGTAGTATTTATTCGGAGGGTTCCGAATACAAGTGAACCAAGTCAACTTTTTGTCATTTTCGAATTAGCAGTATTGCATACACTAACTATGTAGTTAATTGCATACACTAACTATGTAATGAATTGCATACACTAACTATGTAGAATTTCACTGTAAAGATTGAAAAAAATCCTATTTCAGATAATATCCGATAGGCAGCTAAATTAAAAAAAAATTTGAAGCTTGGTTTTGTTATGAAGCTTTAACTTTAAACCACTGTAGCACAATGACGCTTTTTCTGAACTTGGTTCATTTGGCTAATTCCATGCAACTGTAGTGTAAGTCACAATTTAAGAGGAACTCACAAACTTTTTAAATTTGAAAAATAAAAACAAACTAAATAAAGCACGTTACAATTATGTGGTAAAAGATCGTACTGAGCTGCATCGCACCATTGCTCATACTACCAATAAGGCAAAGTTAGTAATTATAATTTTGATAAAGATAAGTAAACAATCGCGACCTTACACCGATGTGGTTAGGTGTAACATGATCGACATGCACTAATTGTTCTTTGGTCCATTTTTCAATTTCTCTACCTAAAATGACAATTGGTTTCATAAAGTAGTCAGCTATTCCGTATTTTTTTCACATTTTAACTGTGTTAAATAACAAACGTGACTTACAGTACGGTTAATTTTGCATGGACTTAGCCACTTGTATTTCGAGCTCTCCATTTATTTCTCACTCCACCATTAACACGCACAATCTCCTTCCATACAGTATGCTGCGAGTCCTTCTTCCACTGGGGCTGCTGCCCAGCAAAAGACGGTGTGTGCTGCGAGGGAGGCTTGAGTTGCTGCCCAGGAGGCAGCGAATGCTTCAAGTTCAACGGTACCGTTTTCTGCTTGAGGATCACTACTGGGCCTAAGGCTGGTCCCCAAAAGGTGTCCCTGGATGCCAAGACCAGCTTCAGTACAGTTAGGCTGAGCCCTGAAGACCCAAAGGTAAAACCGAAGCAAGTGGGAGGTTTTGAACAAGATGGTTGAAGATTTTTTTTTGTGTGGCCAGCTTTGCTAGTTAGTGGTCAATAAATTTAAATGATATGCTATTGATTGCCATTAAGGACAAGAACTTTAATGTTTAAATAATGTTCGTATGATTATGATTTTTGATATATTAATGATTAATCAATGGATATTTTTGTATTTTAAATTAATGGTTTTGGTATGCTGATACATTATACTCTAATTTTTTTATTCTTA